>JAJMQU010000001.1:0-352359 GCA_030444895.1 Metschnikowia sp. yHMJ9 | reverse complement strand
TGGACGCAGATCTCGACCCAGACCTCGACCCAGTGTCCGGTGGGTCGGGAGAAGTCTTCAGAGACGTAGATATATGACTCTCCCCGAGTGAAAACGCAAAGTTGTCTGCTTCCTGGCGTCCTCTTCTCTCGTGGGGCCTAGTTTGACGTCTGTCGGCGGTCTCTTGCAAGCGGCTGACAAGATGGTCATGAGTCTTTTCGTTGCGCTCATGTGAGCCGTCCATATCAGACAACGAGACATGCGACAGGTTTCGCGAGGAGTGTGGACTTATGAATCCGAACATATGCTTCTTCTTTTTCTCACGAGTGTGAGACACGTCAATGTTCGCTAGCCAGTCGCGGAAGTATGTCTCAGTCTCGATCGCTTTATCCAAAGTCTCGTGAATCTCGTAGAACGGCTTCACCATAATCACTGGCACGAGAGCATACTGAAGAAAGTAATTGGACACCGAAGATTTGGAGAAGAACGACCTATACTTGGACTGGTGATGGTGGCTTTGGGAGTGTCCGTGTGGAGACACAGTGCCATGAAGGGCAGTGGGAGGCAGTGACAAGTTGGTGAGACTGGACAGACTGGAGGAATTGATAGTCGGCCCCAGTCCGTACTGTCTTGTTCCTACCACCATCATTGCAGGCTCATATTCATTGATGGCTCTCTTCAACAAGGACTGAGGGTTTCCTATGACCACTTCGTAAACAAGCGAGATTCTTCTGCTGTGCGTGTTGAGCTTCTTCAACTTCTCCAAGACAGTTTCAGCGATGGACGGGTCAACGAACTGGTAGCTCTTCGCGTCGAGGACCTGGAACACAATGATCGTATCACCATGGATAACCATTTCTAAGAACGCCCACTCTACTGCCTTCAACGACTCAGAGTCATTGCTGAAGCCAATGAGAATCGTCCTGTTATTCCTGCGGAAGCGAAACTCCGGGTGTTTGGCTTTTAGTGTTATAGACAGATGGTGGCTGTCGCTCAAGGTGTCAAACGAAACTCCCCTGGCAAACAGCGGGCGTCGTCCTTGCTTGTGCATTGAGGCGAGCTCAACATTGCTGGCGGAGGATGGGCCGCTGTCCAATTGTGCCATAATCAGTGGTGGCTGGTTTTTCGGTAACGAGGAAAGCGAGTTGAACGACGAGATGCGCTCCACTATCTGGCGGTTATCAGGATCATAATCGTCGTAGTAGAGTCTTCCCAAAAGGTCCAGTGAATTGTTCTCTGAGCGATACACGTCGACCGAGTCTTCGGACGTATGGTAGAGTAAAGCATTGCGCTTTGTGTTGAGCGAAGTTTCTGTTTCTGGCTCCTTCTGCTTCGGCTTGTCGATATGAACCGCTTTCTCCTTGGCATATACCTTCTTCTCGCCGCCGTCATCTTCTTCTTGCGGGTCGCCAGGATCACCATTTTGGTCGTTTGTCGTTGCGTCGTCCTTGCGGACAGGTGACGGGGTATAAGTGCCCCTATTCTTGGGGAAAAAGATACCCATCTATCCAATTTTTAGTAGACTCCTGGCCCTGCCCTGGCCACTGCAACCAAGAGAGCTCGTAATGTGGTTTGTGTGAAAACACAGTAGGTTCTGCAAACAGGCACGGCTGTTCAGTATATAGATAAGTGCACGGCGGGAATCGAGCACCAGCTGTGCGTAAAAAGCAGTTTGAGTTAGCGGGGTCTCGTGAATGCGCTTATCCCGGAGTCTATCGGTTTATCACTTTAGCACTTTAATAGTCTATGCTAATATAATGTTCCTCTATAGGCACTGCTTTGAGAAACTCAACGACTCCCGGGGCTTTGCATGCATGACTAGTTGTGCGAGCCGCATTTGTTAGCCGTGTGGGCTTGTAGCTGATTGCACATTTAACATATGACTGTAGTACGAGTCATCTTCGAGTTATTCTTCGTCGTCCGAAAGCGTTTGAAACTTCCCCGGTTATGTTCTTTTCTCTCCTCGTGGTGCACTTGCCCCGTTCGGGCACCCGGCCATGCAGACGGGTTACATTTTAGTGCTGACTCCCCACAAACCCCGAGCTACGTATAAGACAGCATGAGTTAAGTCTCTCGCCATCGTACGTGACATCCCTATTAGTCTTCTATTGTGTTTATGTACATGTTGTAGGCTTGGTGGAGCGTGGAACTCCAATTCTCGGCCAGTAGCCACAGAGATCAGCCGAGCCTTGTGCCCGGAGAAGCCAGATTGTGCTCACTTGAGCTCCCCATGGTCCAAAAAGCGGCCGTTGTCAACTCCAGAGTTGCGCTCAACAATGCCCCAGAGCCTGTCCATTTTCATGCCTCCCACGTTGTCCTCCACGTAAAAGTACTGCTTGCGCCCATCTACCTCTGCTTCCCACGTGCGGTAGGGCTTGAACCGAGAGTTGTCCTCCGGACAGAGTTTCAACGACTTGTTTTTCAGAACTGTGAGCAAGGTGTTGTATGTCCTTCCGCCTGTTGGGTTGAGCTTCTCTACAATCAACTGCTCGTCGTTGACCAAGTTCTCGAGTGTCTGCGGCTTCTCCTTATCGTACAATCGGAATATACGCGTGACGTAGTCAGTAGTCTTGAACTGTACGGCCGCCGCCGGCGTCCATGTTCCTACTATCAATGCCATGGCGTAAATGTCATCAAACTGCACCAGCTCATATAATAGTTTAGAGCCGTAGATGCCCAACACAGCAAACGATAGCGTCAACCGCTTGAGCACAGCCACGTATTTGGCGCCGGGAGCCTCATAGAGGGGCTCGAACGACAAGCGGAATCGGGACGGCAACTCGACGTTTCTCCACCCTTTCCGCACAGACACTCTATCGTTATAGAGGGTAGGGGACCACGGGTTATTACTAGAAACCACCTCGTCGGTCTCCACCGTGGTGTCTGCAGACCTAAACGCGCCTTGGTGCCTCATCATTAAGCGGGGCAATGTGCCCAACAGTCTTCGTGAACAAAGCATGGTTGGAAGCAGTATTGAGGTTTGTTAGCCGTTGTTGAGCACTGCTAAAATCTGTACTCTGCGCGTGCGGCAACCGACATGGCCAAGGGACGACGATCCACCACCGACAGTACTACAGGCCACCTCGACCTCCCGTCGACTGTTTCGAAACAACCAATAATATGCGTCACGTACTTCTCCACGTACATCTACGTTTAAAATATTGCGCAATTCTGCTGTAAGAGTGGAACCATCGTGGGAAGGCGCACCGGTGCGATTGTAGCCAGAGAAGCACCAGAACCCCGTCAACCCACTAAGTGACGCCATAGCAAAAAGTCGCCTGGCTTCAACGTAATACTCCCTAAGTACGCGCCACCTGCCCCCTCGATGACCTCCCTGAACACTTTCTCCTCCGCCCAGAGCACAAATCATTGTTCCTGTATATAGTCCGGCTAGCATCTACAAAACGATTTTTTTCCCAAGGTGTATCCTTGAACCAACTGCTCCCACGCATCAAATACCCACGTAGCCAGAGAAGCAATGGAGGAATCAAGCAACAAATTCATTCCTGAATACCGCCGCACGAATTTCAAGAACAAGGGCAGGTTTCAGAGTGATGAGTTGAGGAGGAGACGGGAGACCCACCAGGTTGATTTGCGAAAGCAAAAGAGAGAGGAGGTGCTAGCAAAGAGGAGAAACTACACAGAGGGAACATCGTTGGCCAACGATTCCGAGGACGAGGACGATGTCGACAACTTTGGCTTGTCGGCGGCTACGGAGGAGTCGCTGTTCTACGGGAAATTGCAGCAGGACTTACCGAAGATGATGGAGATGATTCAGCTGCCAGATTTCGACAACCGTCTCAACGCCACGGTGAAGTTCCGACAAGTCTTGAGCAAGGAGCACAACCCGCCGATCGACTTTGTCATCCAGAGCGGCGTGATTCCTACTTTGGTGGAGTTCATGAAAGAGGGCAACCCCAACATCTTGCAGCTTGAGGCGGCGTGGGCTCTTACCAACATCGCGTCTGGGACCTCTGAGCAAACCCGCGTGGTTGTCGAATCTGGCGCAGTGCCTTACTTTGTTGAGTTGTTGTACTCGCAATCCTTGGAGGTGAAGGAGCAAGCGATCTGGGCGTTGGGTAACGTAGCAGGTGACTCTAGTGCATACAGAGACCTTGTTTTGGAGAGCGGCGCCATGGAGCCTGTGTTGTCGTTGTTCAACACCACCAAGATCACCTTGTTGAGGACAGCAACATGGACCTTGTCGAACTTGTGCAGAGGCAAAAACCCACAGCCAGACTGGAACGTGGTGCAGCTAGCTATACCTTCCTTGGCGAAGTTGATATTCTCTGTTGACGTGGAGACCTTGGTCGACGCGTCGTGGGCCGTTTCCTACTTGAGCGATGGCCCTGCAGAGGCTATTCAGGCCGTCATTGACGCCAGAATCCCCCACCGCTTGGTGACGTTGTTGGACCATGAGTCAACATTGGTCCAGACGCCTGTCTTGAGAGCAATTGGCAACATCGTGACTGGCAACGACGCGCAGACTCAGGTGATGATCAATGCTGGCGTGTTACATCACTTGGGTCCGTTGCTAAACTCTGCGAAGGAAACACTCAGAAAAGAGGCGTGTTGGACAATCTCCAATATCACCGCTGGTAACACCGAGCAAATCCAGGCGGTGATCGACGCTAACTTGATTCCTCCCATCATCAGGTTATTGATCCACGGCGAATACAAGACGAAAAAAGAGGCCTGTTGGGCCATTTCCAACGCAAGCTCCGGAGGCTTGTCCAACCCGGACCAAATCCGGTACTTGGTCAACCAAGGTTGTATCAAGCCATTGTGCGATTTGTTGGGTGTTGCCGACTCTAAAATTGTTGAAGTCACCTTAGACTCGTTGATGAACATATTGAAGATTGGGGAGATGGACAAGGACCAAAGAAACTCCGCCACCAACGAATATGCGGTCTACATTGAAGAGGCCGGAGGAATGGAGAAAATCTTCCACTGCCAAGCTAACTCAAACGAGGTTATTTACAACAAGGCCTACACGATCATCGAAAAGTACTTCGGTGTTGAGGATGACGATGCATTCAATGAGGATGGCTTGCAGCCGGAAGCATACGGTGACTCTTACGGCTTTGGTGTGCAGAACAACCAGAATTTCCAGTTTTAATGCAACTCCTCGTGTGTTCCAACGAGGACCGCCTCCCCGGCGTTGTTCGACGGCGAGCCATCTCTCTATATATTCGCGTTTGTCTTACTCTTACACTCTATTCTCTACACCTCTCATATTATCTCACATCTCACAATATATACTGCACTAATGAACCAGCGTATCTTCCTCATTTGTCGGGCCTCTATGCACGCATGACGTAGAAGACCTTATCCGAGGATACCAGCGAACTACGGAAAAAAAATAATGTCAAGGAAGGCGAAACAACACCTCTCCTACGTGGACGTTTGAGTGTACGTAACCTGTGCCAATGCTCGTGTTCTTCTCCGGCTTCGCTCTTGCCTGACTGCGTTGACAGCTCAAGCCCCGGCCGGCAATTTGTTCGCATTGGGTATTGAGATTACGTGCGATAAACGAATCTCGAGAAAAGCAGCTTTTTTCGTCACCTGACCGGCTCTGATATGGGCGGCCCGCAGACAAAGTCGGCAAGTTCGGCATAACTGCAGCCTAATTTGGAAGCGCGGAAATTCCCTCAAAACATACAAATTTTACCGCCGGGCCCAATTTATTGGTGCCCTGACCCTCGAATATTTTTTCCTCCGTGGTTTCTCCCAAGCAAACAAAAATTCCCAACACAAGAAAATGAAGATCTCATCTATCCTTGCTGTTGGCGCTCTTGCTGCTGGATTGGTTGCCGCCGAAGAATCCAGAGAAGTCGTCACTGTTACTGTTACTGGGACCACCAATACCCACAAGTACGGGCGGTTCGACAAGACCAAGGCGTCGTCCTCGTCTTCGAGCACCGGTACTCACAAATACGGCAGGTTTGATAAGACTAAGGCGTCGTCTTCCTCTTCCAGCACTGGTACCCACAAGTACGGAAGATTCGACAAAACGAAGGCGTCCTCTACCTCCTCTAGCACCGGAACTCACAAGTACGGCAGATTCGACAAGACCAAGGCGTCTTCCAGTTCTTCGAGCACTGGGACCCACAAGTACGGCAGATTTGACAAGACCAAGGCGTCGTCGACCTCGTCGAGCTCCGGCACGCACAAGTACGGCAGATTTGACAAGACCAAGAGCCCTTTGACCACGACCGTTTACGTCAACGACGAGGCTGTCGCTGTTAAGGCTGTCAACGGCACCAACAGCACCAACAGCACCAACTCCTCTGGTAGCTCGAGCACCTCTTCCGATAGTGGCGCCAACATCAAGGCGTCTACCGGTTTCTCTCTCGGCTTTGCCGGTGCCGTTGCTGCAGGGCTTCTCTTGATTTAAGCATCACCACAATCTACTTTTAGTGCATATCCACTTGCCTCATTGAGACTGCTCTGTTTTTTCATAATCAATTTCCAACAGACTTTCTTGCCTCTGCTGTTTAGAGCCTTGCGAGAGGACCTTTCTATTTTTACGCTACAATAAAGACAACTCATCATATCGTTCCGTAGTAATCCTCCTATTTGTCCTCTTACATGACCTTTTGCGCCGACTTTAGTTTGGCGATCTCGTCCCGCAATTTCTGCCTCATTGTGTCCATGTTCGCCAACTGGTCTTCCAACTCCCTCTCCCGCTCGAACAAGTCTCCCTCCTTCGTGTTGGCGTCTTGGTCATGCACGACGTCATAGACCGGAGTCTTTTCGAACGTTGAAACGGTGTTGAAAGAGAGCGGGCCCTTCTTGACCATGGACGTTATCAACTCGTAGGCCACTTGTGCGCCGTTCGTCGAGGTGATTTCAGCAATGTCAAAGTCCGGGTTGACCTCCACCACATCTGCGCCGACAATGGACAACTCGTCAATGGCACGCAACACGTAGATAAGCTCGCGCGGGAGCCATCCGCCGGGCTCTTGGGTGCCCGTGCCGGAAGCGAACCCGGGGTCCAACACGTCAATATCGACACTAATGTACGTGGGTGTATCTTTGGGCACGGTCTCCTTGATTGTTCTGATCACGTGGTGAACTCCTTTGATCCAGATGTCGTCGGCAGAGATCCTTAGCCAGTGCTGGTAGTCATCGTCCTCGAGGTCCTCCACGCCGGACAATTTGGTACGGATGCCCGCGTGCACGTTGTGCTCGCTGAGAAGCCCCTCTTCGTGAGCCTTCCACAACATGGAGCCGTGGGAGATTTCGCTCTGAGGGCTCGTCCAGAAGCTCGGATACTTATCGGGCGCCCAAGTGTCCAAGTGGGCGTCGAAATGGATGACGTTTATAGGGCCGTACAACTTGTAGAGCGCACGAAGATGCGGTAAGATCACCGAGTGGTCTCCACCAAGCGCAATGTATCTTGGAGCGCTTTGCGAATTATTGAGCGAGCTGTGCTCGAGCAACAACTCCTCAAACGCCATTGTCATCTGCTTGAAAGCCAAATTGTTGTCCATTGGCGTGACTGGGATGTCCCCGCAGTCCACCACCTTCGCCCACGACATGATTGGGTTGAGGCCCGCGCGGGGATTGTAGCTTCGAAACGAGGTTTGCCTCTGCGAGGCGGCCCGGATTGCTCGTGGGCCGAATCTAGCACCTGAGCGATATGACGTGGCGGTGTCGAATGGGACGCCAATGAGGGCGATGTCGTACGTGTAGTCTCTGTTCATTAGGCACTTCTCGTGTTCCAAATGCGCAAATGTGTTGATACCTTGGAACGGCCACGCGTCGCCCCACATCTGCTCTAGGTTTGGCTCGACGGACTCTGTGTTGATGATATCATCTCCCATAGACACATATTCCGCATTGGCCCAGTGAGCCGCGATAGTAGCGATGAGGACTGGTGTGAGCTTCATACGGGCGGAGAACTAATGGATGTTTTCGGAATTTTTAGGGACGGGCGTAATAAGCAAATTATGTACTCTTCGGGTAGTGTGGTTCGTTTCCGGTAAGGAATTGAGTTGGGGGAATTGAGTTGGTATAAATAGGACTCCAGCTTCGGCGTGGACAGCGATTTCAGGCGTAGCGGGATTCTCGCGCCGTTCCGTCCGCCAAAACAGGCATGGCAAGATTCCGCGCCGGTGCCCTGGCACCGAAGCTGGGGTAGGCAGCAGCGCGCAAGGGCCCGATGGCTCATCACACCAATTGCAAATAGCATGGAGCCGGTGCTGAAAAAGCGTCCACTTTGCTCGATTGCTCGCAAAGAGGATTTCATACTTTCAAGACGCTTGGCCATCTAGTTTCGGACTTTTTTACTAAGACATTTCCAGTCTTCTGACGTATTAGTCGTGGGGCAGAGAAACAGTTACTGTGCCAACCGCTTGGGCACGCGCCTCGAGCAAACGTTCTCTGCCTTTTATGCAAACCTACTCTGCTGAATCTGGGCTCGACGCTAGATGGTGCACTCGCATTCTGGCCCTTTCTTTCTCTGCTGACCAACTCTATAGCTGCAAAATAAGACTGTGCAGAATGGTGACGTTGTTCGAGTCGCCAATTTCCGTCGACTCCCCTCCCGAACGCTACCCCCAGGTCAGCCACCCGCAACCGCCTGTCGGTTGCGAAATTCGGGGCCCAATCCAGACAAACAACACCTTCAATAACTTACTCTTGGCAGACCAGACCTTCCCAGTGTGGCCGCTACCCTATCTGCTCTGGGTGACTCGTGACGAGGATTCTGATGCTGGAATTGCACTCAATCACACCGATAAGTCCCAATTGGTATACGGGCCGGACCCACAACAGAACCCGGCTCAGTTTTACTTCAACCCACCTAAAATCAAGCTGTTTACCTTCACTGCAAAGAACTGGTGCGAAGTTAATGTGACTACCACACACAGCTCCAAGCTTGCGTGCTCCATCAAAGTGTGTGGAGCCACAGGCGCAGGAACATTAACAATGACTTTGGCCTACGGAATGGGCTTTGTCTCTGGTGTATACAATAACGAGTCTCCCGTGATTCATTCTGCGGTCGGCGTGCAAGAGTTTCGGAAGGCTGGCGCCGTCAATGGCGGCCACACGGCGAAGTACCTCGTGAAATTGTTCAACCAGGTGGTCTGGTCGCTTTACGTGAGCGGCGATCCACAGAATGAGTTTGTTCTCAAAGACCCAAATCACATTGTGGCCAGGAGCCCCACGAAGCAGTGTCTTGCGCAATTGGCTAGGGGAGATTCACCGCTGTACGACGCCTGCGCGGGATGTTTTCCTGTGGATGCTACGTTGTCTGGATGTGTGGACAGCAAGCATAGAAGCGGGTCTTACTCTGTGAATTACAAGATGTGCGGCTCAAGCCAGAGCGGTTCGGGTTTAGTCTTTGCTCTTCCCCACATGCAAGCGGACTTGTCAAAGGATATCTGCAAAAGAGACGCTGGAATTTGCTTGGATTCCCCAACCAAAGGTATCATGAAAGCGTACGTCACTGACGTGCTCACCATGGAATTGACTGACCTTCCCTTTGACATCGCGTTCGAACCATGGACGAGCGTCAAAGGTTTCAACTATAGCGGAAAGCATTATGACGAGAGGATCTCTGCGTTGATAAAGAGCGCCGCGGTCAATGAGTCCCAGCTGGACGTTGCAGGCGAATGCGATGTGGACTCCATGTACTTCGGCGGTAAAATGCTAGATAAGTATGCATTCATCGCATATGTCGCTCATTTCATTTTGAGAGACTCCGACGTGCTGGCCCAGATATTGCCTAAAATCAAAAGAGCTTTGGAAAAGTACGCTAGCAACCATCAACAAAACCCCTTGAGGTACGACAAGACTTGGAAGGGACTCGTTTCTTCCGCCGCACCAGAGCACGATTTTGGTAACTCCAACTACAACGACCATCACTTCCATTATGGGTACCACGTGCATGCAATCGCGTTGATTGCAAGTATAGATCCACGGTGGTTGGACGAGAATAATGGTCTTGTGCGCAACTATGTGCTTACTTTAGTAAGGGATTACGCGAACCCTTCTGACAGAGATCCATATTTTCCCCAGTCGAGGAATTTTGATTGGTTCCATGGCCATTCATTCGCCCACGGCATTTTCCCAAGTGGAGATGGAAAGAATGAGGAATCCTCGTCAGAAGATTACCACTCGGTCTACGCTCTCAGGCTACTCGGAAAGGTTTTGGGCGACAAAGAGATGGAAGCCAGAGCATGTCTCATGCTTGCGATCATGAAGAACTCTCTTAACAGATACATGTTGTACCTGGCAGACAACAAAGAGCAACCGGAACGTTTCAAGGGCAACAAAGTCTCAGGTATATTGTTTGAAAACAAGGTCGACTTTGCTACCTTTTTCGGGAGAGGTACTGTGGGCGATGAGTTCATACACGGGATCCACATGATCCCGCTCACGCCAGTTTCGTCCTACATTAGGGGTCCACGGTTTGTGAAAGAGGAATGGGATGCAAAATTGGCTGGAATTGTCAATCAGATTCCAGATGGCTGGAGAGGACTACTCATTCTCAACCAGGGGCTCTTCGATCCACGCTCTGCTTGGAAATGGTTTACGCGACCCGACTGGCAGGATAGCTTGATAGACCCTGGAATGTCGAGATCGTGGTCTCTCGCATATTTGGCGGGCATTGGGGCAGCTAAGTAGAGAAGAATAAAAATATTGAAATGTAAGAAGAGTAGCTTAATCGCTAGTACCTGTATTTGAAAAAGTGTTCTCCTTTCTGCTACGTGTGTTTGGAGTGTTCGAAAAAGTGTGCTTTTCCGAAAATAGATCGGTTATTTTGCGGACGTCGCACCCCGATGCGCCGCATGCGAGGTTTGCAATAGAGTTATCCGAGCATCGCTTGCCTGCCTTATCATTCCGCGTCAAGCCAGAAGGGGAATTGGCGCCTCGCATCAAAAGGGAAACCCGATCGGAAAACCAGACCCGCTTTCTTATAGAAAGGGCATGCATCCGTTGCAATCCCAGATAGTTCAATATTTTCTTTTTTTGACAGATACCGGTAACTCGAAATCATGACTGTAAACAAGGCGACCTACAAGGAAATTGCGGCCAAGAAGCGCCTGCTCAGAGACGCGCAATTCAAGGAAGAGTGGTTGATTTCACTGTCAGAGTTGCCAGATGCATCGGTGAAGGATGTCTCCAACTGGATAGAGGGCTCTGGGGCGCTCTCCAAAAGCGAGTTGGAGATCACCTCGGTCTCGGCACAGGTCATTTTGGACAAGGTGAAGTCGAAGGTTTGGACTGCGGTCGAGGTCACCAAGGCGTTTTGTCACCGGGCGTCCATTGCACATCAGCTCACCAATTGCTTGTCGGAGGTGTTTTTCGACGCCGCTATTGCACAGGCTGCTGAGTTGGACGAGTATCTCGAGACCCACGGCAAGGTTAAGGGCCCCTTCCACGGCTTGCCAATCGCCATGAAAGACAACTACAACATCAAGGGTCAGGCTACAACCGTGGGGATTGTAAGCTTCTGCTTCAAGCCAGAGAAGTTCGAGGAGGATTCCACGTTGGTGGGGATGCTTCGCGATTTGGGAGCTGTGTTCTACGTGAAAACAAACGTGCCTGTCGCAATGATGATGCCTGAGACCGACAACCACATCTACGGTTGCACCACTAATGCATTTAACAGATTGCTTTCCGCGGGTGGAAGCAGTGGTGGCGGTGCTAGTTTGGCCGCGTTGTCCAACGTCATGGCCGTCTCTACCGACATTGGCGGAAGTATCAGAATCCCCGCTAGTTTCGCCAAAGTGTTTTCTTTGCGTCCTACATTCGGCAGGTTCCCCACGTACGGCGCACGGTCTGGGCTTCCAGGTTTGGAGTCGGTGAACGGTGTCAACGGGCCTATTTGTAGCAACCTTGACACTTTAGAATTCTACTGTCGGACAGTTGCGCAAGCGGAGCCTTGGCTCTATGACCCCAAAATAGTCGAGATTCCCTGGAGGGAAGTCGAACTTCCTCCCAAGTTGACATTTGCGATCTTGAGCGACGACTTGTGGGTGCGCCCAACCCCGCCAGTGCTTCGCGCGGTCTCTGAAGTTAAGGAGGCGCTCATCAAAGCTGGGCACGAGGTGATCGACTGGGAGCCAACTGACCACAAAAGGTTTTGTGAGATAATCAACGATTTCTTTGTCTCAGATGGTGGCCATCATCTCAAAAAGGAGATTGACGAGACTGGCGAACCCTTCTTCCCTTACATGGAACAATACGGTACCACGCCAGAGATGAAGGTGGGCAGATTGTGGGATTTGCAAACGGAGCGCACGATGTTGGCAAAGAAGTATCTCGATCGCTGGAATGCAACGGCATCGAAGACAAGTTCGGGCCGGCCCATTGATGGCATTATCATGCCAGCTACGCCTTTTGCGGGAAACCCCATTGCCAAGTTTCACGACCACATTGGATACACCTGCCCTTTCAACCTCCTCGACTATTCTGTGGGTACGTTTCCTGTTACGAGAGTCGACGCAAGCGTGGATGTGAAAGAGCCAAGAAATACTTTTTACTCTGAAACGGACAAAAAAATATGGAGTGACTACGACCCAGAGGAATCCAACGGCGGATACGTTGGTTTGCAGCTAGTTGGTCGCAAATTCCAGGAAGAGAAAGTGATCGCAATGATAAGAGCCGTTATGCGCACTTTCGAGCCATCAAAATAGACTGTATGTATGCACATAGCCGTACATTTCATAAAGACAACGGTCAAACTTCGGGAAGACATATCGGGAAAGCTTTACCCGGATCCCCCACGTACGTGCGTCTCACGATTCTCGTTATCTTTTCCGTTACTGCCAAGGTATCTTAGTGCTGCATACTTATAGCAGTTAGCGCTATCGCCAACAGCTAAGCTGCATTGTCGACTTATCAGATTGCATACGGCGCGCATTTTTGTCTTGCACTGTAAGTAGTATAGCTAGGCACCAACCTAACCGAGAAACGGATATATATAATGGGGTCACTAATTCCGGCTTCTTATTCCTGTCACTCTTTTTCTTTTCAGTCATAACCAATACATATCTCTCGAGTTTAACATGTTGAGAAAAGTGAAGGAGTTTCTCCTTGGCAAAACTGCCCAAGATCCAGAGGAGGCCAAGCTCATCGTGAAGATCGACTTCTTCGTGTTGTCCTTCTGCTGCTTGGTCTACTGGGTCAACTATTTGGACAGGTTGAACCTCTCCAACGCTTACGTGAGTGGCATGAAAGAGGATTTGAACATGCAAGGTGATCAGTTCAACCTCATCAACACGTGCTTCAGCATTGGCTACATCGTGGCGTTGGTGCCACATAACTTGATCTTGTTGAAAGTTCGCCCCAGATACTGGCTCTCTTTCTGCTGTTTCGCATGGGGACTCCTCACGTTGTCCTTGTACAAGGCTACAAGCTATAAGTACTTGTGCGCCGTTCGCTTTTTTCAAGCCATCTTCGAAGCCCTGACTTTCACTGGTTGCCACTTGCTTTTAGGCTCGTGGTACACCGAGGAGGAGCTTGCGAAAAGAGCGGCCATCTTTACATCGTCTGGTCTTCTCGGGAATATTTTCTCCTCGACGATGCAGGCCGCAATCTATCTGAATATGGATCAAAAGAACGGCCTTGCAGGATGGCGGTGGTTGTTCATAATAGACTTTTTGATCACCGTTCCCATTGCCATTTATGGCTTGTTTTTCTTCCCCGACACTCCAGAGACCTGTAAGGCGTTTTACTTTAACGACCGAGAAGTTGAGTTGGCCTTGCGCAGAGTGAAACCCAGGAAGCACACAAAGCTTGACTGGTCTGTCTTCAAGAGAGTTTTGGGCAGATGGCATTGGTACCTTTTTTCGTTTTTATGGGTATTAGGAGGTGAAAACGAGTCTTTTGGCACAAACTCGTTGTTCTCTCTCTGGCTTGAGTACTTCGACTACTCAGTCGCTGACAGAAACCACTTTCCAATGGGCGTATATGGCATGGGAATTTTAGCCAATTTTATTTTGTGCTATTACGTCGACTACACTCGAGGCAAGTACCACTATAGAGCCGGCTTGGTGATTGCTGTCATGATGTTATTATCCGCCATTTTGTTGACTGCACGGCCCTTGGATAAGAGTTTTGTCTTCGCCGCCCATTACTTGAGCGGTTGGGCTTACGCTGGACAGCCTGTTTTCTTCTCGTGGGCAAACACTGTCACATATGGAGACATCGAAGAGCGTGCCGTCGTTCTTGCATCCATGAATATGTTCAGTAATGCTGTGAATGCTTGGTGGTCGTTGCTTTTCTACGGTGCGTCAACTGCGCCAAAATTTGCCAAAGGCTGCTACGCCATGTTTGCTACAGTTATTGCTTCAGCTTTGGTTGTTTGCATTATGAGAGTGCTCCAGTTACACGATTCACGGAAACAAGCAGCAGAGGACATCTTAGATAATGGTGCGGCAAGCATAGCAGATGAAGTTCTGTATCTGGGCGCAAGTCAATTAGAAAAGAGGGCAAATGTGAAGACCAGCGAAATTGAGTCCGAACATAGCAGATGATACTCTGTTTCTGGGCGCAAGTCGATCAGAAAAGAGGGCAAATGTTAAGTGCAGCGACATTAAGTCCTCTGACTAGTGATGCTGGGACCCGACTCAAGACTTGGTGAAGTAGTTGATCTATATCCATGCAAAAGAAGTTTTCTGGTTGCGTCTTCTTAATATATGTTTTCCTTAATGTGAGATGTACTGGAAAGCGAACGATATGTCATTGAATCCGCTTTCGTTTCTCAATAAAATATCTTCATTGTCCTTTAGGGCATCATGGTTTAAATGATTCCAGGTGGTTGCATCACCGTATAACATTGCAGGGGCTTTAGTGATCTGTCCCTTCTCCTTGGTACATCTTTTACAATTGTAAGTGTCGTGAGTATCGCATTCGGTATCGGAGCGGTACTGGAATAAGAGTTTCAACATATCTCCACTGAATATTCTCTCGACGTCCTCCTTCTCGTCCACAACACATGATGATAAGGAAAGTTTCACGGACTGCCTCTGGAAGATTTTTTCTTCAATCGAACCAGTACAAATAAATCTGTAAATAAAGCAGTCCTTTGTTTGTCCGTCTCTCCAAACTCTCGCGAGCGCCTGTTGGTCGGACGCAGGGTTCCAGTCGGGGTCCATAAGAACTAATCGGTTAGCGCCTATCAAGTTAATTCCACATCCCCCAGCTTTTGAAGACAAAAGAAATATGAATTCCTGGCCCTTCGGATCGTTGAACTTATCGACAATCTTCTGTCTCTTGTTGATGGACAATGTGCCATCAAGTCGAAGAGAACCAAACCTCTTGTATCGACACATTTTCTCTATGAGGTCTAGGGTCTTAGTGTAGTTCGAGATGATAACAATCTTATCATCCGTCTCGTCGTGTATCTTATGCAAGAATCTCTCGAGGACAGCGAACTTAGCACCAAACCAAGTTTGAATCTCACGTCCACGTCCCCCGAGCGCCAGGCTCTCGTAATCCTCTGGCATTAAACGTTCGGCTCCTTTGATTTCCTTCGAAAATGTCAATAGATCAGGGTGCGTGCAAAGCTTCTTCAATGTGTCGATTGCCTTCAAAGGCTGAGAGCTGATCACGCTCTTGTTTGAAGACGACGTGATAAAATGCTCATAAATTGCTCTCTGGAAATCAGTCAAACCAACGTAGACAACATGCTCGTACTTGACAGGCAAGTACTTCGACAAGATATCGTTAGTTCGTCTAATGATAAATTTAGACACAAGCTGCGAAAGTTCGCTTAGCTTCTCCTGTCCTTCTTGGACTTCCTTATCTGTTGCATCACCATCTCTACCCCTTACAATGGCGTTCTCGAAGTTCTTTTTAAACTCATTTCGTGTTCCGAGGTAACCGGGGTTCGCAAAATTCAAAAGCGAAAAATACTCAGAAAGGTCGTTTTGGATAGGGGTTCCACTCAAAATCACACGACGTTCACATCTCAAAGCATTGAGGGCGGTGAAGGTGAGAGAGTCGCCGTTTTTCAAGCGATGTCCCTCATCAGCAAGCATGAGTCCAACCTCAGTGCCTGCAAGCTTGTCCACATTCCGCCTCAAGGTTTCGTACGATATGATCAAAACTGGCCGCACTATGTTCCTTCCCGACGCTACAGACCACTGCTGAAGAGCCGGGCCCAAATCTGCGTTCTTTGTGCTTTTCCCATCAACGGCTAGCGGCGTGAGAACACCTTCGCCTAGCCACTTCGTGATCTCATTCGCCCAGTTTCTTACTAAAGACGCCGGACACACAATTATGCACTTCTCTATAGTTTTCTTGCCCCTGGGTCCCTGGCGTAGTAGCGTCCACATGAGGGCCAAACACTGTAGAGTTTTGCCCAACCCCATTTCGTCGGCCATGATACATCCTTTGGCTCTGGGGTCCAACAAGCCGGCGGTACACCGGTACAAGAACTTGACGCCTGCGACTTGATGTGGTCGAAGGATCTTGGCGAGGCGCGGATCTATGACAACAGGGACATTCGGATACTTCAGTGTGGAGTCTGGTGTTTTACAAATGCCCAATATCTCCGCTAAAGACTTCTGTGGTTTCCGGCTTTTCTTCACCACTAGTTCGTCGCCCGCATCGCCGTCTTTACCCTCCAGAGCAGGGCTGGGCTCCTTTGATGTTTCGTCTTTTGAAGGAGCGTCCGGTGCGCTCGGGATATCGTCGACGGTCGGGTCATATAAGACAATGGCGAATTCGCTCGTGGGGTCATGGAGGGCTCGCGGTGGGAGCACAACCATGCGCCTAGTGCCAAGCGGGGGAGGGGGCACGCCTCCCAACAATTGCTCTCTGCCTTCTTTGCCAGCAAACGGAACAGCGAACAGCTTACGGAATGTGGTTTCGTTCTTCACAAGCACATTGCCTTGTAGCATGGCACGCGGCAAAAGTGCGCCTCTCTTTTTGGGGCGGAACGTCTCGTTGCTGCCGTTGACGCTGAGGTCAGACATATCTTCCTCGGCGACATCGCCATCCAAGTACCGCTTCACGCCCTTCTTCGCCTGTCTATCGGGTAGCCTCGAGGGCATGTTGTCGCTATTTGTGTTTTTGTTGGCAAAGGGCACGCGAAAAGGCTTCGCTAGACGCGTGTCTGAGTCTTTGATTCGTGGGGGTCTGTTCTCCTTGGGGACCCCAGCGCCGGAGCCCAACGGCGTAGTAAATGCTGTGAGCGGTTTCCTTACGGCCATTTTTGTCTGCAGCGATAATCCCACGCCTCCTATTTGAATGTAGTGTTTTGGTCTTCCTGTGGGTAAATAGAGATCAACATTCGCGATTGCAAAATGTCAGATGGGCGCACGCTCACGTAATACAGTGCGAGGGGGGTGGCACGAAACAGCAGCTTTTTGGCGAAAAAAAAAAAAACTTAGAAGAAAACCCAGCAGCCGATTTTTGTGCCTTGAGTCGCCTCGGCTTGAGACATTTGGACTTCTGATGCGTTACACCGCTTTTGCAGTAATTCCTTGTTTTGCTAGCCGGCTCGTTTCCGCAGATCACATCTTACCGCACATGCGGCCTGCGCAATGCGCCCCATACTAAAACAATCGTACTATAAAACAATAGGATTCGCCGTCAAGTGTGCAGATTTTTGACACAGAAGTCTGAATTACCATCTCACTGAGCTATGGACGAAATACTCGCCAAAGCTAGTAACCAAGCTGTCACGTTTGCCATCAGGTCAGGCATCTCTTTGGCATCAGGCTTCGCCATAAGGACAGTGACCAAACTTCTCGATAAGATCCCTCAATCCGAGAAGGCCAAGTTGGAGAAAAAGAAGGCCAAGCTCCAGACCAAGATCACGATCCTTTCCACGTCTATCGATCTCATCAAGCTTGCCGCTGCACGAGGGAACTCGGTGTTGGACGCCACAGTCGACTTGGTAAACGATTTGAAGCAGGAGATTGACCAGTTCGACGCGGAGCTCAACGATGTATTGAGCTGTCTCGGCACCTCAAACGAAAAGGAGATGGTCAAGATTGCTGAGAACAAAATCGGCGGGCTCATCGATTCCATCAACGACGCTATCCCCCTCATCAGTCTTGCGTTGGTGACCAGCGGTGTTAATTTGGCGGCCGCAATGGACCCAAAGATATCCCCTAGCCGGCTTCTTCAAGCCTCGGAGCACATTAATCGATCGAACACAAAGTTTGAAGATGACTCAAGCTCAAGGGCTGTACAGGTGGGTCCTGAATTCGACCTCACGTTGTATTCAGTATTCTATAATCCAAGCAGACTCAAGTATGTTGGCGAAGAGCTGCTGAACGCCAGCCGTGGGTCGCAAGACACCGATCTTTCCTCGAGCGCAGTATCGTGGAAAGAAGAGTTTGCCCGTGCTCTGTGTATTCTTAGGCGACTCAGTGCCGACGGATTCGACTATGAGTTGGAGATCACTGAGGATTTCGACGACGGACGATATCACGAGGACGACTCGCCTAGAGTTAGACATTACAAGGTGAGTGACATTAAAAAGCAGTTCTTCAGCGCTAGCGGGAAGCTTTTGCGGTTGGAAGGCTCCAACTCGCCTGTCTTAACGTTGAAAATTCAGTCTGCGTCTGGCTTTGAGTATGTTGCTTTGGGCGAAACTGGTTCCAGCTTCGACGAAGCGTTGGATGACGACAGCGATACATCTGACTCCGAAGGTGACAAGGCAGCGAAGAGTGATAAGTACAAGTATTTGTCTTTACTAGAGTACTTGATACGGCTTGCGTCGCTACAAGAGCTCGAACAAAAGTCTATTTTGCAAGTGAAGGACGAAATTCTCGTGCTATACCTACACGACCAAACCGACGACGCTGTTGTACCGAGAAGCAATGATCAAAAGCGTCAGGACGCGGCAAAAGAGAACGCACAGGAGCAAACTTTACTGATAGATTCCAGTGTGAATCGCTTAAAGAACCTATCCCTACAGGAGAAAACAAAATTTGCTCCGCTATCTGCATGAGACCAAATGCGGTCGTATTTATTCATTTAATAACACATTTTACTTCATTACCTCAAAGCTTGAGTCACCATCCATGTTGCGTAGGCTCGAAAAGCTCCTGATACATGGGTATCTGTGTGACGTCAACTTCTGATGTCATCTGCGGGTAGAACTGATCTAGAGGCATTTGCTTTTGCATGTTCAAGGACGAACTCTCTTGGTTGGCGCCCGCCATAATTTCTGCGTCGGGAAAGAATTCTTCAGCAACGTCTCGAAGAGGGTATTCAGGCTCTTGCGGAACCTGCTTGTGTTGCACCTGATTTGGGGAAAACATCTTCTCACTAATTATGTGAGTAAGTGATTCCGCCAGTGAGGCTGTCTTTTCAAGTACAGGGTACCTATCTTTACTCACACCGTTGTGATGAAGTTGCGAGTGAGACCTGGAGATAGGTAGCTTTTTCTTGTTCTGCAGAAGCTGTCTGGAAGGAGGATGGTGCTGAGGAGTAGCGTAACCACTCTTGCCGCTTCTCTGTGTGTCCTCATCGCTTAAGTTGTACAACAGATGGTTTTCAAACGACAAATCGGGCGAGTTGACGTAAGCCTGGTTCAACCCGTCATGTGAGTTGTTCTGTGAAGAAATGAGCGGGTTGAAAGCGGCTGAGCTCGGCGTCTTTGGAAACTGGACCTGGCTGTTCAACGGCGTGTCGAAGAAGTTGTGCTTGCTTATATTCGACGAGGTCGAAGCTGCAGAGAGCACGCTCTCCGACCTTCTTGGGCGGAACGCATGGGACCCACCACTGCCAGAGGCAGAGGTGTCACGCACGCGCTGGGGGTTCGGGGACCCAATCATATAGTTTATCGATGCTGAAGAATGTATGTTTGAGTTGGAGATTGATGTACTGCCGGGCGCAGTGTGGCCATGGCTACTTTTACTCCGACTGGGGTTCGCAGGAAGAACCTCAGGCCGCTGCGAGATTCCACTTCTGTCGATGATTTGCTCGGTGCTCGAGGCTTCGCTCGCGTAGTTGTGTTGCGGATGCTGGGGATGCTGAGGCGGTAGCGCCAGAAGTGGAAGAGACTTATCGTCGTCGAACGAGTTGAACCCCACCAAGGGAAAGAGGGGGTACATATTCTCCACGAAGTCCAAGTCGGCGTCGGTGGGAGGATTGGGGAAGCTAGCCAAATTTTGTAGGTTTTGATGAGAATACTGTCCAGGCCCTAGCGCTTGCCCTAGGCTTGACCTGTCAAAGTTCTGCTGTCTGCCGAAAGAAGGCTGTGCAACGGAACCCGGAGTGTTTCTGAATGCTTGAGAAGGCTGAGCTCCTTGTTGCCGTGTATTGGCTGATAGACTTGGGTCTTGGACGCCAAAGACCTTATTGCTGCCGTCAGAAAACGAGCTCGGAGACGATAGATAATCCAATAAACCTTCATCAGCCTCGAACGGGATGGCAACGTCGTCTATCGAGAAGTCCAGAACCTTTGGGCCGGAGCGTTGAGGGACCGGGTTCTCCGCCCGAGCAAGATCGCTCAACTCCGCAGGCGCTGGCTCCGCCTTCTTCTTAGCAACGGACTTCTTATCCTTATTGGCGCAAGTACAGTGTGAATCCTTGTGGCACATACACGAAGCCAAGTGCTGGCCAGGGGATTTTCCCTTCTTGCCGCAGTTGCAGTTTGTGTGAACATTCTTCAGCTTTCTCTGTTCTCGGCAATGTTGGCACTGCGTAGCCGGACGGCCCTTCGACTTGATCATGGTCAAAGGCTGGTCCGTGTGAGTACACTGGGTTGCCCGGTGCCCCCGTATACACCGGTCACAGGCGTATTTAACGCCGTTCAAAAGAACCATCAGGAGTATTGGAGTTTCAGCTCTGAGCCGAGAAAGTTAGTTCTTGGATAAAAAATAATGGCAAGCGAAGCCTTAGGCTAAGGAGTGAGCTTCGGGAGGGGTTCTTGGGGGAAATCTCGATGTCTTGTGGGAGTTTTCTGAATTTTTTTTCTCGCTGTGTCTGCCTTGACTAATGCGACTGATGTAATATAACAAAGAAAAAATTAAGATCGCACCGCAGTCGTCGTGCACCGAAGACACACGCTCGAGCCCGAAATCTGCGAAGCTTCAGCTCCAGAGGCGCCGCGCAGAAGCTACTAGAACGGGCTGGAATAGCTGTTAACCTTTCGAAAAAAAAAAATAGGCCAGGCTGATTTTGCCTACATGTATTGGTCAGTGTGTAGTCTAGAGCAAGCCAGATACATTTCTGAGGAGCGGGGCAGCCCGTCCATGTAGATCTCGCTAGCGCACTAACAGATGGTGTCAGTTAGGGCTCACAGCAAATATGGCGAAAATGTACACTTCAGGGGCTTGCGGCTGACGTCAAAACAAGTCGCAGCCTGGCAGCCACAGCGAAATCATTGGAGGACGTTCGCGAAGACACAGACACAGCCATGGGGTCGCGAAGTCTCCTGACCTGCTGCGACTAGGGCAGATATAACAAAAGAAAAAAAAAATCGAGCGAGCGGCGCTGACAACTGCAGCGACGCTAGTCCGAAAAAAGAAGGTCTCAGAAAAGAGAAAATTCTCGGAGAAAGGGCGTGGAGGAGAGAACTTTTACCCCTTTGCACTGCCAAACATTTTGACTCGATCTCCGAAGAATGCTTTCTGCTCCGTTGTGCCGAGGCTCCAACATTACTGAGTAGTCTAGCAAAGTTTCTGAGCGTGCACTACAGGATCCTGTGGCAGCTCGTTAGCGTAGGGAGCAGCACCAGCCGGAACTTTGCCGTGCGTGGCCCTTACATATTACGCGACAGACCCGCAGGCAGCTCTCGAAGTACCAAAAGCAGAAAAGAGACTTCATACACGACGAAAACGTCGCTTTTAACAAAAATGGGCCGCACTTGTCCCCACCGCTCCACTACAAAAAGTGTTCGGATGAGCCCTGGCTCCGAGAGTGATGTATGTCACGTGAGTGTTACCTAAGTAGCCCCTCTTACTGGCCCGCTCGCACAGCACGCTCCCCACACTGAACGCGCCCGGTATGCCGGCACGTATAGCCGGGTACTTATCGCTTGCTTGATTTGGGCGGTTCTCGTATCTAGGTATTCTGCCTCCCCACATTATCTTGGATTCTCTTTGGTTTGATTTGCAATCGAAGAAATTCCTTTCACTATTCGCTGTTGACTAGTTCTGGCCTCCCACTATTCACTTTCTCACCTGGCGTGATCCTACTAACCGGACTGAGTGTACGGATATGCTTACCTACCAAGAGGTCGGCTCTCACAGCACGAAGACCGATTGCTGGGTCATAATACATGGAAAGGCATACAATGTCACCGATTTTCTTGACGAACATCCTGGCGGCTCTGCCGTCATCTTGAAATATGCGGGGAAGGATGCAACCAAGGCTTTTGACCCCATTCATCCTAGCGATACCTTGACCAAGTATTTGCCGGAAAAGTACCACCTTGGGCCCGTAGATGAGTCCACCAAGCCAAAGATGCAACCGAAAAAACAACTAAAGCAACAAGCTCCGGAAGCCCCTGCTCCTAAAAACAGTGTTAGCGGCAATGTAGTTGACGAATTTGACGTGGAGTACGACGAGCAAGAAGGGAAGGATCCAATTCCAGTGCCAACGTCTACAGCTAGCACTGAACAAGAGGATACCGAAGAGGACATGGAGTATGACGAAGATGGCGAGCCCCTCACAGAACACGAAAAGCTGAGAAGGAAGCACCTTAAAGCAATGCCGGACCTCGCGCAAATGTACAATCTTCACGACTTTGAGTATGTGGCGAAGCACACCATGGAGAAAACTGCTTGGGCTTACTACTCGTCGGGCGCTGATGACGAGATCGCATTGAGAAACAATCACTTGTCCTACCACAAGATTTATTTCAACCCCAAGGTTCTCATCGATGTGTCTCTGATTGACTTGAGCACCAAGATGTTGGGTGCGAAAACCTCGGTGCCGTTCTACATCACGGCAACCGCTCTTGGTAAGCTAGGTCATGAAGACGGCGAAAAGGTTCTTACACGTGCAGCGGCTAAACAAGACGTGATCCAGATGATTCCAACTTTAGCATCATGCTCTTTCGATGAGATTATGGACGAGGCTGACGGAAAGCAGACTCAGTGGTTCCAGTTGTATGTCAACGCGGACCGCAAAGTCACCCAAGAGCTAGTCCAACACGCGGAGAAAAGAGGGATCAAAGGGCTTTTCATTACCGTCGACGCTCCCCAATTAGGAAGGAGGGAGAAGGACATGAGATCGAAAAATGTCGAAGATTTGTCCCATGTCCAGGGCGAGGGCGACGATGCTGACAGGACGCAGGGGGCAGCAAGAGCAATCTCCCTGTTCATTGATACCGGCTTAAACTGGAACGATATAGAGTGGTTCCGCTCTATTACCAAGATGCCCATCATTCTCAAAGGCGTCCAAAGTGTCGCCGACGCCCTCAAAGCAATTGAGTACAAGGTGGATGGTATAGTTCTCTCCAATCACGGTGGCCGTCAACTCGATTCCGTCAAGGGACCAATCGAGATCTTGGCGAACCTTAACCCAGTATTGAAAGACCGTGGATTGTTGGGTAAGATGGAAATTTTCGTCGATGGAGGAGTTCGCAGAGCCAGTGACGTGCTCAAGGCCATTGCCCTTGGCGCTACAGGAGTGGGCATCGGTAGACCATTCTTGTACGCAATGTCAACTTACGGAGATGAGGGTGTGTTCAGAGCTATCCAAATCTTGAAGGACGAAATGGTCATGAACATGAGGTTGCTAGGCGCACCTACGATCCAGCATTTGGATGAGTCCTTCATCGATACCACAGCGTTGAGCAGAAACACCCCAGATGATCTTCTTTTCAGCAAAGTGTACGAACCTCTCGAGCACCCAGCCTTCAAGTCTAAGTTATAACTGTTTCTAAGCATCTACAATTCGATTTAAACTAATGTCGTAACTTTTGTCTCGCTTGAGTAGAAGTGCTCTGATCATAGCACCGTGGTGGATCACAGTTGGCCTGCACATGGTCTCCCACCGCCTAGCTTTTTCCTCTCGGTTGTTTCACTTTTGGCCCCGGCTCCCAAGCGCGGTCTCATCTTGGCTTCAGGTTTACAATGGTTGCCTGTACATAACATCGCTTCTAACTTTCAAGCATAATAGAAAAAGACGCGTTTGCCGATCGAAAAATGCATAAAACTGCAGATGGAACTAAAATAATTCAATATTTATGCGTGATTCAAGAATAACAACTACTAAAACTAGTTCAACGTCTGGTTTTCGGTCTAAATTCTTTCCACTTGTGCTCCTAACACTGCATGTAGTTGACACTCGCTCGAAAACATTCAGATCATACACGTGATAAACCGCGCTGTCCAACCTTCCTCTCTTGCCAGAAAAACGCTCCAGAACAAGTGTACATACACGGTCTTTTCTTCCTTTTATTCCGGCTAAGATAACCAACGCTGGAGCTAAATTTCGTCAAGAAGGGTGGCTGCAGACTTTTTTCCATCTTAATAATCCTTCAGCCGATCTTCATACCCAAAATCTAGTGGCAGTTCAGCCGATCGCCAAAGCTCCTACGCGCTATACCCCCTCCGGAGCTGATCTTCGAGGACTGCTCTGACCAGACTAAAAAAGTTTTTGCGACTGTTGGAATAACCCATCGTCACTAAGCCTTTAGTTATTCCCTCAGACGAAGATGGTTTCGTTATATGATGTTGGAACGTATGTTTATTTTTTCCAGGAGCCCAGGCTCCATGTATGATTTGAGATTTGCTAACCTCGCAGTCGCTGTTGGTATCCAGATGATAAATTGGGATGGATCGGTGTAACCGTCCAGTCCAATGAGAAAAGTGGTGAAAAACACAAACTCTCTCTTGTTTCCGAGACCGATGATTCGCAGGTGTACACCGTCGAAACGGACAACCTTACTGAGGACAATGAGAAGTTACCTCCTTTACGAAATCCGCCTATCTTAGAGGCTGCAGAGGACTTGACGTCCTTGTCGTACCTCAATGAGCCAGCAGTGTTACATGCGATAAAAGTTCGATACTCTCAATTGAATATCTATACCTACTCTGGTATAGTGTTGATTGCCACCAATCCGTTCCAGAAGGTTGACCAACTCTACTCACAGGACATCATACAAGCGTACGCTGGAAAGCGTCGAGGCGAGTTGGATCCCCATCTCTTTGCTATTGCGGAGGACGCTTACCGTTGTATGAAATTGGACGGAAAGAACCAAACAATAGTCGTGAGTGGTGAATCCGGTGCCGGCAAGACTGTCAGTGCCAAATATATCATGAGATATTTCGCGTCTGTTGAGGAGGATTCTGAGTTAGAAGTCAAGGTTGGCACAGATCACAAGTCCGACATGTCGGACGTCGAGAAGCAAATCTTGGCTACAAACCCCATTACAGAAGCATTCGGTAACGCGAAGACAACCCGAAATGACAATTCCTCCAGATTCGGAAAGTATTTGGAGATCCTCTTTGACAAAGACACTTCCATTATAGGTGCTAGAGTCAGAACATACTTGTTAGAGAGGTCGCGATTGGTCTTCCAGCCAAAGAGTGAGAGAAACTATCACATTTTCTATCAGATGTTGGCAGGTATGAACGAGGATGAAAAGGCTGCTTTGGGCTTGACATCCGCAGAGGACTTCAAATATACCAACCAAGGAGACGCTATCAATATTTCTGGTGTCGACGATGGAAAAGACTTTGCAATCACCAACGAGTCTTTGTCTTTGATTGGAATTGACTCCTCCAAGCAAGCTGATATCTATAAGATCTTAGCCGCTCTATTGCACATTGGTAATATCGAAATTAGCGCCACGAGGAATGACGCTCATTTATCTGCCGATGAACCAAACTTGGTCAGGGCCTGTCAGCTCTTGGGTATTGATCCATACAATTTCAGCAAGTGGTGTGTCAAGAAGCAAATCACGACCAGATCTGAAAAGATTGTCAGCAACCTCAATCACAAGCAAGCTATAGTTGCACGAGACTCGTTCTCCAAGTACATATATTCGGCTTTGTTCGATTGGCTTGTTGATTATATCAACGCTGACTTGTGTCCGCCTGAAGTCGCTAAAAACATAAGTTCCTTCATTGGTGTGTTGGATATTTATGGTTTCGAGCATTTTGAGAAAAACTCTTTCGAGCAGTTTTGCATCAACTACGCGAACGAGAAATTGCAACAGGAGTTCAACCAACACGTTTTCAAATTGGAGCAAGAAGAGTACGTGAGGGAGGAAATTGAGTGGTCCTTCATTGATTTCGCTGACAACCAGCCGTGTATCAATGTCATCGAAAGTAAGCTAGGTGTTTTGGCTCTCTTAGATGAGGAGTCAAGATTGCCTGCTGGCAACGACCAGTCATGGATCGAGAAAATGTACCAGAACCTTGATAAACCTCCAACGAACAAAGTGTTCAAAAAACCACGTTTTGGACAAACAAAGTTCATTGTGTCTCATTATGCTCTTGATGTCACTTACGATATTGAAGGCTTTATTGAAAAGAACAGAGATACTGTTGGCGAGGGGCATTTGGATGTCTTGAAGAGCACTGAAAATGGAATGATGCAAAGTATCTTGGCAGTTCTTGATAAAAACAATGCTGCCATTGAAAGCGCAAATGCCAGCGGTTCTGGGAGAAGATCTATCGCCTCAAAGAAGCCGACATTGGGCTCCCTTTTCAAGAATTCTTTGATTGAGCTCATGAAGACTATAAACTCAACAAATGTCCACTATATCAGGTGTATCAAGCCAAATGAGCAGAAGATAGCGTGGGAGTTTGATTCGTTAATGGTTTTATCGCAGTTGCGAGCTTGCGGTGTTTTAGAGACGATCAGAATTTCTTGCGCAGGCTTTCCATCCAGATGGTCTTATGTCGAATTTGCCGACAGATATCACATATTAGTCCCGTCAAATGATTGGATGAAAGTAATGAGCGAAGAGACAACACAAGAATCAGTAACGGGATTATGTGACAAAATTCTTGGAGAAAATATAGAGGATCGCTCTAAGTATCAATTGGGCAACACTAAGATTTTTTTCAAGGCCGGAATGTTAGCTCACTTCGAAAAATTGAGATCGGACAAATTGCATAGATCTGCCGTGATGATTCAGAAAAACTTAAGAAGGTTGTATCATCGCAAGAAGTATCTAGAGACTCGAAGCTCCATAGTGAGTTTCCAGTCTCTCGCTCGTGGTCATGTGAGAAGAGCTCGCATCCAAGAAGAAAAGGAAGCAAAGGCAGCTACAGGAATTCAAACTGCTATCAGGGGCTTCCTCGCCAGGAAGCATTACAAGCAAACTCAAGACTCCACTTTGATGTTGCAGAGAGCCATCAGAGGTCGTCAGGCCAGATTGAACTTCCAGCAGATGAGAGTGGAGAGGTCAGCTGTTGTTTTACAGAAGTCGTTCAGAGGATTGCAAGAGAGGCGCTCCTTCAACACACAGAGGAAGTCTGCCGTTGTTATCCAATCCCTCATCAGAAGGAAGTTGGCACGGCGCGAATTCACTCAATTGAAGCAAGACGCAAAGTCCGTAAACCACTTGCAGGAAGTTTCATACAAGTTGGAGAACAAAGTCATAGAATTGACGCAATCTCTTACAGAGAAGATTCAAGACAACAAGAAATTGATGCTTGAAATTACGGGTCTCAAAGACTTGTTGAGTCAATCTAGCAATGCAACCGAAGCTTTGAAAACAAGAGAGGCAGAGTTCAATGCTCAATTCGATCAATCTAGCTCCGAGTATCAAAAGGAAATTGAGAGCTTGAACAAAGAATTGGACATTATAAGGCAAGAGTACAGTGCCGCTGAAGCAAAGATAGAACAGTTGACAAAAGAACACGCAGAGTTACGACTGTCAGTTCAACTGAATATCGAAGAACTTCAAGCCACCAAGAATGCTCTTGTGCAGCGTGATACGATTGAGCTTGATCTCAAGACTAACATTGAGCAGTTGAAGTCTGAGCTTGCAGATCTCCAATCAAGGCAAAGAATGGCTGCCGGGGCGAAGCAAAGAAATGTTAGTGGCAAGCGTCATAGTAGCGCGGCAGGGTGGAACGGTAATGGTACTCTAGAGCAACTGCAGAGGCCTGTGTCTGTCATCGCGGTGTCCACTGATGGCGTTAGCGATATCGATGATATCAATGACGAATTATTCAGATTGTTGAGGGACTCTAGGCAATTGCATAGAGAAATCGTTGAGGGCCTCTTGAAGGGTTTGAAGATTCCTCCATCTGGGGTGGCAGTTGACTTGACAAGAAAAGAAGTCTTGTTCCCAGCAAGAATCATAATCATCATTTTATCTGACATGTGGCGTTTAGGCTTGACTAAAGAGAGTGAAGAGTTCTTAGGTGAGGTGCTTGCAGCCATACAACACATTGTGTCGACCTTGAAGGATGATGAGGTTGTTCCCAACGGTGCATTTTGGTTGTCTAACACTCACGAGCTCTATTCATTCGTGTCATATGCTCAGCAAACAATCATTGCTAACGACACCTTATCACACGACATGAGCGAGGAGGAGTTCGATGAGTATCTTAAACTTGTTGCAGTTGTGAAGGAAGACTTCGAGTCTCTCTCTTACAACATATACAATATGTGGATGAAGAAGATGGAGAAGGACTTGGAAAAGAAGGCAGTTTCGGCTGTTGTTTTATCTCAGTCTCTTCCCGGATTCATGGCACCGGACAGTTCGCCCTTCTTGGCCAAAGTGTTTTCTCCTGGTGTGCAATACAAGATGGACGACATCTTATCGTTCTTCAACACCGTTTACTGGTCTATGAAATCTTACTTCGTTGAAAGCGAAGTCATGAGCGAAGTGATTATTGAGTTGTTAAGGTTTGTTGACGCACTCTGCTTCAACGACTTGATCATGAGACGTAACTTTTTATCATGGAAACGTGGATTGCAAGTGAACTACAATGTCACCAGACTCGAGGAGTGGTGCAAAGGGCATGATATTCCAGAGGGTTCGGCGTATTTGATTCATCTCCTACAGGCCGCAAAGTTGTTACAATTGAGAAAGAATACGACAGATGATATCGAGATTATTTATGAGATTTGCTACTCCTTGAAACCTATACAAATCCAGAAATTGATATCTCAATACTTCGTTGCAGAGTACGAAACTCCTATTGCCCCCGACGTCTTACAGGCAGTCGCTGACAAGGTCAAAAGCACGGATGGTTCAAATGATGAATTGTTCGAAGTGATTTCAACCGACGGCCATTTCAATGATCCATTCCGTAATGTCAACCTTCGACCATTTTCCCGTGTTGAAGCATACGTCCCAGCGTGGTTGAGCTTGCCCGTTATACGAAGGATTGTTGAGTTAGTAGCAAAGAACGCTTCCGTTCTGGAGCTAGCATCTCTTGAGAACGGCGCAAATGGAGTTGCAGCATAGTGTGAGGCATAGCCGAATACAAATTTGAGTTAATGTGCGAGATAACTTTTTATACATCTAATTAATACTATTTTGTATTCGACTTCTCCTGCTCTGCCTTTGTCTTTGTCTTCATCTGCAATGCATGCAAACCTTTCGTAGTAAACTCATCGTCAAGGAGCTGGTATATTAGCCTGTGACGAGCAGGCATATTCTTGCCCTCGAACTCGTCGCTGACAATCTCGAGCCTAAAATGAGACTCCTGGACGTTAGATGCCAGTTGCATTGGCTTGTGGTGGCTGTGTTTATGAGAGTCGTTGCTGACTTTTAAATATGACGGAGATAACGAAGAGCAGATTTTCTCTATGATCAGCTCCTCTATGGGGCCAACCTCCGCTGCCGACTTGATGATATTTGCGCTCGTACTAGCCATTGTCCTTAATCCTTCTATAAAGTTTACTCTGGCAAAAGCACGGATCATCGGGCGAGAGCACAGATTTTCGATAGTACTACGACGAGTGTAGTACGAAGGTCAAACGAGGTGCGAATTTCTATAGCACATCGCGAATTTGGCACGCCAGTCCACTTGGGCCAGAACCACAGTGGGCAAAACAAAGTAATTCTAGCTACCAAATGGACAGGTGGCTATATTCGAGGCATACACTATAACACGCTTTTAACGATTCAACAAGAAAACGAAGCACACTTCCTAACATGTCGACATGCAAAAGTCTCTTAATTTATTCATACTTGATGTAGTCATTTCTTTTAGCCGTTTGCACTCACCTTCTTGACCCAGCAGGCAGAGTTATCTGACCCTCACCTTCTGCGTATTGTTTCTCTTGTCCAATTTTGCTTGCCTCTTGCTCTTAGTCGCCTCTGGCTGGTTTTTACCCTCGGGGTCTGCCAGTGCGCTGGGGGACTTGTTGCCAAAGACTGACCTTGCCAAAAAGACCACTTTATACACAAGGAAACCTGGCACTGACAAGTAGAGAACCCAAACTTTGTTTGAGCCGAAGATGATCATTAGCACGTCGCAGATCCAAGTCACGTAGATACAATCGAACATATACTCAAAGAGGCCAGGACCCTTGATATCATCGCCACTTCTGAGGAGCTTTTTATGGCCGGTGGTTTGGTCCAACGAATAAGATGGTCTTCCGCTTTTCTCCAAAACGAATTGACATCCAAACGCTGGGATTGAGAAGAAGAAGTACTTCCATTTGCTGGATGGTCTATGAAAGACGAAGAGTACAACAAGTGCCAAAAGATTTATGACAAGCGAAATCAAGTGTAATTCTTGTAGGACAGCAGCGTTTGCGCTTGCTATCTTTTTGCTGCTCAGTGAGGCCATTGTATGAAGTAGTAGGATTTTGATTCGCAGACCTCTTCTGTCGGTTACTGTCGAGTGCGCACGTCGATATCTGCTGCATTTGGCAATCGGGGAGAGCGAGGCGATCAACACGAACAGGTAAGAATTACACTTTTGAAAGTCCAAGAGTTTCTCGAAACGGTAAAATAAATATAATTTCTATAGACAGCAAAAGTCATAAGCAACTTGTTGCTCGCGTAAGAATCCCTTTGCGTAAAGCTGAATCCCTGCTTCTGAATTACTGACTTTTCTTAACAGCAGGTGCACTAGGCGCACCGATGGGTCCGATATACGTCTTGATAAAATGTTTCACTGTCAACGTGTAAAACTGAGCCACATTTGGTGGCACCATTGGATGGTGTAAGATGCCTGAGATTTTCATGTCTAGCTGCTGCAACGCAGCCTTGGTTGGTTGAGAAGTATCGTATCTGGCTTTCAAAAAGACGATAAGACTCACAAGCACGACAACTTGAACTAACGCATAGATGGGGGAGGTGAACAACTTAAATGGCAATATTGGCAATATCAACACAAAGTCGAGGAGCAAGGTAAGTTCACTGAAGGCAGCAAAATATAACGCTTGCACGTTGTAGTTTGATGTGATGTAAACGATCCTATCATTTATCATCGCTTGTGTCTGAAGTGAGATTGGAATCGATTCCAACAAATTAGCTTTAAAGTATGCAATTGAGTGGAAGAACGAGTAGACGACGTAAGAATATAGAGCTTTGGACCATGGCTGGGTGTTGAAGCTAGTCAAGAACAAAACGGTGGCAAAGGCGAGGTATTGAACGTTTTCATTCCTCATGAGTTCTGCTTTCGAAGTCTTTGCTTTCTTTGGTAGCGCCTGTTTAACCACAAGTGCGTATGAGACTAGCTCAGATATCAAGGTGAGCTTGTACAACGTTCTAGCCTTGGACCTGCTGAAAAAGCCGGCAACTTGCAAATTTAGAAAAAACACCACGCTAGCGACATGGCCAACGTACCAATAGAACTGGACCGATTTCGACAACCTCGAGAGCGTCGCAACCCAGTTGGTGGGCTGTTTAGGCTTTGGTGGCATGTTCCTGGTCGTTTAAGATGTACACGTCAGAAACGACTTACTTGTCGTATGCCGCCGGTTCACGCAACCCTCACCCAGGCTGTGCCTGCATTTGACCTTCGGAAAAGGTCTATCTTTCCGAAAAGTCTTTGGCTACGTGAAAGTTGAGGGTGAAGGGCTTGTCAACGTTTACACTCCTGCCATCAATTTGATATCTATGCTTTTGGTGACAATTGAAAGATTACTGGATTTTTGCGGCGTTTTCGAAGATTCTGCACTGGTCGCAATTGGTCTCGCTGTCCCATAATACTGAGAGTAGTAAGTCGTAACGCTCATACATTGCAAATACACAGCTTTTTTTTTTCTTCACTCTTTAAATCAATTTGGGGGTGGATTTAGTTTCATTCGATCTCAGAACGCATGAAGTGATGGTCTTTAATGCAAGGAACAGTTGCATTTTGCTGGATATCATAGCCATGTCCAGTGAAGCATGTGTTGCCTCATGGCGGTTCTGCATGGTGAATGTCTGCAAATAGCAATGACTGGAACTTAATCATCCTTGGCAGTCCAGAACCACGTCCTAGGCATTTTTGCGCTATCAGTATTCGTGATTTTTTGAAAAGGATAAGCTTTTTCACAAATCGGTCTCGGATAGAACTCAATCATGGACTTTTGCTTCTTTCTTATCGGATGTATGTCTAATCATTGATGCTTGTGCTGCAGCACAGAACTAACCAGAAGTCAAAGAATTCAATAAGCCTATTTCAAGTGGTGGTAATGTCGCCTGTTATTGTGGAAGGTGTCATAACCAGTCAGCATTTGGGGTCAAGTCCAGCAATTGGGTCACGTTGTTTTTCGTTCCAGTGATTCCGTTTTACTTCAAAAAGCGCTTGAAGTGTAACATCTGTGGGGCTTCTGGCGACTTAGACTCGGAGGGTTTAGCACGGTTACAGAAGGGTGAGCCGATAGCGATTATGGGATGACGTGAGTCGGCGTGGTTTTAGAATGTCCTTTTTTCGAGTGCTAACTCACATCTATTGTGGAGACAGTCGTCATTGCGAGGTTCTCCTTCCTTAATGTTCTACGTGAGCTTGAGGATCGCCCCTCTAGGACATCTTGAACTGCGTGTGTCAAGTGACGTCAAAGGAAACTATTCAGCAACAGCGATAGCCAGAAAAGCTGGACAGCGCAAAATAATACACAATATAGGTGAGGAAAGCAACAACTCGCACAACCTTATCATCAGTTGTAGCAGTTTAGCAGTTGGCACGCTTTCTAACTTCCTCCCCATGAATGTTGGCTTTCTTAATAATGTCCTTCTCGTCCATTGTCAACAAGACCTTGTCCTTTATGACAGTCTTTCCGTTGACAATGACATTGTCAACGTCAGCACCCGTCGCAATGTAGACAACCATGGAGACGGGGTCTCTCATTGGTTGGGCGTAAAGTTTGTCGGTTAAGTTGATAGTGATAAAGTCCGCTTTCTTTCCGACCTCAAGGGACCCAATTTCGTGGTCCTTTCCGACCGCTTTTGCGCCTATGATTGTTGCCATCTCAATAACCTTCTTAGCGGGAACTAGAAGGGGGTCGCCGTGGATAGCCTTAGGCAAAAGGGAGGCTAGTTTCATCTCCTGCAAAAGATCCATAACATTGTTGCAAGGGCATCCGTCGCAGCCAAGGCCAACGATGGCATCTGCCTCGAGAAGCTCCTTCACTCTAGCAACTCCACTGCCAAGCTTGGCATTAGACGTGGGGCAATGCGCCACCGAGGCACCCGATTTGCTAAGGATTTCAATATCGTTATCGTCCAAGTGCACCATGTGGGCGAGAACCGTGCGGGGTGCGAGCAACCCAAGTTCCTGGCAGTACGTCATTGGAGTGTGCCCCTTCGATTGGAAGAAATCACGATCTGCCTTGACCTCGGCACAGTGCATCGTCACACCAATATCCTTCTCCCTAGCGATCTTCACCATGGAGCGGTAGAGGTCCTCGGAGACTCCGCCCGGAGTTCTGGCGCCGAACCAAACCTCTACTCTACCGTCACCAGCGCCATTGAATTTTTCGAAGCAGCTGACCGCGTTGTCAAGAGATCTCTCGTCCTCCACAAGGCCAGGGTGCATGGTAATACCTTCTTGAGTGGCGTAACGTGGCTGGTCCATGACAACTTTGCCGAGACAACCTCTGATGCCCGACTCGACCACGGCCCTCACAGCTCCTTCAAAGCCATAACGCTCAGCAAACAATGACTCAACAAACGTGGTTGTTCCAGACTTCAACATCTCTGCGATTGTGAGCTGAGACGCGACGTAGCCATCTTCCTCAGTGAAGCAACCTTGCATTCTCCAAACCCGGTGACATAACCATTCAATGAGTGCTAAGTCGTCGGCGGCGGTTCTGAGAAGAGACTGTGCTAAATGTACATGAAGTGAAATGAGGCCTGGCATGACTATCTGGCCTTTCAAATCTATAGTCTCTTCTTCGGAGTATTGTTGGCACACTTCATCTTGTGGACCGACTGCTTCGATTTTGTCACCTCTAACGACGATTGCCCCGTTTTCAATGACATCGAAGTTTTTATTCACAGTAATTATGGTCGCACCTTTGTATAACATTTTTGTTGTCTGATCGTGAAAAATACACTTGCTGAAACGGGCGTATTTATATTCATCGAGAGTACTCAATGCGCTCGGGCTGATCCGAGACTGCTTTCGCATACCTGGGGTACCATTTGGGGACGCGATAAGCGTGTGCACTCTGGAAGTCAATGCTGCAAAATCGGGCTAAAACAATGTTAATTAAACACGGACTTGAAGCCTTTTACAGCCTCAGGTGACGCAGATACTGGATTTCAGTACTCTTCTTGTCTTTTTTTCCATTGAAATTCCAGTAGCTGCTCAATGACACGAAGGGTCCAGAAAGTGAACAAAGTGTCCCAAAGCGCAATCGTGTGCCCTCGCGGCATGCGGAAGTGTCCCAAAGACATCAAAAAAAGTGTCCCAAAAATTTAGGCGCACTCGCGCAGTGCACTTCACTCTCGATCTGGCCGCCCCAAGCTTATCGCAACCGGCCAGCCGAATTGTTAAAGTCGTCTTTTCGGTGTACTACACTCATCATGACACTGGCCAGAGCCTTACAGGAGATGACACGTTCTTTCATTGCACTGCAATTACTCTATTTGTTTTTCTAAAAATTGATAATCTTCATGGTTGCGTACCCCACTGTCACGATGATCGTGTAGGCTATAATGGAGCTCGGCACACCGCGAGTGATAAACGTATTGACAGTCAAATATGGTTTGCCAAACTCGTCTGTCATGCAAATTGCAGTCACGTTGGGGAAACCGGAGGTTGGTAAACCCATGGCCGCCGAGCAAAGTAAGGCGCTCGCCATAATCAACATCCTTGGATGTGGATCGCTCATATTATTGCCAATCTCTGACACTAGAGGGATCACGATGAGAGCAGCAACGGTGTGGCTGACGAAAGTTGCCATAGTCAAAATGAGTAATCCAAACGTCAATGTAACACCAAACAAGGAAAATCCTTCAACTTCCTTCTCTATAGTAATAGCAATGGTAGACAACAACCCCGAGGAAGCAACAGCCTTTCCCAACGCAGTACCGCCCATCGCCAAGACAACAATGTTCCATGGGTAATTGTTGAGATCTTCGGTGGTGAGCAATCCTGGCCCGAAAAAGAGAACCATCGGGAGGAGTGCAATGATACCCATCTCACCGAAGACACCTTCAACCTTCGAGCCAAAGCACCAAAGCAAAATTGTTACAACACTCACGCCAACGACGTAGCCTTGCACACCAGTGAAGTTCTCATCTATTGTCCTAATGGGAACCAATTGGGTGTTCGTGGAGTTACAACGAAACGTCAACAACAAGAACATCCAGATAAGAATCAACGCTAGAACGCAGATTGGAATTGCAATAACAAACCATTGGCCCCACGATGGCTGCGGAACCATCGACTCGATTGCGATCATATTCTGCGGGGACGCGATTGGAGATGCCATGCCTCCGACATTGGATGCTAGAGCAATACCCAAGATTAATGCGTTAATGAACTTGGAACCTCTTGGTAGAGTTCTGAGAAGAGGCTGAATAAGCGAAAAACACAATACGGGCGCAGCCACATTCGACACCCACATGGATGCAAACAATGCAATACTCATGACGGTCAAGAGAACTACCGATGGGTTCGTTCCTGCCTTTGACAACACCCACGTCGAGATAAGCTTGGCGATGTGATATTTGGTCAACGCTGCAGCTAAGGTAAAGCCTCCAAGCAAGAGAAGAATGACAGAATTCCACATTGTCGACAAGATGAACTTCGAGGAGTCCACAGTATCCATAGGGGTGCCATCAGTATATCTTAAAACCCCAAAATTCACAATCAACAAGGGAATAAGCAACGACGTGACAAACAAGGGAATCGTCTCCGTTGCCCATAGAAGGGACGCGCACACTAACAATGCAAAACAGTTTCGCTGAGACATATCGGAAAAAGGCGAGAAGTTCAACAAAATGAGAGTTATCCCAACTATGACAGCCAGTTTTACAATAGTCGGGTTTCTGAAAGAGAGGTTGAAAGAAGCCAAACCAGTTTTCTCCTCATTTCCGGGCTTTGATGCCTTCGAAAGCTTTGAGTTTGCAGCTTGCGACTTTCTTTCTAAGCCAATCATATCTCTCCAGACAGTGTTTCTCTCCCACACAACGTGGTCACGAAGATGCACAGAGAGCTCGCTCTCAGCAACTTTCAAGTCTTCATGATTGCAAATGAGAGCAAACAACTTAACGAGAGAGTCTAGCTTCTCATCGATCACAGCCATAGTTGATGGGTTGAAAACGTAGCTTTCCGGTAATTTCGCCATGTAAGTCTCCTTGAGCTTTGCGTTCAAGGACTTGTCAAACTTCTTCGTCGCCTTTTTGAACCCTGTCAGATTGAGCTCAATGTAGCTCTTGAGTTCCGACAATGAGGTGTAAAGACCAATCACCCTCTTTCTCAATATCACACGCGATTCCGAGAGGAGAGCAAGCTGCGGAGGCACCGCCCCCACATTGGGTGATCTCAAGAACCTGTCAAGCGACTTTGTTTTCCACAACCTTCCTGAAGCCAGGTTGCCGTCCGATGCCTTACCTGCGGCTCCACTGCCGTTGTAGTCTTCGACCTCTCCATCTTGTTCAATTTCGTCTTGAGTGAACTCCGTGTCAGGATCATTTTGTGTACCCACGTTATCATCCGAAATGTCAGATGTCTTGCTTCTTCTTCTAGCTGGATCCACTTCGCCGTTCGAAGAAAATCTCGTCAAGCCGTAACGTTGCAATGCAGAGAGGGCTGACTCGGACGTCTCCAATTCGTTCTCGAAGCTGTCGATATCCTTTACCAAGTCATCTATGCTGTGAAATATGTACTCCTCTTGAGTCTTGAAAAACTTGTCGATCTTGGAAAGTTCGCTCTCTAGAGCTGCAGTGAATATCTCGACTGGGTCTTTAGTGTCCGATGCTTCGTGTGAAATGAGATGGGCAGATTCAAGGTCCCCATTCTCCCGTTTCAAGGACTCTCTCTGCAAAGTGTAGATCAACTTCTTTAGAGTTGTATAGGAGATGTACTTTGAAGACCATTCCGGAACAGCATTGAACTGAAGGGAGTGGGAAAACTTCATTTTTGGCCTCGATCAGTCACAACCCACCTGCCCGTCTCGCCCTTAATTCTGGGATCCGGCTGGTGTGCGCACGTCTTTTGAGCGCCTCGTGGCACACAGATATAGATAATGCGCTTCACATAAATGCTACACCGATAACGCGTCCGGCCGTTGCCCTGGCAAAAAACCCTAGTCAGTGTCAGCAGGGGTCTTCAAAGCGGACATTCCCTGCTACAGTAATGCTAGTATTGAAATTATGCCGACTTGGCACACTCAATCTGCTGCGTGCATTCCGAGTTGCTGAGCGATCGACTGAGGCTTCTGTGCATTAAAACACGCACGACGCCTGCGTCGAAGTTTCTGCGTGGGGGCACTTGGACACGCAGAGCTTGGTTCGGAGACAATGCGGGAAGAACGGCGAAGACGCGACCGTGAAGGCAAGTTTGCAATTTCCCACAGTTCTATTTTTTTGTAGTCGCCCGGAATCATTCCGGCTGTTGGACGCTTCCGGCTTTTCGCGAATGCTCTCCAGACGTCTAAAAAGTTACTGGACGCCGGAAAAATACAACCAAGCGTAAACAAGGCTGTATGACGAGCGACAAATTTTTTATCTGTGCTTTATTTGCTTTACGTCCCTCGTGTTAGTCTAGAGCGGCCATACCAGCCAACCGTGGAGCACTTTGGCGAGTGTCAATTTAGCAGGATGCTGGCGGCTACGTTTCGTTTCTTTTTTACGATTGCACGCTGGCAAATCCCACCCGCAGATTCGCTGCGCGATATTTCCCCCGCGGTGGGGCTCGGAAAACTGGTGCTTGGCTATGGGCATTTTCAGGTCAATCCAAGAAAGCCTCTTTTTCCCAGCAAGACCGCAAATCGCCGAACCTGCTCGGGGAAAAAGCTCGTTTGTCCTAAAAGCAATTGCTGTTTTACAACACAATAAATACGTAATTGCCAAGCTTGCTGCATTTGCGTTGTCTCTCTGGGTAATCTTTCCGTCATTGCCTCTCATTACTAATAACAAGAAAGACAAAATGTTCTCCAAAAGGCCAGACAAATACACCACAGGCCTCATCAACATGCGAAATGACTGCTTCGCCAATTCCAGTGTCCAGGCATACTCGGCTTTGCCCGGGTTGACCGAATATTTGAACCAGATGTTGGGTACCTACAACACTGTCATGAGGGCCATTGCAAAATACGGAGGTAACTTGGATGACGTGGAGTTACCGAAAGATATCACGTCCCTATCACGCTCCAAGTCGAGCCTGAAGGAAGAAGAGGCCTTGTCCAAGAGCGCAAGTCAACTTTTCAACATCAGACTACACATCGCGTTGGCAAAGATTGTAAGCAAGCTCCAGGACACTCAAATGACCACTCGCACCATCTCGGTGTGGACTTTTTTGCACGAGATCGAGAGGATATACAATGCAAAGATATCAAGATCGCAGCACGACGCCCACGAATTGACGCAGCTCATCAACGAGACGCTCGAGACTGAAAACATCTTGTGCATCAAGATCTTAAGACTTGTCAAGGAACACTACGCGGGCTCTCCCCGGCTCCACGACAAATTGAAGCATCTCGACTTCCCCGAGTTTCCATTCAATGGCCTCGTTCTCTCGCAGATGAAGTGCTTGAACTGCACGTTCGTATCGCGGCCTCACATCTCGCCTTTCTTGATGCTAACCCTTCACCCTCCACAGGAGGTCAGCACAGACTTGCTGACTTTGCTCGACGAGAATGAGTCGGAGACGATCACAGAATACCATTGCTTGAAATGTAGGTTGCTCAAGATTGTTGCGAACGAGAAGTTGTGGAAAGAACAGGGGCACACAAACCCCGAGCCAGAGCAGACTCTAGTAGACAAACTAATAGAGTACAATAAGGATGAGCATTTGTTCATCAACGAGGACCTCAGCAAAGAGCTCGAGGAATACTTGAAAAACTACAATAAACTTGGCTTGGACATTCTGGATGTCAAATCCACGGTGTTCAGACAGACACATATTCTCAAGCCTCCAAAAGTTTTCGGAATCCATTTGTCACGGTCTGCTTTCAACGGAGTAACGGTCAGCCGTAACCCCTGCAGAGTCAACTTCAATGACAAGTTGTCCTTGTCTATTGATGAGAGCTACCTTAACGACTTGCAGAGGTTCCAGAGCCACGCGGCAGAGGAGCACGCGCCGCCGGTAAAACTGGGCTCGCGTGTATTGACGACTGATGTCGACGACATGGAGGATGAAACCGTTCAAAACGAGGACGTGGACTTGAAGGGTGACGTCGAGGATGCGGAAAATGCGGAGAGTTCCGATGCAGAAAGCCAGGCACTGGGTGACAATGATTCAGAGTCGCTCAGCACCTTAGAGAGTGCGTCAGAAACCCTCACCACCCAAGGTAACACACTCAACAGCGCTCCCATTACAGAGGACCAGACTCGGAACTTGCGCAGACATTTCAACAAGTTCAACTTCAACGAGAACAACATTTACAAGTACCGGCTTAAGGCCATGATCAGGCATCAAGGTTCGCACACTCAAGGACACTACGAGTGCTACAAGAGAAAGCCTCTTTTCGTTAAGGACTCAGATGGCAACATCATAAAGTTATCGCCTGAGATTGACGAGGACAAGGTTTTGGAGACGGAGAAATTCGAAGAAAAAAACCTAGGCTCAAAGCCACGCTCGGACTCGCAGTCCAGCTCAAACCTGCAAGACACTATTGATGGCGAGAAGGCCAATTTCAGACGGAAGTTCTCGCTCATTATGGGCAGACGGCCCTCAATCTTTCAAGCCGACCCGACGGAGGCGAACTTGCAAGAGTTCATAGATTCTGGGATCGCAACTCCTGCAGAAGTTTTAGTCGACGGAGGCGACTTCTTTCAACCTCCTAGCGCCCTGGACATTCAAAAGCTGTTCGACAAGTTCTCGAAAGCGCAAGCTACACCTAAAAAGACTCCCAAAATCAAGATGAAAAAAATACCCTCGTTGATAAAGAACCCCTACTGGAAAATCGGCGACTCCCAGGTGACCGAAGTGTCGAAGTCCGCAGTCCTTTTTGAGACGAACAGTGTCTACATGCTCTACTTTGAGAGGGTAGACCGCGCCCAAGTGAAAAGGTAGGTAACCCTAGGCACCGCGGAGTCACGTGCCGACCGAGCCGATACAATGTTATTGGGGTTGTGGCTGTAATATGTCGACCAGCCATGTTTCCTAGCCCGAACTCCTCACAACGAGCGCCCTCCAGTGGCTCGTCGTTGGGTGTGCCCAACAGGCGAACAGGGAGAAGCAAAGTGGTGCTCAGTCCGGGGCACTCGCCGCTTGATTGGGCCGCGCTCACTTCAAAAACACCCAAGCACGTTCTACGAGGAGTGAGTGCCAGCACGCCGCCAGCGCCGTACGTGCGGGTCACAGCGGACGAGATCAAGAAGCACTCGACGCGAAATGACTGCTGGACTTACATCAATGGCAAGGTGTTCAACATTACGCCGTACATCGACTTCCACCCCGGTGGCGTGGACGAGATCATGAAGTGCGCGGGCCGAGATGGCACTGCGCTTTTTAACAAATATCATAGTTGGGTCAACCCCGAGCGGTTGCTAGAGAGCTGTATGATAGGGATTATAGTAAAATAGAGTTCGTCAATTGTTATGTGGGGCCGGCGTCACTACCTCGTCCATTCTCCAGTCATGTGGTTCCGACTCGATGTAGTCAAGGCACTGTTCGGTGAAGCCGATGCCAATTAAGTGCGGAGTTGTCCCGAAGTTCTGGGTAAATTCGCTCAAAAACCTGTCATAGTACCCCGCGCCATGGCCTAGACGGTCGCCTCGTCTTGTGAATGCAACGCCGGGCACTATCATCAAATCGAGCGAGCCTGAGACCATGACGTCCTCGCCATTCTGGGGCTCCCGTAGATTAAACTTGCCCAGTGGCTTCAACTGCATCACATCGTTGAGCGAATCCACACGCAATAACGTCATCGACCTGCCTTTATCAGCACTAGACAGGCATTTCGGGAGATACACCTTTTTCTCTGCGCCGAAGCAATGCTTGATGATATCTAGCGTATCTACCTCGAGTCCAGGCATGCTCATGTACAACCCGACGGACTGGGCATTTCGGAAACTCTGATTATTTATCAATAAGTCTAGGACGCATTTGGACTGCGCCGCTGCACTAGCCGCAGATAGGGTTAGCAATTTAGCCTTTACTAATTTCCGAAGCGACGCTTTCGCTAGATCGCTCACCATTGCGCAGTTGAGTAGTCTGCTGTGCTCACCGCTGTAACTTCGCGGAGACATACTTCCGGCATTAAAAAAACGTCTACAACGCAGAACAGGTAGGCTTGTGTTTTTAGCGCTTCAGGGAGCATTTAACAAGGTTCAAGTGATATTTGGCCTAAAATTTCATTGCTCTGAATAACTTGGGGCCTACAATAGCATGAATATAGTCTTATGTGTATGTCCTGGCAAATGTGAATACTGACAAAACCAGCGCGCGTGCTCAGCTAACCTGAGTCACCTTCTCGTCAAACCTCACAGACTTTCTGCGCTCGCCATTGTAATCGAGCGGGATCTCAAGCTCCGCATCGCTGCCCAACTCCTGGGCAGTTTGGTCCAAGAGCTTCTTGATCTTGGCCCTCTCTTTCTGCAGCGAGCTGCTGCTGGACTTCCGTCTTTGCTGCAATTCCAAATCGGACTTGCATTTCTGACACTTGCAAATGAAGCCCCAGTTGACCCGAAGCTCTCGTTGCCTCTGCTGCACGGAGTGCGACGGATTCACGTACGTCGTGGTAAGCTCCTCGCCTGCCTTGATGTCCCTGGCGGCGAACACCTTCAAGCCCTCGTACCTCTTCACCGACGTATCCACACTAGTGTTTGGCTCACAGTTGTGGTTCAAGTGCGATTGTATCAAAAACACGCTGGAGTCAAGATTGTTGATGTTGTAAGTGCCCATTAAGTACAAAAACTCGTCAAGGGAGAGATCTTGCTCATTGGCGAGCGGAAATACCTTGGAAAACACCTCGTACCCTTCTTCCCAGAGCTTCTCCTGCTGTTCTTCAACGAACAATGCGCCTCCCAGGAGTGTGTCAAATGCGCCGGCGGACGAGTTGAGTGCCTTATACCTGGTTTTCTGCGACACTCTTGCCATGGCCTTGAACTGCTTGCTCTTGACGCCGGTTTTATCTAGATAGCACTGGGCGTAAATCAAGGCAGTTGCATACAATGCGTTCCACTGCTCCAGAATAGCATACTCGGCTAACTTGTTGAACGCCTCCGCATCGATGAGCTTCTTCGTAGCACGGCCCCCATGCTTCAATGACGAGTGAAGTGTTTGGTTGAGCTTTTTACAGGTCAGACTGCACCAGATCTCAGGGCATATACTGCAGTCTAAACCCCGAAGAACCAGCGTGCCCGACTTGGATCTCGATTGCTCATTTCCCAACTTGCCACAGTACGTGCACGCTTTGCCTGTGAGTATAAGCTCATAATGCGACAACAGCGGGACAAGAAACAACGGAGCTTCCTCCCAGATGAGCTCGCCCTTGGCAATGGCCCTCTTCGCATACAATCCCTTGCCTCGTTTGGACGTCATCACCAAGTCGACGTTCGACGGTAGCGTGAGGTCGGGAGTGAGCTCAGAGGTGATGTCCTTCGCATAGGTAAACTGCTCAGCACCGGTATTGGGCGAGAGCCCAAACTTCTTGAGAAGTGTCTTGACTCGTTTCTCCGAAAGTAGCCACTTGGAATGCTTGGCCTTGATGAGCTGATGGAGCTTCGCCGCGCCCAAGGACTCAGTCGAGGGGTCTTCCTTCCACAATGCAATGACGGCGTCCACGACCTGGCGCTCGTGCGGCGTGACCTCCTCATCCGGCTGGATCTGTAGATCGTTTATGCTCACGACCTCCACTTTAGTTTCGGTCATCGCTGGCCCACGTCAGTCCACAATGGATGCTTTTTTCTTGGGGAAAAATACGTCACGTGAGCCAGATCTCGCGCGCACAAAACCGCTAGAAGAGCACCCACGCGCTGGCTTGAGACATGCTGGCGCGGTGCGTGGCTCTACCTGTGTTGCGTAGCACAGCTACGCTCTCTACCAAAACCTTGCCCTTCTCTGACTCGATCACGCTCTTGTAGGTGGCACGTGACGGGTCTGCGTCGTCGGCGACTTTTTCGGTCCTCACCGTCAAAAACTGGTTCGCTAATGTGGGCAGGCGGTACGAGATGGTGAGCTTCTCGACCATGAAGTCGTCTTTTAGCCACGTCTTGCCTCCCGCAGTGAGCGAGGCGTTTCGCTTGAACGTTTCGTTCAAGAGCGTGGCCAAGATCCCGCCGTGCACCAAAAACGGATATCCGCAGAGCCTGTAGCCCATGTGCACCATGGTGATGGTTTTTCCTGTTTGGGCGTTGTAGAAAATGACCGGCGCTATAGAGATGCCGCCCGGCTGCGCGAGCGTGTGGCTCGTGAGACTGGGGTTGTCGTCGTTGACGACGTTTTTGATCTGCACGTTGTTGCCGTTTCCGTCCAAAACGTTGCGGTCCAAGTTCTCCCACGAGCTCATTTTGATCCATTCCTTCGCGTGCAGAGAATTAGCCAACTTCTGGTAGAGCGGGTGGCTCTTGAGCCTGTACTCTAGCTGGATTTTGTTGAGCTCTGCATCGTCGATGCTGGTGTACTGGGCGTACTTCTCGAATAGCACTTCGTTGAACGCCAAGCCGGCTCCTGCAAGCAAGGCTACCAGAGTGATTGTCCAATTCACAAACCTGGGGCGCGGCGGGCTCGCCTGAAAATGGGGAATTGGGTCCGTCGCTTGCCGCGTGGCGAAAGTGCCCTTGGATGTGCGCAAAAGCACACGTCGAGGTAGTTGTCTGGAGAACATTGTTGTAGAAAGCTGGCGCAAGTGACCTGATCGCTGTTGAGAGCGGGGGTGCTCACGCGCAAAGGCACATCGCGGCCTGCGAGCCAATACGTCGGAGACTTGTGTCTTGGTCCCGAAGCACCCAATTTACGTGGTCTGAAATTACCGCTTGTGTTAGTCATTTTGCTACCAACACACTTATTTGCTTTGGACTTGTTGACATACAACAATTACTATTTCGCATCAGAATACTCACCAGGACGGCGCACGCGCACAGGCCAGTGCTCTGCACGACATGGGAGTGCCGCAGAGTAAGAGAACGGGGCGAGAAGAGAAAATCCAGGTCCCTGACAAGAGCCGCAACTCTCAATCCAAGAGTTCCGCGTCGTGGTACGTCTGCTCATCCAATGGCCCGATATACGCGCGGTCACCAAATCCCCCCACCATGTACGCCCCACTGACCTTGAACTTCACCCAGTGCGTCTTATGAGGAGACAACACATTCGTGGGGAGCCACCACTTGGAGTCAGGGTGTCTTCTGATAAAGCACAGCAGCAATCTCACGATCTCTTCAGGATCGTCCATCGTGACATTCTCAATCACTCCCCTCAAATTTAGCCTGGGAGAGCCTGCCGGAGAAGAGACGATTCCACCAGGATACAGGGGGTTCACTTCATCGTTAACAGGGTGGTCACCGGCGCGTATGGTAACGGTGTAGGGCGAGCCCTCGGCGATGTTGCGGTACGTGGAGCCGATGTCCACCACCAACCAATATGGGTTTCCGTCGAGGTCACAGTCTGCGTAGTACTCCATGGAAGACACCGGAAGCGCCTGTCCATCTTCTGTATGAGTAAGAGTGTTCACGTTCATGAGGGATTCGCGGGCTACCAATGTTCTGGCAACTCTTGCACCCTCGAACTTGTCCGGAGGCGAGAGTGAAGTGTCCAAAGATATCTCATATTGCGGCGAGAACTGGTTTTGAATGCTCAAGGAACTGGCCACAGCAGCCAATGCCGCAGTAATAATTGTGTTCTTCATGAATACCGTTAATTTACCCCAGGGCGAACGAGTGCGATGATGCACGTTTAAATGGTGCGACAATGCGCGGACCAATCTCCATGCAATACTTGGGGAAAATGGCCCGAGCCGGACGAGGTGGGCTCACAGGGCATGGGCCGTTGCAACCGCATGCTGAAACGATGTGGAGAGAAATAAATGCATGAATAAAACCAAAGGAAGTGGATAGAAGCATACTCAAGAGCACACAAGCCTAGATTGCAATGTTACTTCTCAAGGTCTGAACCCGCGCATATTGCTGGATAACGCGAGAATTTGCTAAATCTCGATATCCCCGATAACGTCGTCATCGCCATCGTCCATGTCCTGGTCATCGTCGAAGCCCTCATCGTAGTCGTTTCTTTCATCGCGTACTTCCGAATACCTTTCTTCCGCGCCAGCGGGAGGCGTCGTGGTTCTGTTAACAAGAGAATAGTGCCCACGGTTGATCGCGGTCAAATATAGGAAACACACGCGTTTTTTTTTCTTGTTGTAGATGAACCAATAATTCGACCACAAGGTTTGGTATGGGTAGTTCAAGTCCTCTAGGATGGACGAATCTGACGGCTGAAACTCGTAAATCTTACAGCTTGGGTCTAGCGCTATTGGGGAGTCTGCCTGCAACGGAGACGAAGACGAGCGAGGAGCGTTGCTGAGGCTGCCTTTTCTGGAGTCAGACGATCCGTTTTGCATGGCTAGGGTGGGCGAGCGCGGGGATATAAGGTTCATGTATACGTTAACCGTATCCCAGACCCAGCTTAGCATATCCTCCTTCTTGCCGAGCGAAACCATGATACTGTTGAAGCGGTGCATTAAGTCTTCTGGCGAATCGATTTTGTGGAAATTTTCGGTAGACGGCTGTAGGTTGGAAAAATCGTGGTCTGGGTATGTGGTATTCAAGATGGCAATCAAATAGGCAAAAGTCTTCCGCGTAGAGATATCCTTCAAGGGCCCAAACGGCGACTCCTCGATTGCCTCTTCGTTGTTCTCGTCCAAGACGGAGGGAAGGCGATTGGGCAAAGAGCCCTCTCCGCTGACAATAGCAAGCGAATCCTCAGACTTGACGAGAGGCGGATTCCCACTCATTCGACGCTCTCGGTCTGCTTGCTCGCTGTTGAGACTTCCACGTCTGAGGAAATGCGGCTGTTGGGGAGAAGCACTGGTGCCAAAGAAGGAATTGACCGACTGCTTGCGTTCTCTTTCTATCAGCTGCGAAAGCTGGTGGTCCTCCATTATCTGGTCCAAGTGCTTGTCTATCGTCTTGAACAACTTGCGGTCGGACCCAATCGCTTTTGTTGTGAAGAGGTCGCATCCGCCCTTTATTATGAGGTTGTTGTCGGGCGAGTGGAAATTTAGCTCTTGGTTCACTAGCTCGATGTCCACTTCGTCTATGAACTTCATCTTGGCTGATGTGGTGTGTTCGGGGGACTGTTCGCTCAATGGCCTTGACCGGCGTGGTAACTTTGTTCGTAAACACCCCCACGTTCACTTTTGGCGCCGACTTGACCGCTCTTATTGCGTCACGTGTGCACCTCGCGTATGCCCACCTGGCTTATCTCAAACTGCGCGACTGGCGAGCCCGCACCGCAAAGGCTCATGCACTGCGACGAGATTACCTTGGCGAATCGCGACAACTTGTAGCCCTTTAGCTCGAGCCTTTCCTCCGTAGACATGTTGGGGCCCTGTTCTGCGCCTCCACTTGTGTCAGCGCGCGGAACAAGGATTGGCTCATACGCTTTCCATAGTAGCACTCTGTGCGTAATGATCTTCGACCACGTGTAGCCCAACGCAGGAATCTTCTTTTTCGGCTTCGTAATCACAGAGCGGTCGAAGCTGAAATCTGCGACCGCGTAGCTGGGTTCTGGCCCCCTTTCTCCGCCGGTATTCGCCATGCCCTCGGGCAATGCTTGAGGTCTCCTCGCAGAATCCGGTACCAACGACTCGACGTCCCAGCCCAGATACGTGCCAGCCTGGAAATCGAGGTTGAGAGGGTCATTGGCCTCCAGCGAAAGAACGTCGGGATTTTCCGGCTGGTCGATGACGTCGCTGACTTGGTTCGCCAAGATGACGGCGATATTGAACTCCCGTGCCAACTCCACCAAATGCTTGTACATCGTGAGTAGGTAGTACCGCTTTGACGTTCTGTTCTTGAATGCCACGTCCCCTCTGAAGAACTGGCTGCTCATAGAGTCGAACCTGCCCTTGTGCTGCAGATACGTTGGCACGTCGCTGAGTTTTTCCTCCTGTAGTGCCAAGTGGCTGCGTAAGTAGTCCAGCGCGTTGATGTACAGTTCATCCGAGCGCAAGTGGTGGCCGATACTGTCAATAATGACCGCCTTTGGCCGCCGTCCTTGCCGCCGCTCGAGGTCCAATTTCGCCGGCAACTGCGTGAAGATGATGTGGTCCTGGGTCTCCATGTCTTGGCAATATATATACGAAATCTTCTCGAGCGCACCGCCGCGGGTGTCAAAGTCCGAAAGACGCCTTGTTTCCAACAGAGACTCAGTCGAGATGAAAATACATGTCTCGTTGCCGTTTGCGCCGGGGGCGGTCTGGACTTGGACTGCTAGCCAGAGAAGAAACTGCGATTTTCCAGCACCGCTGGGCCCGAAGACCTCGGTGACACACCCGACGGGAAGTCCTCCCATCATATGTAGGTCAAGCAGCTCTATCCCCGTGGGGATAAAATCTTCGCTTGGCGGGCTTTCTGGGGGAAATGCAGAAAAAAGGGCCCTTACCTTCTGCAAATACGCAGAAGTCTCTTCTCGAGACTTGCCCACGCGGTGGCTCAATTCGTCACCATTCTGGCCGCTGCCTCTACAGTAGTTTATCAAGTCCACGGTAGAGATGCCGAGCGAGTTTTGTATGTCCTCAAATGGAGCAATAGACTCATAGTCAACATATAGTGCTGCGTCAGGGTACTGCTTACCAATGTCCATGGGTTGAGACTGGCTTGATCTGGATCTTCGCGCGTACGTAGCGCGGCCAGTAGAAAACGCGAAATGAGACCTCAGAAAACGCAAAGATTGAGAGAGGGCAATAAAATTGTACCTTACAGTAAATGCTTGCTCGCAAGAAACATGTTGCAATGTAGTGAATCAAGATCTGACTATAAACACCGGTCAGCTCTAGTGAGCGCCGGAAATGAAGAACCACTTGTCAATGGACTTGTCAATTGGAGCAGCTGGTTGGGGCGAAGCGCTTGGAACGTCAGCACCAGAAGAGTACGAAGGGGAGTTGCTCAAGGTAGTGTTAGTCAAGTCGATCTCACCGGCAGGGCTCTGGCCCTTGATCAACTTGTCCCAAGCCTCGGCACACTCAGCAACGACCTCGTCGGCGTACTTCTTGTTCTTGCACTCACCGGAGAACGCAAACTGGTTCTCTGGCTTGCCGTCTGGGATTTTGTAGATTCTGAACCACTCGTTGGTGGCTCTCAACAAACCTGGCAAGTGGGTCTCGACGTCCTCGATGTCGTTCAACTTAGGAGCCAATGGGTCGTTGATGTCAATCACAATGACCTTCCAGTCGGTCTCGCCCTCGTCCAACAAGGCCATGACACCCAAAACCTTCACCTGCTTGACTTGACCAGGGTAAGCGACTTGCTCGCCGATCTCGCACACATCCAAAGGATCGTTGTCGCCCTTGGCCTTGGTCTCTGGGTGGACTTGGTTAGGGTCCTCCCAGGTTTGAGGGAAAGCGCCGTAGTTGTGGATGTAGCCATGGTGGGGGAAACAGTTTCTGACGAATCTCAATTTGCCCTTCTTGGTGTCTTGGATGATAGGGTTGAGCTTTTGCTCCTTGGAGATCTCCAACTTGGCGTTGGTCCATCTTGGGACTTCAACGATCATGTTGAGGATGGTCTTCTCCTTGTTAGCGTACAATGGAATGTCGTGGAATGGAGACACGACCTTTCCATCTTGCTCAATGTAGACCTTGTAGTCCAATGTGTTGGCGGCACCGACCTGGCGAGTAGTGTAAGACATCTTGAAGTATGGGGAATCGAAAAGTTTGAGGCAACGTCGAAAATTCCAGCTCTACCCAAGTGGTGTGCATATACCGGATCACGCGAAATCACCCACTGCCCGTGGCCACTGCTTCGTGCAAGAAATTGTGGGTAGAGCTATTCGCACCCAACATGTCGCGCTCTAAGTCAAGCTCTGCTTTCTGGCCGAGCAAGAGTCCTCTGGTGAGCTCTCGATGAACGACCTGGATATTTCGTCGGGGTGTTGCCTGCCCGACGAAATACGGCTTTATATCCTTGACAAAATTCATCATGAGCTTCCACTCTCGCTTTGAGAGTGTCAAGCTATCTTTCGTGTGCTCGCACAAAAACGCACCTGCAAGAATAAGCGATTCACTCAAGTGACGGAGCGAAAGCAAGTACGTCCAGAAGATGCGCAAGCCGTAGACGTCCGAGTCGACATAAACATAAATAGGGGCCGCTCGGAATCGCTTGTGTAGCGCCTCGAGCATACATCTGGTGGCTTTGTCGGGAAATCCTTTCCCAGTTAGTATTACTAGTCTTTTTGGACTGTTTGCAGCCTTGAACAAGGACGTAAAGGCCTTGAACACGGCTTCCTTTTCGAGGACAATAACAGCGTCCACTTCTGCACTGGAGTCAAATTCAAACTGTGCAGACCCGTTGGGAATCAATATGCCATCATGTTCGTAGCGCAAAGTGTGCGCCGCGGCCCCAAGCGAGAAAACTAAATTGGGGCCGCCGTAAACTAGCCCCTTGGGCGACGGATATATGCCCAAATCTCCGAGCAGAACGCCCAACGACTCGGATATTACGCTCAATGCCTTATTCAGGTTGTCTTGGTTGCCCTTGAAGACCGCCACGTCTTTGTAATAGATGTCCCTCAACGTCGTTACGCTCTGGCGCTGCAAATTCTGAATCACCAATCTAGTGGCGGCTAAAGTTTGTGTGAGCCGGTCCGCTTGCGACTCAGTTTCAGCGAACTCCCTAAAAAAGACGACGCCTGCCAAATGGGTGCCGTCATGACCTCTTTTGCCTTCCCGGTGAAACCCGAGCCTGACCTCGGACTCGCTGCAACAGGCGCCGGCCATCCGGTCCCATAAGTGCACCAAAACGCTGAGGGCACTTTTGTTGTAACTTGGCAACAGCAGGCCCACTGCATTGAAACCCGAACAAAACCCCGAATCAGATTTTTCCGAATTGGGATTATCCCCAAAATATATAGCAACCTCGTTTTGAAATCCTAGGCTCTTCAATTGAAGACTGTGTTTCATCGAGAGTATTGTTGCAAAAACACAAGAGCCGCACCGCTTAGGGGAGTAACTGGATAGCAGCGCGCGCGCTTACCATGCAGAGCCATACACCGCACGCAAAACGTTCGCATTGCTTGCGGCCAGACTATGTCTGCAGACCAAGAGCACATTCTTCATTTGCAGAACAATAAGCGATCTCGCACTGGTTTTCAGCCGCATACTACTAAGAAAAAGGGATCGTGGTGCAAGCCGCAAAGGCAAATCAGGGGCTGGTGTTCTAGCGGACGAGGGGAGGCACCGCCGAAAGTCACCGCCGCTTCAAAAGCAGTGGCCGAAAACCTTATCATGCGGTTCCGCCCCGTTTGCTGCTTAGGTACGAGCTCGCGCTTGGCCCCCAAGTTGATCATCCCTCGGACTAATATTCTGCACATAACATAAGCGACGGAGCTCCAACTATTTCAGACGACATAAAAGTCCAGTCATACCCACAGTTAGAATAGACTACACATTCCGATACTATTCCATACAGTGTGGGAAAAATTTCGAGCAGCCTCTTTGAGCTTATTTCTGTTTTCATATACGTGACGGCTTTTAGCGTGCAATTCAATCTTTTTGGTTTTCCTCCGTCTGCTTGCTTTATCTACAGCAGCTCCACACATCGCACATACCTTGGTATCATAGATGCCAGCAATACCGTTTTCCAAGCGGGAGCTCGTCCGCAGATACTACTATGGAGGCAACTGGTCGGGCGGCGCCCGCTGGGCGTTTTTCGCCATTTTCTTGGTTGTAATTGTGATCTTCATTATCGGCACTATACGTGTGAACAAATCCAGAAGCCGGCATGGAATACAGCCCATATACGGTACTAGATGGATGACGCCACCGTCGTATTACCAGTCGCAAGGCCAGTACAACCAGCCGACGCACAGAGACCCAGACATGCCCAACGTTTACGTTCCCGAGTACTCGGAGCGGGCGAACGACAATGACATGGGGCACTACGACAATGAGGGCAATTTTCACGCAAACCCCAACGCAAAGGGCCCCGTCATGCCCGAGCCAGCACACCAGAGAACCACGTCCAACGCGGACGGACACCCGGTGAGCAACTTAGATCGCAGAGCCTCGGGCATGGTTAGCGACGAAGACCACGGTGACTTCTACAGGCGACCTAGCGGGCCGCCCCCAAATGCAGGCACCGCCACTTCGGAAAGCTTCGAAAGGCCGTCATACCCTCCGCCTCACACGCAAAGCCACTGAGTGTAGCGCTTCTGCACAGACACGCTCAACGTTGTACGCGCGAGAGAAATTTTGACGTCAGCCCCCGAAAGGTGGGGCCTGCAAATAGCGCTCGGGGGCTGTTTGATCTTTATTTTATCCTCCCTTCCACGAAACTCCCCGAGTTCTCCGCGCACGGACTCTAATGCAAACATGAACAGCTAGACTAGCACAGACCAGAAATTTTTTCAATTCTCTTCAAAAGTTTACGAATAAAGCGCCCTTTCCAGGAACCTGCTACACTGACCAACCCCTCGTAACCTCGCAGAGCTGTACACATTCCCACCGTTGAACACATTTTTCTTTTTGTTTTTTTGACTTTATCACATGACCGCAGGCTTCCATTATGCAGACAGCGCAGTCATTCCCCGTGCGTCGTAAACAAGTCGTACTGGCTTGTGCGGCACGGGGCATCGTTACAGTGACGTCGACGCGGCTGTGTCGTGAAATGCAAGAGAACGTTCTGTCTGCGGCCGCCAGAAACTCTCAAAGCCTTCCGGCTGCTGTGTTCGTTTCCCCCGCGCCTGACGTGGGTGTCGCCAATGTTCGCTGTGAGGTGACCCTCGTGCATATTCTTTTGCAGAATTTCGCGCGGGTATCGGTCACCGGCGTCTGTCTCACTGAAAATGCGGCTGGTCCTTGTTATTGCTGCAATGCATCCGAGCTGGAATGCGCAGGAATTGAGCGCTTGTGTGCGAGTGAGGATTGCTCCCATCGCTATAAACAGTTTTTATATATAACTCCGCGTCAGCGCCACCACACGTTTCTCCGCTTTGTAGCTGATCAACGAAGTAAACATGGCGTCGTCTAGTTCGAGTACCGACTCATCGTCGTCATCGGCGTCCCAGTTGTTGTCCTCGCTTATTCCCAATTTAGTCATCTCCGTTATCTTCGTGTTGGTTTTCGTCCTCATCAGAAAGAGAGAAAGCAGGGTCTATGAGCCTCGTAACACTGTCAACACTGTGCCCGAGGACTTGAAGCCAGGCGCCAGTCCCAAGGGGTTTGTCGCGTGGGCCACCAGCCTCTTCAAAAAACCGCAGCAGTACGTTCTCCAGCAGACCGGACCAGACGGGTTCTTTTTCCTTCGCTACTTGTTTGAATTCTGCGTGATTTGTTTCATTGGCTGTTTCCTCGTGTGGCCCGTCCTCTTCCCGATCGATGCCACCAACTCCAACGGTGCCCAGCAGTTGGATATCCTCACCTACGGTAATGTCAAGAACAAGTGGAGATACTTCGCCCACGTTTTCATCTCGTGGTTGTTCTTCGGAATGGTGCTTTTCGTCATCTACCGTGAGTTGGTCTACTACACGACTTTCAGACACGCCTTGCAATCCACTCCAATGTACGACTCCTTGTTGTCTTCCAGAACTCTCCTTTTGACCGAGATCCCCACCGCCGCCTTGGAAGAATCCACCTTGAGAGAGTACTTCCCCACTGCAACCAACCTCTGGTACGCTCGTGAATACAAAGACCTTACCAAGAAAGTTGAGGAGAGGACGAAGTTGGCCAAGAAGTACGAGGGTGCGCTCAATGGCGCCATCACCAAAGCCGTGAAATTGCGCTTGAAGTTACTCAAAAAGAACAAGCCCGTCCCAGAGCCAGCAGACGACTTGAACAAGTACTTGAAAGACGGCAAGAAGAGACCAACCCACAAGTTGAAGTTCCTTATCGGTAAGAAGGTCGACACGTTGGACTACGGCGTGGAAAGATTGGGCGAATTGAACCGCGAAATCAAGTCCGAGCAGTTGGAGCACAATGCTAGACCACAGCTTCGTTCCGTGTTCATCGAATTCCCTACTCAATTGGAAATGCAGAAGGCATACCAGGCGCTTCCATACCACAAAGAGCTCAAGGCGGCCGGCAGACATGTAGGTTTGGCCCCCGAGGACGTCATCTGGAGCAACCTTTCCTTGACCAAGTCCAAGAGAAGAGTCAAGAAGATCATTGCGTCCTCTGTGTTGACTTTGACTATCATTTTCTGGAGTATTCCTGTTGCCGTTGTCGGTGCTATCTCCAACATTAACTTTATTACCGAGAAGCTTACTTTCCTTAAGTTCATCAACAACATGCCAAGTGTTTTGATGGGTGTCATTACCGCTTTGTTGCCCACTGTCGCCTTGGCGATTTTGATGTCTTTGGTTCCTCCGTTCATCAGGAAGATGGGTAAGGTCAGTGGCTGTATCTCAGTGCAAGAGGTTGAAAGATACTGCCAGCAGTGGTACTTCGCTTTCCAAGCGGTCCAGTCTTTCTTGGTCGTTACAGTCGCCTCCGCTGCTGTCAGTGCCATTCAAACTATTATTGACAATCCTTCAAGTGCTTTGAAGCTCTTGGCTAACAAGCTTCCAAAGGCCTCGAACTTCTACATTTCGTACCTTTGCTTGTATGGGTTGACCTTTGCTTCCGCTGCTGTGTTGCAACTTGTCCCCTTAATTTTGTCTAAAATACTTGGAAGAATTTTGGACAAGACCCCAAGAGCTAAGTGGACGCGTTACGTCACCTTGGGACAACCAGCCTTTTCCGTGTTGTACCCTACGTTTCAGCTTGTTGCTTTGATTGCAATCTGTTATGCTATCATCGCCCCTCTCATTTTGGGATTCGCAACCATCACCTTCTTCTTGATCTTCGCTGCTTTCTTGTACAACATGGTCCACGTCATGAGGCCCAATGCTACTGATGCGCGCGGAAGAAGCTATCCATTGGCTTTGTTTGAGATGTTCGTGGCAATCTACTTGTCCGAAGTCTTACTCATTGCATTGTTTGTCTTCGGCAAAAACTGGGCATGTGTGGCTTTAGAGGCTGTGTTCATTGCGTTCACCATCGGCTGCCACCTTTTCTTCAAGAGAAAGTTCTTGCCTTTGTTCGAAGCCGTCCCAATCTCGGCTCTTAAGTTCGCCGCTGGTGACCATACCTTTCAATATCCTATGTACGACCAAGGCTTGAAGGAAATCAAGACTGAAGGCGAAAACTACTGGCAGGGTGGCAACCAACTCGGATTGTCCGGATCTCCTAAGGATCAGGTCTTGCCAGACACCCATGCGCAGGTCGGGCACGAGCCCCATGGTGTGTTGGACAAGGATGAGTCCGACGTCAATACTGCCATTGGCACTAACGAGAAATACTCAACTACCGAGAAGAACAGCGACGACCACATCCCAACTCTGCAGCCAAGAGCCAGAGCTGCTGCGCCGGCCGGTGGCAGAATTGCCAGGTTCTTCAAGCCAAAAACCAACTCGTTCGAGTATGTGCGCGACTCCATGCCAGATGCTTACTTCAACTACATTCAATACAACCCCGACTTCGTCAGGACGGCTTATGACGATCCAGCAGTCACGAATGCTGAGCCACATATCTGGGTCGCAAGAGACGAGATGGGTTTGTCAGAGATCGAGAAGAACAAGGCTTTGGAGAATGGTGTGGACTGCTTCGACACTGAGGCTGTTTTCGATGAGAAAGGAAACACCAAGTACCTTGGGCCTCCTCCAACGTACGAAGAGTCGATCAAGGTTTAGATGGAATGTGAATTGCTCGTTCGAGCCGGTTTTCTGTATTTTAATTACTTAGGGTGGACTTTAGTGTCTACCTGAGTCCAATTTAATTTTGTTTGATATTCAGCGATGGATATATCCAAAAAACAAGTAGCAGCGTCCTAAGATAGGGTTATACAATTACGTCTTATCGTAATTCATAAATTGACACGGTTAATTAAAGGCTGCGAGGATTACTTCTTAATGGGAGCTTCGAAGCTGTCTTTGACAACTTCCTCATCTGATGTGGACTCCACCTCTACCTCACCGTCCTCCACGCCGAATGTACCCTTCCATCCGTTCTGCAATAAGTAGTTCTTGAACCTCACATCTTCTTCCAACAAGTCGTCGTCTTTCAACTGAGGAATGAAGAAAAAAGCCACGAGGATACCGGCAAGACCACAGCACGCGGCAATAATGAAGGTCCATCTTTGACCGAGGTTGTCCTCAATTGGGGTGAATGTCTTTGTTCCCACGACAGCACCGACCTTACCGATGGCAGCAGAGAGACCGTAACATGTGCCTCTGATCGGGGTCGCAAAAGACTCCGAGGAAGTCAACCCCATCATGTCGCCAGGGCCCAAGTTTCCCATAGACATCATGAGACCGTAGAAGATGATGAACAAAGGTACAATTTTCTTGATCTTGTCAAAGGCACAGCCGATGATGAGGCCAAAAACAATGTAGCCAGAAAAACCCAACATCAAGGTATTTCTCCTGCCAATTTTGTCGCAAATCATTGCACCGACAATGACACCAGGAATGGCGATAATTCCCAAAAGCAAGTTCCATTCTGCAACCTTTTGGAGATCCTTCGTGTCGGACAAGACGGACGAGATAATGGTTGCCGAGAACACACCGTTGGGGAATGTCACAAAGTCATACAAGAACCAACATCCGCACGTTCCAATGAGTCTTGGCCAGTAATACTTGAAAGCCAACCAGTATGGCACATTCTTTCTAATAGCAGATTTCTTGAACAACTCAGACGTGGCCATCTTGTATCTGAAATAGAAAACGGACAAAGGCCAGAAAGCACCTATCGCAAACAAAGTTCTCCACAAACCGTTTGTGAGGCCAGTGATTTGCCAGACGATCAAGAAGATAATCAAAGCGAATGGGCCTCCGAATGACAATGGGAGGTTCGTGACCATCACGAAAACACCGCCCCTCCGTTTGAACGTTTCATTTGCAGCTTCATTCGCCGACACAGAGCAGGAGGGGTACTCTGCGCCGATACCGAAACCTGTAACACCTCTAAAAATAATCAACATCCAAAACATACCGTTCACGGAGGTTCCATGAGCGGCTGCACACAACACCGTTCCAAACACCAAGAAGCATGTGGCAATCACAATGGACTGCTTTCTGTTCAATCGATCGGCCAAAACGCCGATAGCCACTTGACCGAATATGGTTCCGACCAATGAAGCGTTCGACACGTTTGTTTTCATGGTGGTACCGTACTCATCGGGGTAAATGTTGGCAAATACCGTGTTTGCCATTGTCATGACGTTGTTTTGGTAGCCGTCGGAGATCAAAGCAAAACCTGAACAAATGATGGTGAAGTAGTCGGTCCATTTGCGTGTAGCCATACGTCCTCTGCGCAATTCGGCGTCATACTGGAATACACCATGTTGTAGTTCGTTAGTAGACACTCGGTTTAAAGCTGACATTCTTGAACCAGAGAGTGCCTAACTACAGAATTGAAATATAGGAGCAAAGTCAAATATATAGCGCAGGCCAGCTTGCGGTATTTTATACTTCTAAGGGAAATTTTCCTCGAGGCGCGTTGCCCTCATTTGGCCCTAAGGTGACACGAGGGGAACCACGAAGTGGGTTTCCGATTCGGCTCGTGCATGCGTAGCCGCGTGCCGTTGCCTGCCATGACCCACGTGTGGGGGAGCACGATGGCTTCCACGCTCGCTGCGGGCATACAATAGGCGGGCATACAATAGGTGGACAGGGGCCGTGCTCCAAACTGCGCGCCTAATCAGTGCAAGGCTTCGGGCAGAAAAGGAGATTAGCGAAGTGCCAGACACGCGCTGCATGCAGATTTTTTTTCTACTGGAAATAAAAGGTTATTTTTGGGAGTTTGCGGCCTGTTGTGCCCATTGTGACTGGCGAGGGGTTAGTACTGGAGGTTGAGGTGGGGGTAATAAGGAGGTGGGGCCCGGGGCCCCGCAACGCTCGTCCTCAAAACATGTCGCACGGAGTGACAAGAGTGACACGTTGCTGTCAATGCAGGCGTAATTTTGACACCAAGAGATAACATGCGTGTTTGACATAAAGACAGGCCGCGGAAATCAAGCCCAGTGACGGAACCCAATGTGGCGGAAGGACAATTAATTAGATATAATTTAGTTCATGCACTAAAACCGCGCGTGCATTTGTGGTTCCAGTTTGTGATCTGGCAAGCGAGCAGTTCAAGGGAAGTTTCCACATTGGGAGTATCGGGATTCTGCCGAGAAATCCGAAGTCATGGCCATGGCCAAACGCTCGTAGCAAGACAGTTTTCACGTAAAGCTCCTGGAAAAAATGCCTGCCCTGGGGCTACATAGACAGAGGTTTACAAAGACGGACGGCCGTAAAATCGGACTTCGAAGCTTATCGGTCGTACGAGGCTTATGGGGAGTGGAATGTGGCGTGTGGCTCGGCAAAACTGTCGAGAAACGTGGGCCACCGACCTATCGCCCCAAGCCCAAGTCTGCGCCTGACAAAAAGTCAATGTGCCTGAAATTTCATAGCTTGCACTGATCACCTAGATAGTCAAACGACCTAGGTGCGCAGCCCATATAATAAGCCACCTCACGATCTGGTGTGCTGAGTCACACAGCGCGGGGGGCACCAATGCTGACCCCACAGTTAGTCACACCCCAGCCTTCCCCAGATGCGAAATTAGTACACCCTATAGTTAACGCTCGCCTACTCTGAAAAACTTCTACCTACTGCAAGAGCTGCAAAAAAAAAAATTAAAAAATCCAACCATGCCTATGCTCGCCGACCCCTCAGTGAAGTACACTGCATTCCCGCCAATAAACTTGCCAAACAGAAAATGGCCCGGCAGAACCTTGACCAAAGCTCCACGGTGGCTCTCCACTGATTTGAGAGACGGAAATCAGTCGCTTCCTGATCCCATGTCGTTTGACGAGAAGAAGGTGTACTTCCGCAAGCTTGTGGACATTGGCTACAAGGAAATCGAGGTCGCCTTTCCGTCTGCGTCCCAAGTGGACTTTGACTTCACGAGATATGCCGTGGAAAATGCTCCCGGCGACGTCAGCATCCAGGTTTTGTCCCCGTGCAGAGAGGACCTCATCAAACGGACCGTCGAATCTTTGCAAGGCGCAAAAAGGGCAACCGTCCATATTTATTTAGCCACGTCGGACTGCTTCCGCAACGTTGTCTTCGGCTTGTCGAAGGAAGAGTGCTTAGCGTTGGCTGTCAAGTGCACTCAGCTTGTGCGCTCGCTCACGAAAGATGATGCGAGCCAGAGCAAAACGGAATGGCAGTTTGAGTTTTCTCCGGAAACGTTCTCCGACACCGACTTGTCTTACGCGCTTCAGGTTTGCGAGGCGGTCAAGGAAGCGTGGGCTCCTACTGTTGAGGAGCCAATCATCTTCAACTTGCCTGCCACTGTGGAGATGTCCACGCCAAATGTATACGCGGACCAGATCGAGTACTTTGCCACCAACATCTCTGAAAGAGAGAAGATCTGCATTTCGCTCCATCCTCACAACGATAGAGGGTGCGCAGTCGCCGCTGCGGAGTTGGGCCAACTCGCTGGCGCTGACAGAATCGAGGGTTGCCTCTTTGGAAACGGCGAGAGAACGGGAAACGTCGACTTGGTCACCTTGGGACTCAATTTGTACTCTCAAGGTGTCAGTCCACACATCGACTTCTCCAATCTCACTGATGTTATCGACATAGTTGAGAGATGCAACAAGATTCGTGTCCCTGAGAGAGCCCCATATGGAGGTGCGCTTGTTGTGTGCGCCTTCTCTGGGTCCCATCAAGACGCCATCAAGAAAGGCTTTGCCCACTACTCAAAGGAGGTGGCCAAGTCCAGCAACGGAATTCCCAAGTGGAAGTTGCCGTACTTGCCCATTGATCCGGCAGACATTGGCAGGACATATGAGGCGATCATCAGAATCAATTCTCAGTCTGGCAAGGGTGGCTCAGCTTGGGTAATTTTGAAGAACCTCGAGCTCGATCTCCCCAAGGGCTTGCAGGTTGACTTTTCTAAGTCTGTGCAACTTCAAGCTGAGAGAAAGGGCCGTGAGTTGACCAACCGTGAGCTCTGCGAGTTGTTCAAGAACACTTACTGTATCATTTACGAGGACACTGACGACAGCTCTCAGTATCACTACAGCTTGGTCGACTACTCCCTCACCAATTCGAAGGGCGACCGGTCGATCGAGGCGGAGGTCAAGGTTGGCGACGAGGTTAAGAAGATCACCGGACAAGGCAACGGCCCTATTTCGGCATTTTCTAATGCTATCGAAAACGGTCTTGGCATCAGAGTCAGCGTCAAGCATTACCACGAGCACTCTCTTGGCGAAGATTCGAACTCGAAGGCTGCCACGTATATCGAGGCAGAGTTGAATGACGGCTCCACCAAGTGGGGCGTGGGAATATGCGAGGATGTGTCGCAAGCTTCCTTCATTTCTTTGATCTCTATTTTGAACATCCTCCACAGAGACTCGAAGTAGCTGCCTTTGAGACTAAATTCGTTTACTTAGAACAATATATATCCTGAATTCTCGCGCTTCAGAAGTTACTCAATAAGTACTGCTTACTGCCGCTAAGACACTCCCATACAGTTTTTGCGGCGCGGGCACCAGAAAATAACGTCATACACTACACCGCTACGATCGAACCTAGATATGACCCAGGAGAATTTGAATATTGCAGAGACATACGAGAGTATAGCGAACGCTGAAAAGCAAGCTTCTGCGCTTGAGAAAATGCTTGATAGTCTCGACAGCAAAATGGACTCGATCCTCCAAGATATAGAGCTGAACAGAAAGGAACTTGCTGAACTGCCAACAGAAACACAAGGGAAAGAAGAAAAGTGAAGGAGGACTGACGAAGGGGCACTTGCACGTGTTGAGGTCTCTATAAAGCTATCTATCGAAGGAGCATGACTCAACTTTCATGCAAAGTTTGCAATAGGGAATCTTTCCGAATGAAAGCCGGCTCACTTGTCGCTACGAACGGGTTGATGGGCGCGAATGGGTTCACTGTCACGCTCTCTCCGTTTTTCTCGTATTGCTCGACTTCTTTGAGCTGCACCTTGGCGGCCATTCCGGAGTCGAGCCACCATTTGGATGTATCCGAGCTAGGAGGCGGCAATACGTCGTCAGTAACGTCTGCCACATACTTCGAGACATCGTTTGCGGTTAGAAGCCAATTGACATCACCAATGACTTTAGTGTAGCTCTCAAAAATCTCCCGGGAGACCTGTTGCTTTGATTTCTCGTCGATGACTTCCACCGAGGCTGTGAATATTGAATAGACTGGCCTGTGGTCCGAGAAGATTATATTCTCTTCGCAATCATAGACGTGCTGTCTCAAAAGATTGTTTTTGGACAAGCTCAAGATTCTGTCTGTCCATGCGGGGGCACGTTGCTTCTCGGAGGTGTCGTAGGTCTTGGTGTTGTTGTCAAATTTGTACGTTGGTGGGAACGACAACTCCATCTCGTTGTAATACGGGAAACTCTCTCCATTTGCCATTTGAGTGTTCAACTGGTCGAATTCTACCAATCTTTGAAAGTCTCCTTCTTCGATCAATGCTTTCACTTCGTCGGCCGGTAGATCAATCCTAAAGTTGAAGTCCCCGAGCCAGATCACAGCGTCATGGTCCCGCACTTTTCTGTGTTTAAGAAACATAATGCCTTTAGAGAGAGTCTTGTAGTTGTGGTGCCTTTCATCGACGTTGCTTTGTCCCGCAGCCAAATGGGAAGTAATAAAACAAAACAGGGTTTTTGAATATTCAAGGCTGACACCTATCCCGCCTTTATTTGCACTCATTCCTCCCAAACCGGTCTTTTTGACTGAGCCCTCAATGTTTGAAATATATCCGATCTGGCTCTCTTTGATGAATAGAAGCATTGCAATTCCACCCATCTGCCACCCCCAGAGCGAGACATACTGCTCCTTCAGAGGACCGTACTCATCTAGTACTTTCTTAATCGTTTTCTCCCAAGCAACGAACTTGTCAGACTTTGCAGAGATCATTTTCCCCGGCGTGAGTTCAACAATCTCCTGAAATCCAACAAATACAAGATCGTAGTTCTGGTCAACGTCATGCTTTGAGGGAAAGAAAAGATCCTTCAATTTTTCGTCTTGATAAACTGTACCGTTGACATTGAAAGTTGCAGAAAATATCTTGATATCTTGACGAGAGCTAAACTCGGCTGCTCTCTCTTTGAGTTTATGATTCAAGTATTGGTGGACTGGGTTAAAAAGGATTACACCGTCTTGGTCTTGTAGACGTCCCAACAACTTGAGCATCGCGGTCTCACTGGCTTTCGGGTCCCTCATAATATTCAAATACTTTTTTGTCAACAGCTGCTTTATAGCGTCTTTCGTAGAAGAAGGCTGGATTTTAGATTTGGATGTCATGTACGCCAGAGTGAGAAACTTAATCACTTCATCGTTCTCTGCCCATAAGCGTGCATGATGGCTCAATGTTTCTGAGGAAAGTGGTATTGACATATCCCGAAAGGCTAATTCCATCACTTCCTGACTAATGATTTTGGAAACGAAGTTTGCCTTCGTGAGGCAATCAAATGAGTTCACTCTGAAAACGCCCAATTGTTCTCCAACGTAAAATTTCCTTTTCGAATCGTAAAATGTGGCACCGATGTCCACCATATACTTCGTAAGTGGCTTGACAACATCCGATGGGTTTCTGGTGGAGTAACCGATTCTGCGCACGAATGACAGAGTTACAGGCATAGAGGTAAAGGTGACCTTGGAGTTATTGATGGTGATTTTGTTCACATCTGCAGCATCCTCGGCGTCAGAGTTGGCTTTTTTCTTCATGTTGTTGTACTCCTCGTAATGCTTTACAAAGTTCTCGCATAGCTCGCCTTTGTAGCGCTTCTTGTCTGGCAGTAGACAGTTCACGATGTAGACGTCACCGAAATGCTTATTTAGCGTGTTGAAGTGCTTTGTAAAAGCGTGACTGGAAGCCTCAAATGAGCGAGTAAGGTTGAGCTTCTTGCTGTTTTTGGAGAGGAGATTATTCTTTGTGAAATGATTTTCCACCTCCCAGAAGCTGGGAACGTTTCCTCTGATGATGATGTAAGAGAAGCTGAAACTCTCCGAGTATAGAATGATTTCCGTCTCTAGGTAGTTTGGAACCTCACCGTCGTCGTCGCAGCCCAGTTCCCCAAAGAGAACCCCGCTCTTCTTGCACGACTGCTTCGAGATCAACGATAGAAGCGCATCTTCGTTATTTTCTAGCGTGACATTGACTGACTTGCAGTAACCCCTCGTTATAACAGTTAAAAACCCCGTACTATCGATTTTGGAACGCTCAAACGGGTTGAGAATCGCCCTCATCTCCATGAGGTCAGCCATCATGTAGTTGTTCCACGCGAATCGCCTGGAGTATGGAACGTCAAAGACCCGCATGGATTTGCTGGAACTCATGTTTCCCCGCTCCTGTAAGTTGCAGGTGATGTCAAATTCTTTGGAGTAGTAGAAGTGGCCCAGGGATAGAAATCTCTTGACGGAGGCCGCGGGGTATCCGCTCAACGACCCTTCAGACTCCTCAGTGTTAATGGACTGCAAATCTTCGTCTTTCGCATGTATCCACGAGTCGAAGTAGTCGCTGTTGAGACAGTAGAAGTCGACGTCATTGACCATGTAGATGCTCTCGCTCATGCGAGGAGAGGCAACCTTGGTGGACCTCGTCACAAAGCCCAAATGGATGAAGCCCTTGACGTTCAAAAGCCCGAGAAAGCCGCGTAGTTTTTTGCTCTGTCTTGTGTTTCTCGGCGTAATGTCTGTGAACAGCAGCAAGTTCAACGCATCAGTCTGCAAGAATTCGACCAACACTTTGTTTTTAGACAGGCTCTTGAGTGCTTCACCTCTGTGCTTGGTTCTTTCGTGGTGAATGTGGGGTACATGCCTGTAGCTGGAATCGCTAGATTTGTACGTTGGGTCAGGGTGACGAATAATGAGCGCGTACGCAGAGTCGGTGATCACAAATGTCCTGGGTCGCTCGTTTAAGTAGAGTTTCATTGCCGGCTGTGTTACAACTGGGGCACGTAATCTGTGTGCTCGAGCCTCACCAGAGGCCCTGCATAGGCTCGCATGGTTCTGGCTGGCTGCGAAAGACAGTGCGGAGCACTAACGATTTAGCGGTGTGCGACTACGTGCTGGTATCGCTTGATTGTGGTTTTTGTTTGAAGATTGGCAATACTTGACTGGCCATTGATGCGACAGTATGATAAGAGGAGGCGCAGGAAAAGGAATTGAGCGCAATTGTGTCGAGGTGTAGCTACGTTAGGTAGTCTGTGGCCCAAAGCTTGTGGCATCGCGTTTCTAGGCTTAGAGTACTCTTACGGTATATACCTCTTTTCCATACTGTGTGTGAACCATGTAAATCAGACGGCTTGTCTATGTTTTTACGGTATATACCTTTTTCCCACACTATGTGTGAACTGCATAAATCAGACAACACCAGCGAATTGTCTGTCCAATTCTCAAGTCCTGGTGTCTACTCTGCTCTCAGCGACTTAGTATGCTTTTCTCACCTTAGACTTTCTGGGCACAGTCTGGTGATGCTTGGGGATCCACTCAGGGTCGTAGCCAGAGGCCGCAGCAAATGTGTTGCCCCCTTTTGTCTTGGTGATTGGAGCTGTCTTTTTAAAGTACTTCTGAGTAGCAGTGGTGTAGAAGTAGTAGGCGCCAGCCCCAGCGAGAGCGACTAAAATCACCTCCAAAAACAAGAACTGCGGGTCAAAAACAGAAATTGGAAGATCCTTCAAGCTCAAGAGCTGTCCCCTCGCGGGAATCACCTTGAGTTGGTCGCTGAATGCGACAAACACCTCTGGTGCCAAAACATACTCATTGGCCTCAAAATCAAGCAAAATCAGCTGCCTTATTGTCCCCGACTTGTGAGACTCAATAACTAGCGGCTCTACAGAGTTGGCAGTCATGTTGACTGCTTGCTGACCGGTCATTGAGTTGCGGAACGAGCCCCCTAGGCCCACAACTGTAATCGAGCTGTCTTCCTCATTTGAGATTTCGTACCTCAAGGTGATCTTGTCGCCATGCATGAACTCGGCAACCTCTGAGGGGCTCAAGCCTTCGACCTCCTCGATGATGTAGTCAAGCCGGAAATTCGTGAGGTCGACGTTTTCAATTGGCTGTGCTGGGATATCAGCATCGGCCACCTCGCCCAAGTAGTCGTTGGCATTCTCCTCTGCAAGCACCTTGGAGACAGTAGCAAGGGCGCTAACAATGAAGAGCGAAAACCTCATGGTGCTTGATTGTAGAGTTAACGTCAGGTCGAGCCTCGCCGGAAATCGCACACGCATGTTGTCGTTCGGGTCACGTGACTTGTGATACTGTAGTGGGGTTTGCTTTTTATTCCCTTTTCAGAATTTTACAGATGGTCTCGGTCTAGAGCAAGCCTTGGCTTTATAGAGCCTCTGAAGCCAGCGTCTATACTCAACTAAGCTCTGTGGCAGAGATAGCTTTTCGAGACTCCACAATTGGCTCATTGCTTGGTGTACGGATGTGTATAGGTTCCAGTCCTACGGCCTAGCGCATTAGTCTGACCACTTCTCAGTCCTGCTCAGTGTGTGACAATCCGTGGCCGCCATGTTGAGTGATCGATGGTCGTTACCGTCACGGACGCCTAAGGTCGGACAGAGGGCTTTTCATATCCAAAATGCCATTAATGGCCTCCCGCGAGTGCAGGCTGTAAGTTTCTTGCACCGGTCCGAGCTGCGATTATTTTTTAGGTTCATAAGAAGCCCCAGCCACGTCATGTTTCTAGTAACAAACGTTGCCGTGCTTGTGCATCTAAAGTTCCTTAGCACCTTGAAGCAAAAGGAGCAGTACGCCCAGTTGCTGCTGCAGGCAGCCGACCTTGATAATTATGAGCAGGTCTTGAGTGAGCTCGACAAGCAGAACGAGGAGATACAGGCGCAGATCAAAAGTATAAAGGAGAGCCGAAAGGCTGATACGAAAGCAACGCCAGACCCAAAACGCAGAATCATCGTTCTGCGGCAAAAAGACCGCGACGCCATTCGCAGATTCTCTGCAGAAAGACAGGCAAACCTTGCTGAGCAGTTCCTACAGCAAAGACAAAAGCTTGCGTCTGCGTTTACATCAAGGGAGAACATACAGAAGCTTTTTGAGGAGTCCCAAGACAGCTGGTCTGCTATGGAAGGGAGTGAAGAAGACGCCCCTGTTGAGAGAACGTATTCATCAACGATTCTGAACTCGTTGATGCTCCTCTCGCACCACATTATTACATCGTGCTTAGTTGACCTCAATTTGAGACACCTGCTAAACGACGAGGAGTTGGCTGCCGCAGGGACGTTTAGGCGAGGCATGTTTCGTCCAAACCTCTTACAATCGATGAAAGACGACGACACCAAGAGAGAGTTGGTCCGAGAACTTCAGTCTTTTTTCGTGGATGATGAAGCGACGTCTGATGCCAGCCTAGACTACACAGAAACGAAAAAGGGTAGACTTTTCGAGGCTTCCAAGTCGTCCGATCATTTTGCTAGCAGACCGCAAAGACGGTACGACATATACATGCACAAGTCTGGTCGATGGCTCAACTATGACAACTCGGATACAGGTAAGGAGATCTTGGCGCAGCGCGGCCCCAGGTTCCTGAGCAATATAGTCGATAACGACGAGTATCTTGCTTCGTTCCACAAATTGTTCTCGGTGTATGAGGCCGACACGCACCCTCTCAAACATATTACACTCGTTTTACAAATCGCCAAAGTTTTGACGAAAGGCGGCAACTGCATCCCCTCTGCGACCATTTTTCGGGATTTGCTCGATAAATTCGGTAGAGCCGGCTTGTTCAATTACCAATCGATGGTCTACGATCTACTCCCGTCATTTGCGCACTGCCTGGCGGTGCTAGCTGATGGAGAACTGTCTCACTCGCTTGCCCCGAAGAAAGCAATGCATTTCAAGGACTTGGTGGACGACGACCCAAGCTTCTTACTGAGTTTGTTCAATTATTACGTGTCAAGAGACGACTCTCTGGCCCTACGAGAGATTCTCAAGTTGCTCAAACCCGCTAAGGTTGAGGCTGGCTCGCCATCGTTCGCTCTCCCGCGTTTCATCACGAGTCTGGTCGAGATGGCTGGCGAGGGACAGGATCTGTCTCAGAATACACAGTGTCCCCTCGACGTGTTGGAAGATGCAATCCAGGCTTGTGTTGAACTCAAGCAGTACAACGCGATTGACGGTCTATTGTACAAGCTAGTTTACAATCTGGTACAAACAACGGAGGGTATGAAAATTTGCTCGGGGCGTGTAGACGCTTCGCAGCTCGCCATCAACAAACTTCCGCTGGAGACGGTGAGTGTACGTCTCTTCAGCGAAAAAACGTTGCTTCTTCTTGGTAAAGCGTACCTCGAGCTGCGGGACAAGGCGCGGTGCAAGTGGGTCGGTCTGGTGATTCGCACCCACTTGAGAAATAGTGACAGCAAAGCGCTATATGACCTAAACCAGAGAATACTACAGGCAACAAATGACCCAGTTGAGAGCAGAAACGCCACCACTCGCGCCAGAGGGATTGGAGCTCGGCTTCAAAAAAATTCGAAAGGACTAGCGTCCACGCTTAACGCGCAATCTCATGTGTACCCGAGCGCCTCGCTCACTACATGATCGTATTGGTGTTGTGTGCAGGTATGTCTATTTTTTCCTGCTGCGATGAGAGAAACCAACTGCGCTTATCTTCGACCACAACGATGAAGTTCTTGACAACCAATTTTGTAAAATGCGCCGTCAAAGGCTGTGACTCCTCTGCAGACTCGTTTCCTTTACAATTTAGCGATTGCGAGCTCGTTCAAGAGGAGCTGGAGTACAACCCTGAGTTCATCGTTCACATGTTGGAGAGACTAGACTGGAGTGCGGTCTTGAAAGTTGCTCAGGACTTGGGCAACACCTCGCTTCCTTCAATCAAGCCCGAAGGCTTAGACCCAATTATGGAAGACGACCAAGCCATCTTGAAGGATTTGCACACGCTCCTTGTTGAGACCCAAATTGTGGAAGGCAAGATGACGTGCCGCAACTGCCAGCACGTGTACTTCATCAAGAACTCGATTCCAAACTTTTTGTTACCTCCCCACTTGTGCTGATTATCTTGAATGATGAACAGGACGGGCTCCGTTGGTGAGCCTTTGGGTCAGAGCCTTTTGGCGGCTTCACAAACACTAGTTCATAGTGAACACTTGCATATACACATATCAAAAGCTCGTACTTGAGCTGAATACATCATTTATAGGAAAATCAAGCTCGAAAGCTAACGACGATCTACTCAGCATTCCTCTACCGTTACCTCTGCCTAGATAGTTAAGCTACTTTGGGTAAGCGGGTTCCACCAACTACACTAATACCGTAATATGTTAATACCCCCAAGTCAAATACAGCAATGTAGCTCGTACGATATAGGAACTACCGAATTCACAACTAAAAGTGAGTCTCCAATGGATCGTGCAAAAGCGTAGTAGTGAGAGCGTTGGGCGAATCTCGCGGTTCCGCACCAGTGCATCCCGCAATTCGTTCACTCAGAGATACCGTTGGCTCGGGTCCCCCTCCGTATCTCAATCACTTGAAGACCCACGACAATCGCTACAATGTCTGGTGCTGGAAACAGAGAACAAGTGTTCCCGACGCGTATGACCTTGGGTGTCATGAAAGGCAAGTTGAAGGGCGCACAGCAGGGCCATTCGTTGTTGAAAAGAAAGTCCGAGGCCTTGACCAAGCGGTTCAGGGATATCACCCAAAGAATTGACGAGGCCAAGAGAAAGATGGGACGTGTCATGCAAACCGCGGCGTTCTCTCTAGCAGAGGTTCAGTATGCCACAGGTGATAACATCTCGTATCAAGTGATCGAGAGTGTGCAGAAGGCACGCTTCCAGATAAGGGCCAAGCAAGAAAACGTCTCTGGTGTGTACTTGCCAGCGTTTGAGAGCCACATAAACGAGGAGATTAATGACTTCAAGATGACAGGTTTGGGCAGAGGCGGCCAACAGGTGCAGAAGGCGAAGATGGTCTACACTCGCGCTGTCGAGACATTGGTAGAGTTGGCGTCTTTGCAGACTGCGTTCATTATCTTGGACGAGGTTATCAAGGTGACCAACAGAAGAGTGAATGCCATTGAGCACGTCATTATTCCTAGAACTGAGAATACGATCAGTTACATCAACTCGGAGTTGGATGAATTGGACAGAGAAGAGTTCTACAGGTTGAAGAAGGTGCAGGAGAAGAAGCAGCAGGCTGTCGCAGCAGAGGAGGAGGAGATCATCGCGCAGAGGAAGGAAAACACCGAGGCAGAAGCCGAATCGAGTGAAGGTGAGGGTGAGGAGGACGAGAGCGCTGAAGTACTGAATGCAGACGCAGGTAAGTCGTCCGAGGGCAAGAAGAAGAAAAAGAAGAAGAAGTCCAAGAAGTCTAAGAAGGTCACTGCTGAGCCAAGCGAGAGTGAGATAATCAAGAGCGCAGAGCAGTTGGCAGAGCAGGGCGAGAACGACGTTTTGAATGAAACCGAGGGCGATGTCATTTTCTGAGGCGCCGCTGCTGATGCGTGCTTATCGCATGCTTTTTCATTTCTTCGCATCCTTAGTACTCTCCTCTGCGTCATTGCTTAGCGCAGAGTAACTATTTTCATGAGGTGTAACCAACTAAGTTAGCATAAATCGCTCGTTGAGTTTTACGTAGGCTGTAGGCACTCGCGTAACCTCCACTGATTAGGACGGGGTTCGCTGCATCAAATCCGAGGAGACGCATGGCGAGATGGTAAGGCCGCGTGTGGTTTTGTCTTCTGCAGCTTCCAGTATCTTGCGAGTGTGTAGGGAATATGTCTTTCTACAAGTCAAGTGTCTGAGGTTCACCAGTACGCTGGGGCCTAAAGCGGAAAAAAAGAGGGAAGAATCGAAACAAAAAAGAAATCAGGAGATGTTGAGAGGCCAAGCGTTCTTCAGAACGAGTGAAATCACTGCCGTTTAGTATCTTACAACGTTGCTTATCTAACGCTGATAAAGATCCCCGTCGTTTTTTTTGCAGAAAGAGGGCGTGTGGTCTAGTGGTATGATTCTCGCTTTGGGCGACGATCCAGTACACTGGGTCGACATACAAACATGCGAGAGGCCCTGGGTTCAATTCCCAGCTCGCCCCTTCTTTTTTATTTTTTTTTTTTATTTTTTTATTCATGCATTGTTATGTGAGTAGCTGGCAGAGCTACAAGTTTTTCAACTCTACGGAAGTTTGTTCTTCCAGAGGTTCGCCCACGCTGTCCTCGCGGGGTGCAGTGGTGTATGCCGCGAGTGTGCTCCTGCCTCACTCACATATGGGCGCAAAACATGGAGAGAGGAAGAACAAAAAAACGAAAATAGGACAGATTGACCTTGCTTCCTTTTTCCGACTCACGCTCACACCGATGCCGATCAGGTAGCCGGCGTCCAGCTGCGGAGCTCGGCCCCCGTCCAGCGGTTCGTCGGCCCTTTCGCTCGAAACCCGGGGCAAGTCGGCTTTCTCGCAGTGCGACAAACTTCCAACAAATAGGAACGCGCGAAATTTGCAATTACTAACCTGTACCCCAGACGTACATATTGGGCACTTGCGGACAAATCGCGAACGATTTTCTCCCTCAGATCCTCTCACACCTCCACTGCTGAAGCCATGTTGAGAAGCTTTAGAAATCTATCCACATCGAGAGTGGCAAGGCAGGTCATCGGCGCTGCCACGGGCGAAACCGTCAATGCTACCAAATACTTGGGACACAAGTACCACGTGATTGACCACGAGTACGACTGTGTGGTGGTTGGCGCCGGAGGTGCTGGTCTTAGGGCAGCGTTTGGTTTGGCCGAGGCCGGCTTCAAGACTGCCTGTATCTCCAAGTTGTTCCCCACAAGATCTCACACTGTTGCCGCGCAAGGTGGTATCAACGCGGCCCTCGGAAATATGCACAAGGACGACTGGCATTGGCATATGTACGATACCGTGAAAGGTTCCGATTGGTTGGGAGACCAGGATGCCATCCACTACATGACGAAGGAGGCGCCGCAGTCTATTTACGAGTTGGAGAACTACGGTGTTCCTTTCAGCAGAAACGACGAGGGAAGAATTTACCAGAGAGCGTTCGGTGGACAGTCCAAGGAGTACGGCAAGGGCGGCCAAGCATACAGAACATGTGCCGTTGCAGACAGAACCGGTCACGCCTTGTTGCACTCGTTGTACGGTCAGTCGTTGAGGCACGACACACATTTCTTTATTGAGTTCTTTGCCATGGACTTGATGATGCAAGACGGCGAGTGCGTGGGTGTGGTCGCCTACAACGAGGAAGACGGCACTTTGCATAGGTTCAGAGCCCACAAGACTGTCCTCGCTACCGGCGGTTACGGCAGAGCTTACTTCTCTTGTACCTCTGCCCACACCTGTACTGGTGACGGCTACGCCATGGTCTCCAGAGCCGGATTGCCCTTGGAAGACTTGGAGTTCGTGCAATTCCACCCATCTGGTATCTACGGCTCGGGTTGTTTGATCACCGAGGGTGCCAGAGGTGAAGGTGGATACTTGCTCAACTCCGAGGGTGAGCGTTTCATGGAGCGTTACGCGCCATCCGCCAAGGACTTGGCCTCCAGAGACGTCGTCTCCAGAGCTATCACAATGGAGATCAACGAAGGAAGAGGTGTTGGTCCAAAGAAGGACCACATGCACTTGCAGTTGTCGCACATTCCTGCTTCTGTCTTGAAGGAGAGATTGCCTGGTATTTCCGAAACCGCCCACATTTTCGCTGGTGTCGACGTCACAAAGGAGCCTATCCCAATCTTGCCAACCGTCCACTACAACATGGGTGGTGTGCCAACTAAATGGACTGGTGAGGTGATCAAGAAGGATGCTAATGGAAAGGACGAAGTTGTACCTGGCTTGTTGGCATGTGGTGAAGTTGCCTGTGCTTCTGTCCACGGTGCGAACAGATTGGGTGCCAACTCCTTGTTGGACTTGGTTGTTTTTGGAAGGGCTGTGGCTCACACCATCAGGGACTCGTTGACGCCAGGTACGCCATTGAAGCCCGTTTCGAAGGACCTCGGCTTGGAGTCGATTGCCAACCTCGACAAGATCAGAACCGCAGATGGCACCATGACAACCGCAGAGATCAGACTGGATATGCAGAGCACAATGCAAAAGGGCTGTGCCGTTTTCAGAACGCAAGAGACCTTGGACGAGTGTGTGGAGAAGATCAATAAGGTCGACGAGTCGTTCAAGCATGTGAAGACGACCGACAGATCGATGATTTGGAACTCCGATATGGTCGAGACTCTAGAGTTGCAGAACTTGTTAACCTGTGCTACTCAGACTGCCGCTTCTGCCGCCGCCAGAAAGGAGTCTAGAGGTGCACACGCCAGAGATGACTTCCCAGACAGAGACGATAAGAACTGGATGAAGCACACCTTGTCATATCAAACTGAGTTTGGCGCTCCTGTGACCTTGGACTACAGACCTGTGATCTCCACTACATTGGATGTGAACGACTGTAAGCCAGTTCCACCGGCCAAGCGTGTCTACTAAACGGGTGCTTCAAGTGCTACATTTGGCGGCTTTTCAGTTGAGCTCGATGTCATGGCCCAGCGTGATGCGTGAATGAGAACAGAAAACGAACAGATGCAAGTTTGAAACAAGTAGTTTAGAGACATCGAATGCATTATATTTTATATTGGTATTTAATCAAAAATTACAGAGTCAGCGTCCTGGTCTAGAGCAAATCCATCATATCGCGGGAAGCACTTGGCTTGCTGGAGAGGGCCTGGCCCGTTGAGTTTGGGGTCAAGATGGCATCTGTAAATCCAGGAGGCAATTTGGTTGGACCTGAGCCCGTTTGTGGGCTCATTGGTGCCCATGCTGGTGATTGGGAATGTGTGGTAGTACTCCTGCCGCTCGAAACCGGTACAAAAGAAGACTCGGCCGAGCTCCAGTCAATTTCACTGCTTGTTTGGTTTCTCGACGGCGTCAGATTCTGGCTAGCAAACGTTGAATCGTTTGACCTGTCGTATCCACCGTTAGAGGCAGCTCCGTCGGTGCTAGTATGGCCCTGTTTGACTTGGCCATACTTCCTGGCGCTGGTTGCCCCGAACCTCATGTTTGGCGAATGTTTTGCTGGTGTCAACGTCAAAGGTTTCACACTGGATTTCGTCGGAGGTGGTGGTGCGTTTGGGCTGCGTGTGTTATTTGGCGCTTGAGCCTCCGCGGATGTTGGCTTGAGGACTGGCGCCTTTATCGACACTTCATCTGGCTTTTGTCGAACCAGGGCATTGTTGATGAGTGAGCTAAAGTTGCCCGACGGATGCAGATCAGACGTATCGCTCAACTTGCTAAGTTTCTCCTCAGTTACTTTGGACTGGATCTTGTTCACCAACGACATCATATCTTTGAACTCGCTCTTGGTGCAGTCATTACAGGCAAACGCTAGCCTGAGGCATTGCCCGAGAATTTTGTCGACTAGGATCTCCAAGTCCAAATCAATATGCTGACTCGTAGAAAGACGAAGGAAGAATGAAAGTATGCTGTTGACGATACGCTTGTCTCGACTTTTTAGGTTCTCGACCACCGGAAGAAGTTGATCGGTAACAATGGGCTTGTCGATTATCTTCTTGTCGACAAACATATCGAAAGTCTTTATTGTCTCGATCTTCGTTGAAAGTATGGTAGTCGTTTTGAAAACCAGGCACACAAGGGGGAACAAAGTGTTTTTAACGTAGGGGAAGTCGAATAACTCGACTACTATCGCCAAGTTGCTCAAGAACGTGTCCTGCAACTTGATCTGGTCTGCTTGCAGATCGATCTCATTCGGAGCGAATGTGACAGAAATGCTTGCGAGCTCCTTCATGATGTCAGCGACCTGTTTGCGCTGGAGCTTCTTCAAAAGTAGCTCCGTATTGGACACTATGGCGTAACGGATCTTTACCGAGAGCTTAATAAGCTTTTTAAATGTGCTGTCTGAACGTTTTCCCTTGCCAATCAGAAGAAGCTCGTCGTTAATGCGGTCCTGGAAAGATAAGCTCGATAAAGACTCACCAATGGCGAAGCACAATAGTAGCGCCTTGCTGAGGAAGTCGTCTGTCTCCACCTCAAGCTTTTTATTCTGCAGTAAGTTCACTTCGGACTTTACGGCCCCTACTAGCAACGGAAGCAACTTCGAGTTTCGGAATGTACTGGGCAACTCGGACAACAAGTCGCTGTGGCCTAGCAAGCCGTCCAAGAAAACTATCTTCTCGCTCATGGACTTTGTGCTGAATTCGTCAATAAACCACATCATTTTGATGAGACTTCCGTCGAAGAAGTCCGAGTCGATGAACTGGTTGACAGAGATACGGTCGTTGGGATATCTCGCAAGTAACTGGGTCATCGTCACCCACAACGATTCCGGAATCTCTTTGAACAAATACCTTAGTTCCGCGGGGCGGCGATTGTAGAACTTTTGCTCGAACTTCCGGAACTCACGCTTGAAGTCAGAAACACTGTTCGTCTCGTAGCACTCTATCAATAGATCCCCGCGGTTGTACAAGTAGAATATCAACAAGCCCAAAGACCACATATCGTTCGCAGTGCTCAAGCGCTGGTTCAGAGAGTCGATAACGAGCTCAGGTGCCGTGTAGTTCAAGTTGCGATTCGCAAACTCCACCACGGTGGCGTCGTTCATAATGTAGTAGTTCTCGCGGTCCAGCGGCGACATCTCGTTCAAGTTTTGCAAAAACTTGAACCCTGCCAACCTCCAGTCCCCTTGCGCATTAACAAACACCGACGATGGCTGCAAGTTCAAGTGTATGATGGAGCAGTGTTCGTGCAAGAACTGTAAGCCCTTGCACAACTCCAACAAGCCTTTCTGGATGCTCAAGCTGGTCTCCTGCGACAAGTCTAGATTGGACAAATTGGCCGTCACAGGCTCGCTAACGAAGATGAATTTCAGTTTCGTCTCCTCCAAGACTTCCAAGATGGTCAAGATCTGCGGGTGTTTTAGCTTCGTAAGATTCGAGACCTCAAGCCTGGTTTGCTCATAGTACTCTGCTATGATTTGTCGTGGGTTTCTGGTGTTTGCAGTTTGAGAACACATCCTGTTTACGTGGGCCTCGAACTTCGTTTTGTCGAAGATGAAGACCGACACCATTTTGCCTGATTGCCTGTGCTTGGCTGGGTATACCGCCCACGACTCTGTGGTAAACGCCGCATTTTCGGACACGTTATACGAGGCCCGAATCCCCGTCTTGAACACCGACTTGAACATGCCCACCAGATGATGAAATGCTTTGTCCAGGCTTCTATGTGAATACTGTGCAGAAGCCCACGCCGCGTAAGCGAGATTCACTACTTAGCCTGCGCGCATGAGTGGGGAACCCAGAATCTCTCCAAGACCCCGCCCGTTACAATGTGTATTGGAGATTTATTATAAAAAAAAAGTCACACTCTCAATGACCAAGGATGGTCTGCCTGCGACGGGCACCGTTGCATGTAAGACTTTGCTGGTGTCTCCTGTCTACCCTTGAACCACTTGCGCCAGCAGCCCCACGTGACCCGGCTCGCAGCTTATTTCCTCAAGCGTGGGCAGCGTTGCACTACTCACTTTGGCCGGAGATGGAGATTCTCGAGGAAAACTACGTCCACTCTGCGGAGAGGTTGGATAAGCCGTCGCAGTACTTGATCCGCAAGTCGATCAGAAAAGGCACGTTTGAAAACATCACGAAGTCCTTGCATCTGAAAACGATCTACGTCGGGAACTTGACCCATTTCACCACCGAGGAGCAAATCCACGAGTTGTTTTCGAAATGTGGAACGATAAACAGAATAATCATGGGGCTTGATCGCAATAAGCTAACGCCGTGTGGTTTCTGCTTTGTCATATACAAGGACGAGGAAGGGTCGTTGAATGCAATGAAGTTTCTCAAGGGCACATACTTGGACGGCCAGAGCTTGGAAATAGACTTAGACCCCGGATTCAAGGAGGGCCGCCAATTCGGACGTGGCATCTACGGTGGCCAGGTCAGTAGCGAGATAGACAATGGCTACGGCAGAAGGGATAGAGGCGGCTTCCGAGGTGGCTTTAGGGGCGGCTTTAGAGGCAGAGGAAGAGGAAGAGGTGGCCCCCGAGGCGGGTACAGGGGCCGTGGAGGGTTCCGTGGAGGGCACTTTGAATAGTCGTGAGTGCTTTGAAAAGGTGTATACCATAATGAGCGTTACTTTTATTCTCGTGGTGGGGAGGCTAGTGCCACGAGCGAAATTGAAGTATATTCGTGATTCATAAATTTCATGAGCCTTCAGTCGAAATTTTGTTTTGTTCTGCATCAGATTGAATCCACGCATTTGTTGTAGTCATCGACTCTGAAACCAACGTTGTAGCAGTAGTTGTCGGAGTAACAGTCATCGGTGACTTTATCGCCGTCGAGGCAGTCGGGAACGTAAGGATTAATTCTGTAAAGGTAGTTAGTGTACGTTTGATGGAAGTTAACATCCAGCAGGTTTGCGAGCTTCTTGAGCACGAAGTCATTCCAAAATGTCGCATTCAAGGGCGCGTCGCTGGGCCATTGCTTGTCAGGGTCATATACGTCTCTGGGTGAATACTCGTACAACCAAGATGGCTCTTGTGGTCCATTCACCCATGTTTCGTTAAGATTCGTGTAGTAATTGTGGGCGTTAATGATGTTGAAAGACTCGTCTTCCACCTCGTAATACCTCCAAGAGGGATTAGCTGGACCCAAAGGCGTGATGGCTTGGGAGATCCACGCCATATTAAGAGGCTGCTCGTCGTCGTCGTACAAAATCTTAAACTGGTCTTTGTGAGTGTGTCCGTAGAAAATGTTTGCGATAGTGTATGGAGAGAATCTGTCAACAATCTTAGCGAAAATGTTGGACTGAATTGGGAGGGCGTCGGAGTCACCAGTGGGGATATGAGCCAAGATCCAAACACGTTGGTTGTTCTTTTCGCTCTCTGCCAACTCGTTGATCAAGAACTCCCATTGTCCAAAAAGATCAGGCTCGTTTTCGACATCGATGTACGAATACAAGTTCTTCTGGTAATAGCAGTTTGAGTTCAAGGAAATGACTTTGAGTCCTCTTGATGTTGTTGTCGAGAACCCCGCGTAGTGTTGGGTGATATCGGTTTTGGACTCATTGAGCCAGCCGTTTTTAATCCATATTTCAGCCATGTCTTCCTCGTTCCAGTGGTAATTAGATTCGTTAAAAGTCACGTTATTCAAGTGGTGTGGTGCCATTTGACCGTAGGGGAAAGTATCGTGGTTGCCCAAGGTAGGGTAAATCGGAAGACCTTTTAGGAAATGCTTCATGATGTTGTAAGACCGTATTTCGGCAAACTTAGTCACGTTTGCGTCACAGTGGATGACGTCGTGGTCAACAATGTCACCCGTGAAAATGGAGAACTCATATTCTTTGGAGGGGATGCTGTTACTAATGTAAAGCAAACTATTATTCAACAACACTTCAGGGGGGTCGCAATCGTAGTTACCGAATGTGGACGCTGGAGTCCAGGCAAAATTCCAACCTCTACTTTCGGGGATGTCGTAATACTTTCCTGGAGAGTATGAATTGTTCTCCGCTGAATATCTTGCCCCCTCATAAAAATCGAGACTTATGTTCTCGTCAGCTCCTGCCGCTGTGTAGACTTCTGTGAAGTTGTACGAGTAGCTAGTTAAGTCCGAGTTGTAAGACTCGGGCAAACAGCACAAGCCTTGCGAGCAGTTTGCCTCTGAACCGAGCTGGTACCGCAATTCATTATGGAAGTCAGAAACGTGTAACACGTTGAAGAGATTGCCAGAGCTGTTGTAAACTGGGGTACTGTTGTACTTCTCCTCCTTCGTCGGCCACATAGATTCTAAGTCTATAATCAGAGACAAGTCGGGAGTGTCTGGTAGATCGCAGTAACTCCCCTTGAAGTAGCAGTAGTAGTCAAGAGTGAGATTAGAAGACACGTTCATGTTTTTGATCAACTGGAGGAAATCATTGTCGAAAAAGTTCACCGAAGTGGCTCCTTCGAAGGCTCCGGCTGGGCCCGTAGCCTTGTTAGTGGTCTCCGAATCGTAAGTGTTTGTCGTAAGGAAAAAGTCAACGAACTCGCACTTTGAGTCTTTGTCGCTGTTTTCCGACAAGCAGTACTGGTAAAGCATCAATGAGATCAAGTGCCCCTTGTCAGGGTTCTCTTGCAATGTCTTCTTGGCAAACTTCATTTTATGGTGGCATTGCTCGCACAGCGTGCCATTGTATGCTTCTAAGGCTCTGAGCTGCTTGGCTACGAAATCGCTCTCTTCGATAGTCAAGGCGTCGAGTATTTCTGTAATGACAGAGCTGGTTTCTTTTCTGGCCACATTCTGTGTTCTTATCGAGTCGATATTGCTGATGACTTGAGCAAGACATGCGCCAACGAGAATGGCTGCGAAAAATATCCTGGATAGCATTTTGGAAGCGAATGTAGGGAGCGATTGTTCTAAGTTTGCCGTACGGTCAGCTGCAACAACTCCCCAATAACCGTTTCTGTTTTTGGACTCTGCTAAACATTTCAAGTTTCAACCTGCTTTTATAACCGGTGGAGGCTGCGATGTGCCGAAGAGCTGCATTAGCAATGTTCGGGCACGTGGACTATAGTAGCAAGGTAGCTCTGGTGTGCAGCTAAGTCGTACGATCGACACTCGGACTGTAATTTTCCATTTCAGGACCACCATCTGCCATCTAGGACATTTCTGTGAACTGGCGATAGGTAGTTCAAACTAAGAGATTGGAGCATAGCGGACGATTCAACCTATGTAAATAGCCAACTCGAGTGTATGTGTATACTGTACGAAGCGGAAATTGACCCTAGAGCTGCGCAGAGTTCGAGCATGTCGGAATTTGCTGCAGCCACTCATGCGACAGGGCCGACCGGGAATGTTGACCTCTTTCACGATAGCCTATCAGGAATTGCCGTGAAAAACGCAAAATTGGTACCACAGACTGAGAAAAAAGGCAATCATGTAAGAAATGAGCTTTTACGCAGCGTCTTAAACTTCATCACTGAAACCGCCATGCGGTTAAGCGGCGCAAGAAAGATAGATTCATTGCAATAACATTTTCACATAATAGCCTACAGCCTTCAGTGTGTGTATTTAAGCCTTTTAGTATGGCACAGAAATTTCGGCACATTATTTGCCCCCTGCATCAAAACAATTTTCGAAAGGGCGAAGCCCAGATGATCAAGGCACCAAGTATTATTTATGGATGCAGAGCGGCCAATGCGCCGTCCGTTTAACGTTTCGCACCCGGTATCAGCGAATATACACACCACCGTAGGGCTAAGCAGATACAAAGAGTTATTAAAATCGGCCGATTATGGCGTATTGCCCGGTTCAAAGTTCTATAACAATCTATTAAAATGCACCGCTGAAAACGTGATATTAAGTGCGCGTGGTCATTACTCGGTTGCTTGAGACAATTTCTCCGTGCTGTCAGACGCAGCGCGTATCTCGGAGGCTTGCTCGGAATCTGTTGCTGAATTGTACAAGACAATTCCGTTCTGTCTTGCATACTTCTTCTCCTGCTTTTTGTAGAAGTATAACACGACTAATGTCCAGAGGCACAAACAGAAACCACTGGTGGCCGTGAAAGAGTAACCCTTCAAGTATCTGGGTGCCTCTTTTGTCTTCCATACTATAACAGCCATCCATGCAGTAGACGCTTGGGCTAGCATGTTCATCACGACCAACACAACTGCACGTTTCTGGGCATCCCTCCGGCAAATGTCATTTTGCCATGAGTAGAGCACTGGGGCCATGGCCCACCCAAAGTATTGCATGCACCAGGCGAACCATTTGGCACGCTCAGGAACATTCCACACCGCCAAGACAATGTTTCCTGTGACATTGAACACTTGTGACAACCAGATCGCACTCCATCTCAGCTGGAATAAGTCCGCGTACATACAAGTGACGAAAAGCCAAATAATGCCCAAACCAGGTGTCAAAGCTGTGTAGTCTTGAAGCTTTCCGGACGAGTACCTGCCCAACGATTTAAGCCACAAAATGTACGCACCAGATGCACCATTACTGTTGTTCCAGCAAAGCATGTTCCAGAATGCCAACACGTAGAATTCCCAAGAAGACAAGATCAGCTTCCACGTCTCTTTGGACACAAGCGACTTGAACAAGTGCATTTGGGGTCTTCCTGCGGTGTGATTCTGCTTCAATTTCCTCCTCAATAATCTAATTTCATCGTCGGTCAACCAGATGGAGTAGCAGTCGGTAGGAGTTCCTGGAAGCATGTAAAATCCTATGAGTCCAACTGTGATAGAGATGATACCATCGATTATGAAGATCCAACGCCACGCCTCGAGGCCACCAAGACCCTCACAAACACGAACAATAGCGCCTGACAACAAGCCCGAGGTCAAAACTCCAAGATATTGCCCTATGTAATAAACCATCGACCTTCTTGCAATCATTGCAGGATTAAAAATAAAAGTCCCGAACAAGTATTGGTAAGCCAAGTACGAAGGAGCTTCAAAGACGCCGATCAAAAAGCGGAGGGCCTTGAGTTGGGCGAGAGTGTTCACTTTTCCCACGCCAATGGTTAAAAGCGACCAGCAAAGGTCCAAGCAGGGCAAAACATAATTCAAAGGAAGCCCGTACAAAATGTACATGAAAGGTATCTGGAACACGATGTTACCAATATTGAAAATGACCTGGGTGTTGACCAAGTCGTTGCCTTTCATTCCAAGCGAGTCCGAGAGACCAGCCACGTAGGCATTGTTGAGATTAGTTTGGTCCAAGTACTTTACCCAATAGGCCATGAGCGAGTAGAATGTCAACAATATGTCAATTTTCCACATCAACTTGCGTTCGGCCGGAGTGTCGTTCTCGTCAAACCACTTGTACCACTTGTGCTGTGCTCGGGCATACTTATTTGCTCTGTACTCGTATTCGTCGAAAAACTTCCACCACTTGCGATTGGCTTCGTCGCGATATTCTAGAATAACACCATCGTCCTGCCTCTTTTCGTCTTCGTAGTTGCTATCCTGCAAGCTCTCTTTGGAGCCATTCTCGCTCACGTCAGCTGGGACTTCATCTTCGTCCACGATTCTCCTAACAGGGATAAAACCCCATTTGAGCCTGCTCAAAGGCTCTTTCAAGAAACCCATACTTATGAGACGACCTAAAATTTTTCACACCATTTTTTTTTCTGAAAGGCATCGATATATGTACAACGATGCACGGCTGGATGACTACTACTCACGTGCCGCAAAATGCGGTACGGAATGGTGGCGCTCTGGTTGCATGCATTGCCAAAAAAGGGTAAGCGAGACGGAGTTTTAAGCCCAATAGGAGCCGTTGGCTAGCCCGGAATTCTGGTTGCTTAGTCCGATTCATTCCACTGCTTGAAGTCCAATGCGTGCTTGTTCAAGTGGGTAAGGACGACTCCTAGTGTTAGTCATTGATGACGCGATGCGTCTACTTTTTTTCGTCTAATTCCGCGTTGCAAAAATAATGCAACAGGCAAAACTGTGGCGCTTAGAGTACTCCAAGATCATACCACTTGATTTACTGCGCAGCACGCAGAAATTGATAAGCAAAATTGCGATAACGCAAGTTTCCACTGTCTGTAGATCTAGCCGAACGTCGGTAGGCCTCGAGTTGACCGCCATGCCGTCTCTCGGCTTGGCAGACGACCAAACGGCAGGATTGTCTAATGACGTAAATTCCGCTCTCAAACGAAGAACAAGAGCAAATACTGTAATTTGCATTCCAAGACACGAGTTGGATAGCTATTGGTCATACCCGTGCAAGCAAAACTACCTGCTCCATAACTGCTCTATTTTGCACACGTACGGCAGAGAGCGGCCATAGCTAAAGGGCATACGGATAAACCCAAGACTCTAAGGCAGAGAGGTTTAGCGTGCGCGGCGCTATGCAGGCCAGATGCTTGCGCACTATCACCACCTTTATCTGGCGAGGACAACAGACTGACTAATCTACCCAACCACACAAATGTCGCAGTCATCCAGAAAAAAGCTCCTTTTGATGGGGCGTTCTGGCTCTGGCAAGACGTCGATGCGCTCCATCATTTTCTCGAACTACTCGGCCTTCGACACTCGCCGTTTGGGGGCTACCATTGATGTGGAACACTCTCACTTGCGCTTTCTCGGGAACATGACGCTAAACTTGTGGGATTGTGGAGGACAGGATGCTTTCATGGACAATTACTTTACGACACAGAAAGACCACATTTTCAAAATGGTGCAGGTGCTTATCCACGTCTTCGATGTGGAGTCCAAGTCCATCAACAAAGACATTGAGATATTCGTGAAAGCGCTAACGAACTTGCAGAAGTTCAGCCCCGACGCCAAGATCTTCGTGTTGCTACACAAGATGGACTTGGTCCAGTTGGACAAGAGGGACGAGCTTTTCCACATCATGATGGAAAAATTGCAGAAGATCTCGAACCCTTTCCAGTTCAAGTTAGTGGGTTTCCCGACGTCCATCTGGGACGAGTCATTGTACAAGGCGTGGTCGCAGATTGTGTGCTCATTGATTCCAAATATGAATCTTTTCAACAACAATCTCTTGAAGTTCAACGAGGTGCTTGATGCGGATGAGATCATTCTTTTCGAAAAGACTACTTTCCTCGTGATCTCTTCTACGGCTTCTATACAGCGTCAGCTCCAGAACCAAACTCCCAGCTATTCGAACAACCCAACGGACGCCTTAGACCCTAAGCGGTTTGAGAAAATCTCAAACATCATCAAGACGTATAAGCAGTCCCTTGGGAAGCTTCGGTCTAATTTCCAGAACCTCGTCATTCGTGGTTCTAATGGCTCGCACTTTTACGTCGATATTCTTACCGAAAACCTATTCATCATGATCATACTCAAAGAAAAGTCCGGCGAGAGCTCGGCCTTGAATAACCACGAGGACTTGTTGATTCTAGAAAACGTGAAAGCGGCTAGAAAATGGTTCGAGAAGATCGAAAGCGGAAAATAGTTTCGCACTAGGCTGGTCGGAAATGTTGACCTTATAATATTCACAGCAAACGAGAAAGAGTACCCGCTAGTAATACAGTTAATAGAACTACCATAGCTCTGAGTAAGTAGCATAGCCGGCTGCAAAGATCCTATTTTCGGTGTCTCCCGAATCTTCTCGTGGAGCGCGTCTCGTTTATTCTCGTTTACCCTCGTCTACCTTTTTTTTCTCAGCGCGGTGCTTCGGGCAATCTCACTCTAAACGGTACAGTTAATTGACGGGGAAATCCTCCAGTGCAATATTCTTTTCTCCTCCAATTGACCAGCCAAAATGGGAAAATTGATTCAGCTCCTCACCCACCCCACAGAGCTCATGGCGGTGATCCAGTATCTCGGGTTCAAGAAGAGCATGTACCCGCTTGATCTCTCCAAATCCTCCGAAACTTTAAAGAAGTGCTACGAGTACTTGGACATTACTTCTCGCTCGTTCGCTGCAGTGATCAAGGAATTACATCCCGAGTTGCGTGATGCAGTCATGATCTTCTACTTGGTCTTGAGGGCCTTGGACACGGTGGAGGACGATATGACTATTGACCCTAAGATAAAGGTTCCCGTGTTGAGGTCATTTTACGAGAAACTATCGACCAAAGACTGGACATTTGACGGGTGCTCTCGTGAAGAAAAGGACAGCGTCGTTTTGAGGGGATTCGATAATATTTTGGCCGAGTTCCACAAATTGAAACCTGCCTATCAAGACATTGTGACCAAAATCACCAAGAAAATGGGTAACGGAATGGCAGACTACATCTTGGACGACAACTTCAACACAAATGGTGTCGACACAGTCGCAGACTACGACTTGTACTGCTATTATGTTGCTGGTCTCGTAGGAGAGGGCTTGACTGATTTAATGGTGCTCGCTAAATTCGCCGATGTCGAAGTGAAGGCAGATGACTACCAGTTGTCCAACTCTATGGGCTTGTTTTTACAAAAGGTTAACATCATCAGAGACTACAACGAAGACTTAAACGATGGCAGGTCATTCTATCCTCGCGAGATCTGGCTGAAATACACGGACGCTTTACCAAAATTCAAGGATGATCCACTGCAAGTGACACAAGGTGTTGCGTGCATCAATGAATTGGTTTTGAATGCATTGGGGCATGCCACGGATGTATTGACCTACTTGTCTTTGATTAAGGAGTCTACTAGTTTCAACTTCTGTGCTATTCCACAAGTCATGGCCATCGCAACTTTGGCGGAGATATATAACAACCCAGATGTATTGCAGAAGAACGTTAAGATCAGAAAGGGGACAACAATCAAGCTCATGCTTGAATGCAGAACATTACCTGGAGTCGTCCGCATCTTCAGAAAGTATGTGAGGATTGTTAACAAAAAATCTGACGTCAGAGACCCCAATTACCTCAAGATCGGTATCAAACTCGGAGAGATCGAGCAATTTTGCGAGATCATGTACCCGACAGAAGGCTCGATACCATCTGACGCTAAGCGGAATGTGAAAAAAATCAATGAGAATATCCAAAATAGAGGAAATTTTGATTTTGTTGGCGAGACTATGATTCAGGAAGAGACCTATAAATGCCGGATTGTCGTTCTTATGATCGCTACGATCCTTGGCGCTTTGGCTTACCGTATATTTTATTAGTAAGATTGAACCGAAGACTGTTCACATTTTGTGAAATACACTGTACTTCATCCTAAGTATTTTTTTTTAAAAGAAAAAAATAAGAAAAGAAAAGGAAAACATCGACAATCTTTCAGAATGGTCGAGTTGTCCCTGGCTACTTGTGATTGATTACCCCTATGAGCACAGTGGGGAATCGCGATATGCACGCGTAACGACCTTCAACAGGGTGGGCGTACCTCAGCCATGCTCAGATTGGCAATAAAATGTATTTGTCTCTACTTCACCCCTCTTCGGCTGAATTGATGTCTGATCTTCCGCAAGGCATTATCGCTCATTCTCTCCTTGTTTTGCACTAATTTCGGAGGCAACCCCGAAGCCGATCCCGATATGCACGACGATAGTGATGCGCTCAGCCTTGCCTCGCAGGTCTTCTGCTGGGTCAGATATAAGCTTGTCAAATTCCCGGCGTACTTCAGTAAATGACCGAACTAGTTTTTCAAGTGAAAGAGATTGAATGGTCTCCATATGAGCAAAAGTCACCAGTGATTTTGCAAGGCGAAAACGGGCCATGTCCATTGATTGCACTAGTCAACACGCTCATATTGGAGTCAGATATCAAAGCCAGGAAGGAAAGTCTAGATAGTGGCTCGAAAGCACAAAACTTACAAGATGAACCACTCATGACCTCTAAAGAAGGTTCTCGAGACAAGCTGAAGGCAGTCCAGTCCCCCGCCGATAAATTACGTCAGGTTCTTAATCGGAGAGAAGGGAATACAATACAAATTTCACTAATTCTTTCTACGTTGGGTGATTGTATCCTTGATATGACCCACTTGCAACCGTCATTACTCGATGATTTTCTCAAAAATCTTCCGCTTTTGCACACTGGTCTTGATGTAAACCCAGACTTGACGACTGGCCGATTCTATGACGAAGATTTGGCCACTCAGATTTTCAAGGCTTTTGATTTGAACTTTGTGCACGGCTGGCGCAGAGACTGCTCTGGCGGCTCCACATTGGACCAAATCTTTTTGGACCATAGGACATACGATGCCCTTCAGGCATTTCTCTTCTCGCATTCGACGACGGAGACAGAAAAGGAGCAAGTAAAGTCTTGGCTTCTAGAAAATGGAACTCAGTTGACTAGCTTTGGTCTTGACACAATTGATTCGCTAATGCAACCCGACTCTTTGGCGATCCTTTTCAGAAACAATCACTTCTCCACTATTTATAAAGGTCACGAGCATGATTTTTATGTCCTTATTACCGATGATGTGTTCTCGAAACGGAAAAATTATGTTTGGCAGTCTCTCAATTCTGTTTCGGGAAAAGATGACTTGTATTTCACTGGAGATTTTGTGCCCCTCTTGGATGGCGATGAAGGTGTGCTCGACGAGGAGAATGATGAAAATCTTATATTGGCTAAAAAGTTGCAAGAACAAGAGGACTCTGCTTACGCTCAAAAGTTGCAAGACAACTACAATAAACCTCGCTCGGGTAAAGTGAAATCTGCTTCCAAAGTGGCGTCAGTTGATAAGTCAAACAAAAACGGGAACGGGAGAGTGAGTGAATCCAAGGACAGTACCGGGCCAAAAGTCCCATCGAAAAAGAAACCCAATTGCGTAATTTCGTAATTATTTGTTATTTATATGCGTAAGAATACAGTGGTTCCATTGGATGGAGTAGGTAGGTCACGCTTGATTATCCAAACTCGAATGTCTTCTTGTCACTCAAATATCATCATCCAACCAAGTAGTGATGCAAAAGCACAATCAGGCTCTGGTTTTAAAGCCTCTACGTCCCAAACACCGCTGTTTTTTCTAATACAGGTCCTCTTCAGCCACTTCTTCGTCCTTCAGTTCCTTCTCCTCTGATTTTATCGCATCCTCCTTCTCCTCAAATTTCTCCTCATCTTCTTCATCTTCTTCGTCATCCTCCTCCTCATCTTCCCCTTCATACTCCATTGGATCGTACTCGGAACGGATATTGTCCATTTTTTGAATTTCGTTGGTGTTGGGTTCACGCAATTTGAACTTTATAACGTCCATCATGCTTTCTTCCAAAAACCGATTGATTTCGGTATTTGTCGACGCTCTATGCTTCTTCAATTCAACCCGTCCTGAAATAGGGCTGTAGAGAGCAGCCCTTTTTAATTTCAGATTCGGTGCACCAGCCGCAAATTTGATGGCAAGCTCCTCGTATGGTTTGCTGAAACGATGGTATTGCATATCGTAGTTCTTTGTATGCTTAAACGAATAAGCTTCTGTGTCTATCTCCTGCTCGTCAAGAAGATTTACAGGCTGCTCCTTCTCTGTCGAGTTCAACTTCCCCCGGAGCTCTTCAACAGCATCCTTATCTTTGTTTTGGTAAAAACTCATCCACTCTCCGTCCTCAGAAGTAATAGGTCGGTAGATTGCGCAAGCCAAAGATGCCTCTTGAAGCTCTTCATCATATTTGTCCTTCTCTTGCGCTTTGAGCGCTTGTAATTCTCTCTTTATGGAGGCAGATCCAGTGAATTTAACAGCCAAGAATTTCACATCCATCATTGAAGTGTCGGGCAAAAGAGGAAATGTGTGAACTGCGCGTAGATTCTTTTTGCTTGGATGTCTCATGTCGTCATAGTGCTTTAAGGTCTTTTGAGCTTCTTCGAAACTTTGTTCCACGGCACGGAGCTGAGACTCGGGGTCTGCTGCGGAACTGTTCTCAGTCTTCGCTGAAGACTCCGCTCTTTCTTCCGACTTGGACGAAGTCTGCCTGTCGGCAATGTACTCAGTTCTTCTCAAGAAAGAGACACCTGGTTCAGATTTATTTATCTTGCCGATTCCAGGGTCTCTCATTAGCGCTCTGTCTTTCGGGTGCAATGCGGTTGTGGTCTTTGCAGAGATGGCCAGCTCACCAGCCTCTTGGAAAAACCCTCTTAGCTGTAAAGGGTTTAAGTTCATTCCATAGTTGTCATCTATCTGAGCAATGTATTGATTGAAGTTCTCTTTTCTGAATAGTGAGCTTAGAAGATGCTCGTTTTCTTCTTTCGCCGTGAGGTTCTCAGTCACATTATATTTGATGAACTTCGGGTTCACAGGTGGCGGAGGCAAGTTGTTGATATACCTCACCTTGGCAATGTAGTCTTGCCTCACAGGCTTTTGTTGTTTAGACATGGCTCGCTGGAAGTCGTTCTCGACGAGATCAAAATTCAACAGCGCTAAGCGTTTGGTCGTGTGTGTATCAATTTCCGTCCAGCGTGGGCCGTGACGATTGCAAATATGGGACACTCTCGATTACAGCTATATGCCTACACCAATTTCTTGATGACGTTATAAAAGTGCTCACCCTGTGCCTTGGCGATCTCCAACTCCAAGTCGGTCACTTTTCGTGAGCCATCGCCATTTGCGAAAGTCCCAGCACCCCACGGCGAGCCTCCGTGCACCTCGTCATTGTTTGCTTGGCCCGGGTGACCATACCCCAATGGCACATAGATCATTCCATGATGAACTAAGGTAGAGAGGGTGCTGATTGCTGTAGTTTCTTGTCCACCGCCCATTGTGCCGGTGCTGACGAAAATTCCGGCAGGCTTGCCTCTCAAGGCTCCGCTAGCCCACAATGCACCTGTCTGGTCCCAGAAAGACTTGAACTGGGTGGGAAAGTTTCCATATCTGGTCGGGATACCAAACAAAAATGCGTCGTAGTTCTTCAACGTTTCGTTGTCGGCTACGGGGAAGTCATTCTTAATTCCTCCCAATTTCTCGACCAACGAGTCTGGCAACGTCTCTTGAACTTTGAAGATATCAGCAATCCCACCTGCGGCTGCAATGCCCTTCTGCTCAGCAGCGGCCAATTTGGCAATGTGCTGGTAGAGAGAGTAGGTAATGATAGCGGTTCTTGGGGCCATGCTTAATTTATCTCTGAAATGTCAATTCTGCTCGAGACACAATTTATACTGTCTTTCCACAGAATGTAGGGAATTGATAACCGTTGACTTGATATTAGTAAGAGTTGCCTGCAGGCGTATACGCAACTGCAGTGTGGAGCGGCGAAGCCCCGCTTTTAGTAATCTTTCTATGAGCGTTTACTAAATGAAATACGGCCGGATATGAACTCGGTTCCAGAGCAAATGCTGTGATATGTAGTTCTATAAAAGAAGGAGTAAAGGTGTAGGCAACAGATTTGCGGGAAGCGCGTGTTTCAGTCTTTGTATTCTGTTGGGTCGGTCCCTCCCCAGCAAAATATGTGGTTGCTATCCTTGTCCAATACTTCCAAGATGTTTGGGTCCAAATCGATCTTGCCGAGGTTCGAACCCTCGTGCAATTCGTCGGACGTTCCGTGCCCTTCTGGTAGGATATCGAGATTTTGCTTGATTCTGTCTTTGTTACCCGACTTTACCAAAACGATGAAACCCTGAAGATAGGACCACTTTAAGAGGATCTCGATCTTCGAGACCTTGTACTTGGACTCCAACTCCAAAAGCTCTGGGTCATTGAGGTATTGTCCCTGTGTCAATGGCGAGTATGCCTCAGGCAAGATGCCCTTCTTAGTCAAATACTCGCGCAACTTGACCTTCGGCGACCATGGATGTAACTCCAATTGGTCGATGGCAGGTGTAACCACTGCACCCTCCATTGCCAAAATCTCCTCAATGTGATGGATGCCGTAGTTCGACACACCGATTGTGCGAATTTGAAGTACTCCGTTGTTTGGGTTGTTGTAGTACTCTTGCATCGCCTTCCAGGAGCCGAGTCTCTTTTCTTTCGAAGTCAAAGGAGAGTGGATCAAAAGTAGGTCGATGTAACCAATGTGCTCCTTGACGTCGTCGGCAATTCTAGCGATTGCCTTCTTGGTCTCCTCGTAACCCTGATCTGCGTTCGGAATCTTTGTAGTGAACCATATATCCTCTCTTCCTACGTCGGGGTGATCCTTCAAGAATTGCGAAATGCCTTGGGCACATTCTCCCTGGTTGCCATAGCCAATTGCTGTGTCAATGTGGCGGTAGCCCTGCTTTAACGCCTCGTATACCAACTTTATAGTCTCATCTTTGGGCAACTGGTACACACCGAAGCCGGCAACAGGAATGTAGTTGCCGTTGTTGAGCTTGTACTTGGTGGTTCTTGTTAATTGTTTTGCAACCGTTTGAATGGTCATTTTTTTCCGTGTATGCTCTAGTATAAGGGAACTTGCTGTAGAAAAAGAGGGGCCAACATATGCACTTATATTAAAAAATTATCGAGACTTTATATAACCCTGTGCTGACGATGGTACCTTGGTCCGAGCAATTACAGTGCCTCGGTGCACGCAAAATCCGTGTGTTACGTGGGCCGTCATGCTTGCTTGCGGGTGAGGAGTGCACAGAGCTTGTTGAGCAACCAATCTAGAGATCGAACCGGCTTTCTCTTCGTTAGTGTGGGTGCGCACATTCTCAATCCAGTTTATCAATTGCGACCAAACCGGGCCATGGGTTCACGGAGGTTTACATCATATTTTGGCGCGATAGGTGCACAACCGGACATATTGACCTCAGGCGGGACTAGTGCGCACACACGTAGACGAAGGAGGGAACTCACAATACTAAAGTAGAAGGCTTTTAACTCTCGTTTCTCGTACCATGTCGGGCAGAAAGAAGACATTATTGAAGGTGATCATCCTTGGCGACTCTGGCGTTGGCAAAACCTCGCTCATGCAACAGTTTGTCAACAGCAAATTCTCCCATCAGTACAAGGCGACCATAGGAGCAGACTTCCTTACCAAGGACTTAGTCATCGACAACAAAACTGTATCTCTACAAATCTGGGACACTGCTGGCCAGGAGAGATTCCAGAGCTTGGGCGTCGCGTTTTACAGGGGTGCTGACTGTTGTGTGTTGTGTTACGATGTTACCAACGAGAAGTCCTTAAACAATTTGCTGTCGTGGAAGGACGAGTTTTTGATACAATCCAACGTACTGAACCCACAAGACTTCCCCTTTATTATCATAGGAAACAAGATTGATGTCGACGAGAGCAAGAAGATCTCGTCCTTGCAGAAGAAGTTGATGAACGTGACCAATAATCAGTTAGGCGGCTTGAACTATCCTGTATTTGAAACTAGTGCAAAGGACTCCATAAACGTGGAGGCAGCGTTCGAGGTCATTGCTAAGATGGCTTTGCAACAGGAGGAATTGAATGAGGGTTCTAGAAATGACATGAATGATGATTACAATGATGCCATCAACATTCACTTGGAGAACCCTTCGGGGGGCTGTGCTTGTTGATGTGCGGAGGACGTTACGGGGATTTTGAGGAACCGCTAACGTGTGTATTTTAGACTAATCCATCTTGTCATTGCCAGTCGTTGTAGTGTCGTCCCCCAACTCAGTTGGTCGTTCGGGTCCTCCGATAGTAAGCATGCTCGGTCATACAGAAGAACAGCAAGATAAATTACACTATTTCAGAATGTTTCTAGATAAACAAGTTTTTTAATGTCACAATGTTAAGCGAAGGATCGAATGGCTCAAGCAGTAGTAAGAGTGTTGTGCTCCGCGCTGTGTTCTGGACTACTTCAAACAATTGCAAACAACCTTCAACAATAGGTTGAGCAAAGGGTTGGAGTTGTTTCCCTGGTTGTTTTGGTTGTACTGCGGCTGTTGTTGGTAGTAGGGCTGAGCATGCTGCCCAGGCTGCTGCTGTTGGTAACCACCACTGTTGATAGGCAGAGTATCCCAGTGAGATGGGATGTTCTGCTGAGACGAAGATGTGAGATCAATCACCATAACTCCCGTATTATGTGGGTCAATGTGATGCTTCAATCCTGACTCCTGGCACATCTCATCTACAGCTGGCTTCAACTTAGCAACTCCATTCTGCGAATGCAAGCCTTTACCAACGATCACCTTGAGATGCGTCTGATTCGTTCTCATACACTCACTCAAGCGCTTCTGCAAAATCCATTTAGCTTCTTTCACGTACAAGCCATGTAAGTCGATTTCGTCTCCTGCAGAATCTGTATTGTTCTCCAAGAATACGTACTCGGCTGCCTTCTTATTATACTCTTCCGCTTGCTGCAAGCATTGTTTCAGCTGCTCGCTAAGTTCGTGTGCTTTCTGTTTGTCGCCCCTTTGAAACGCCTGTTGAGACTGCTGCGAGAGCTTATTCTTTTTGTCATACAACTGCGAGGCTTGGTTTCTGTAGTTTTTGTAGGACGAGTCTGTCGCATGGTTGTAGTCTCTCTCGTTGAAGAGCGCTGCTCCTCTCTCTGCAAACATTGTTAGGACTTCCAAGCTACGCTGCTCCGCAGTATGCCGCTCCGTAGTAACTCAAGCGGCCAGAATAGAAATATTTCCAAGACGACAGCCTTCGAAATCAGTGCCCAAGATGGAAATGTATTGATATGCATCTAGGCGACATACACCCGTGCACCAACTATGCCGATGCCATGACCGGCCCCATGTGAAACCAACTCATACGCCTTAGTACTAAGCATTTCAGGTTCAGTTACATTCGAACTATTTACTCATTTGACCAAACTGCTAAGACGTTCCAGAAGTCAGTAAAGTGCTTACTTCTTGGCAGCCTTTTGAGCAGCCTTGGTGACCTTACCAGCCTTGTCGGACTTCTCAACGGACTTGATAACACCAACAGCGACAGTTTGTCTCATGTCTCTGACGGCGAATCTTCCCAAAGGTGGGTAGTCGGTGAAAGCCTCAACACACATTGGCTTGGTTGGGACCATCTTGACGATAGCAGCGTCACCGGACTTGACGAACTTAGGCTCAGCCTCCAAGGACTTACCGGTTCTTCTGTCAATCTTCTCCAACAAGGTGTCGAATCTGCAGGCAATGTGGGCAGTGTGGCAGTCCAACACTGGAGAGTAACCAGAGGAGATCTGACCAGGGTGGTTCAAGACGATAACTTGAGCAGTGAAAGACTCAGCAGCCTTTGGTGGGTCGTTCTTGGAGTCACCACAGACGTTACCTCTTCTGATTTCCTTGACAGAAACGTTCTTGACGTTGAAACCAACGTTGTCACCTGGGACACCCTCGGTCAACTGCTCGTGGTGCATCTCAACGGACTTGACTTCGGTGGTGACACCAGCTGGGGCGAAGGTGACAACCATACCGGCCTTGATGATACCGGTCTCGACTCTGCCGACTGGCACAGTTCCGATACCACCAATCTTGTAGACATCCTGCAAAGGCAATCTCAATGGCTTGTCGGTTGGTCTCTGAGGTGGCTCAATGGCGTCAATGGCCTCCAACAAGGTCTTACCAGAGGACTTACCGGCCTTGGTCTCCTTCTCCCAACCCTTGTACCATGGGCAGTTGGCGGATGGCTCAATCATGTTGTCACCGTTCCAACCAGAGATTGGCACGAATGGAACAGTCTTAGGGTTGTAGCCGACCTTCTTGACGAAGTTAGAGGTCTCCTTGACAATCTCCTCGAATCTGTTCTTGTCCCACTTGACGGAGTCCATCTTGTTGACAGCAACAATCAATTGTCTAACACCCAAGGTGTAAGCCAACAAAGCGTGCTCTCTGGTCTGGCCGTCCTTGGAGATACCAGCCTCGAACTCACCAACACCACCGGCGATGATCAAGATAGCACAGTCAGCCTGGGAAGTACCAGTGATCATGTTCTTGATGAAATCTCTGTGGCCTGGGGCGTCAATAACGGTGACGTGGTACTTTGGAGTCTCGAACTTCCACAAAGCGATGTCGATGGTGATACCTCTCTCTCTCTCAGCCTTCAACTTGTCCAAAACCCAAGCGTACTTGAAAGAACCCTTACCCAACTCGGCGGCTTCCTTCTCGAACTTCTCGATAGTTCTCTTGTCAATACCACCACACTTGAAAATCAAGTGACCGGTGGTGGTAGACTTACCGGAATCGACGTGACCGATAACAACGACGTTGACGTGAGCTTTCTCTTTACCCATTGTTGTAGTTTGTGTGACTAAAGAAGAGATCTTTTCACGAGCGCGGGAGACTTGATTTATATATTGCAAGGATTTTTTTGCTACATGGAAGGAAAATTTTTTCCGCGGTGTGTATATGGAGAAGTCATCGGGCGGGCTATCTACACTACAATTCAGGCCAATGGCTCGTGCCATTGTCTCCAAGAAAGGTATATTTTTAGCGAAGTTGACTTGTCACCGAAGCATAAAAATACGGGTTTTGGAGTGAACTCGAACGAGTGACTTGGGGTGGCACAAGTGTAAAACCGTGCTCCTTTCTTGCCAATTCCTGCAGGAAATTATCATAATGTGCAATTATACGATCCTGGCTGCTCTTGCTTCTCTCCCCGCCGCCGGAGATCATTGCAGTGACTAAGGGACATGGGGGTTGCACGTCACCAGTATTTCGTAAGGTATATGTAAGCTGCTTGTTTTTTGTGGGGTTGCTTTTTATATCTTGATGTCTCAATTTGTCAAAAACCGCCAAACAAGTTTAAACGGTATGAACCAGTACAGCTTGCGCTCTCTTCTGCTGAAGTGATTTCCCCAGAGCCGCACATGGTTCAAATTCAGAAGTGTTTCGGCCCCTGAAGGAAACACAAGAGAGCAAATGATATTTGTCAAAAGGAGGCGATGGAGTGCTCATAAAATTGCTGGCCCAAAATCAAACAAAATGTGCTCTACACAATTGAAAGAATCACCTTTGCGCTATTTGCAATTTCATACAGCATCTCCAATAAATTGCATGTACAGCGATAATCAGCGCGAAATATTCTGTCAATATTCCATGAATGCAAGAAACAGGAAAGTGGATATGACGAAAATGCACCGTAAAAATCGAGTTTCGACTCATTCACCCTAAATTTTGAACACGTGTTACTCAGACCTCACATCTTTGAACTGGTATGCTTTGATGAAATTGTCCTGAGTTTCTAGTTGTAATATGTGGGAGTTTAGTATTTCATGTTGCATCCGTCGTTTTTGCGAGACGCGGTGTGCCTATCTTCGTTCGAAATAGGGACCTTTGCGTCACTCTACTGAGTTACGCGGGGTTTCTCACTTCTCTACTATTTATCTATACCACGTTATGCGTAAATTCGTTAGTGTTCTATAAATATATTTATATCAATGCCTCCGCCTTTTCGATGTCCTACCGGTAGTGAATTCTAGTTTCTTCATGAGCTCGCTGTCACCTTTAACCGAGTCTGCATTAGCGTACCCTACTTGGGTCAAGGTCACATCCGGGCCAACTACGTCTTCAGGTTCGCCATCCCTTTCGCCCAGACCACTAGTCTCATTGGCTGTTTTTAACTTCTCTGTGAGCGATTCTCCTCCGCCTATTAACCGCCCATATTTTTGCTTCGCCTTCGATTTTCTCGGAGAAGGAAGCTGCACGTCCTCTTCAGCACCCCCTGCGACTCTTGGCTCTTTCTCTGCGTCAGCACCATTCGAGGTTCGCACCAACGAACTAGCACGAGCATGCGTTTCTGGAGCGTAGATACACCATGACAAGTTCGATATATCCGGTAATTGAAGATTAGGCTGGCCCACCAGCGTTTCTATCATTTGCCACAAGTAAGCAATAGATACGACAGGAATACCCCATTTTTTCGCTGCATTTATTTTATTTTTGGAAGACATCACGGAGACCGACTTTACGTCCTTCCCATTGGAGTAGACTGGGCAATTTAGGATATCTTTGTGTTCATACTCGAGGAGTTGTGGACTGCTTTTCAACAAGGTGTCTTTGAATAAGTTGATGTTGACGATTAGTAGGTCCCTTTTAGAGTTCAACACTGGACAATACTCAAGGTTGAGATAACTGATCAATTTCTCGATATGAAGTAGCTCCACTCCTGTGAAGCCACTGATGCAAACTTTATACGGCGATAGCAGAGGGACTAACCCTTGCAAGGGCTTGCACCACGAATCTCTGCAGATTTTACCGTAAAAGACACTCCTTTCAACAAACCAGTCAGTCACCACTTCGACCTCATTGCTATTAAGTCGACGCTTCAAAGAGGGGGGAAGCATCAGAAGCATTAGTTGAATCTGCGGTGCACTGCGCACGAGTAGTAAGACATGGGAAATCCCGTCATCTTCCGATGAAACTGCCATCTCGCCCAGATGGGACTCGACGAGACCTTTCAAGACGCTCTGCTGCAGAATCGAGAGACCAAGAGGCAAAAATTTGATCCCAAAAAATAGGGTACTCGCATTCGTCGACCTTTTTGCAGATACTTCCACCAGTCCACGGCTATTGTTGTCGCCGTCAGACTCATTGCCACTTGCATGTCCAAGGTCGTCCCACGAGCTATTGCGGGGATTACTGGTGGCAGCCGTATGCGTGCTGCTCATTATGGAAGTCCAAACATCTAGAGATTTCTTCAATTGTGGCTTGTCACGTTTTTCTGAATTCTTTAATATATTGGACGACTGAATTCGGGACAAATAAACCTGTTTCCATGCGAAACATGAGTTACTGTAGCTGTTGAAGGTAGATGTCAATTCGTAATCCTCAAGATAAAATGCGGCACCACGAAGACACGAGTCGTAAACCCACATAGGGTGTACCACTGGAACGTGCCAATCTATGGCTGTGGAGTAGCGCTTTCCCGTTGTGTCTGTCCCAACCAAAACAGAACACTCTCGAGTTAAGGTGGAGCTCACGTTGGCGCCAAGCTTGACCATTGTGCTGATTATACCTTCCGTCAGAAACGGATCTTCTAGCATTACACTCGGAAGCAGGGGAGGAGGTGGCGTGCGGAAGCGCTCGGAAAATAGCCTGTCGTACTCCTCTGAGCTCGGACGCTGGACGCGTGCAACGCATACTGTGAGGTTGGCAAAAATAGGAAGCAAATGGCGGTTGATATCCAAGGAGGTGTCATCACCGTTCTTCCACCTTGTGTGAATCTCGAATATAGCGTCATAAGAGACGAAAGACACGTCGTGGCGATAGCTAACGGAGTATTTGTATTTCTGCGTGTTGCGGTTTCCCACAATAAGGTAATGTACCAGGCTCATCAAGTCGACGTAATACGTGCCGCCTAGAGACTTGACGATTTTCTCCAACTCAAGCCGCCGAGTGGATTCAATACCAGTGCAACAAAAAGTCAAACCATGGAATGGTTTTGACATTTTGAGCTGTCAAAGCGGGCTGATTGTAAGTCAATGCGATCTGTGGATGCACGCAGGAAGTCGAGATGGTGGTTCAGCTCAAGAAGCGCGTAGCGCCCATGCTGGCTTACGGCGGGCCCGAAACTAGCACTTCACAAAATTTTTTCTGTTGAACAAATTACCAATGTTAGTACAAGACAAAGATGAACACAACGTCACCCGCAATTTTGGTGGCATGGTGCTTCAGTCAATTGGAATTGCAACTGACATCAGACTAACGAGCGACACAGGGAGTGCGTGTGACACAGACCCAGAGGTAAACCACACTCACAAATAAGATACAAATAATGTAATGTAAAAAAAAAAAAAAAAAAGAAAATTCAAGAATTTGGCAACACTCGATCCCATGCCAGCGAAGCGTATGGAAAACGCATGGTTGCAAGTGCATATTCAAATTTTCACGATCGCTCCGGCACGAGGGGTCCTCAGGTGAGATTTTCTGGCTCTGGCGCTCAAGTAGGGTGATATTGCGCAGCCTTAGACGAGAAGAGGCGCACTTTCTGCAGCACCCCGTTCAACTGACGTCGTCCGTGACAGCTCTGAAAGGCTTAGCAACTCGGTGACAAATCCGAAGATAGGATTAGACAATTACACTAACGGTTCGAAACGATCTGAGAATTGATTACATCAGGCGTCGATTCTCCCCATTGAGTCCCACTCAGAGACTTTTGCGTACGAGACAAATCCAGGGACGGAAATTTCCCCTCGTGTGCAGGGTCCATCGAGAACCAGAAAGCATCCGCGAAGAGAGAAAGAAGCCTGGAAAGCATCAAGGGGTATATCTGATTTCATATACAGAACTATTTGACGAACGAAAAGAGCGAAGCATGCGGCTCGCTTCAGATCATGTACCTGGATCTTTACAGTGGGTTGCACGGGGCTACCACCGCCCAATTGTTGCTTGCAAAATATGAAAAGGGGCATAACTGAGGGTCGGTCCCCCGATCGGTACCTCTTTGTTTGTTTTTGCGTTCCCCAAACTATATTTAGAATTTTTCATGCACCTTACCAATCCAGGAATGCCGCTACTAAAAACACAACACTAATTTATGCAACGCCCACAAGTATGGGGGGGTTAAGACTGCATAAACTTACATCTTTGCGACTTATGTTACCCATGAAAAACATCTATATGCCAGACTTGAAGCTGAATCCAGCACGGCGAACGAAGCCCCATTTGTGTCAAGTAAAAAATAGATTCCCAAATGATATCTTGCGCTGGTAATTGAAAACATATCCACTGTGGTGAGCCACCCCAAAAACTGGGACGAAGCTTCAGGATTGCGTCTGATCACTCAGGCACCTTCAGAATACGGCTGTTTTGTCCTATTCAGTAAATCTGGCTAAGAGAACTCGATAGAACTTCTTGCATATAAATTCCGATCTCCATACAGTCTTGCACCTAAGGTTTTCGACAAGGTTTCAGTCGCTTCTGTGAGGGAACGGACAGCAATAGCTTGCACATGAGCTACGAACACTATCAGAGAAGTTAGTCCGTCCATCAACAATTCAGCCTTTCAACGTATTCGGATAAGTCAGTAAGACAATTATGTTGCTAAGCCGTCGAGGACCGTACAACGCCTCGATTCGCGTTAAATATTTCCTGAAATAAACACATGCTACATCGAGTAACCTTCACGAGGTGTATAAAGCCATCCGCGCCAAGCATGCTCTGCATAATGTTGCATGTATTGAGCGGGATCGGTTGTGCATATATGAAACGAATACATGAGGGAACTGCTAGAAGTGGCAAAAAAAGCAATCTACCGGGCCATATAAGACTGGCGTTACTTCCTCCTCTGAGCTTCGGTTTTTTTTCTTCACCACCACAAGTCACTCGCTCAAAAATGCAATTCTCCACTGTCGCTATCTTGTCTGCTTTGTCTGCTTCCGTTATGGCTGCTTACTCTAACGACACCACCATTACCACCGACATCACTGTCACTGGTTACACCACTTACTGCCCTGCTTCTACCGTGGTTGTTGTTACCACCTGTAGCGAGGAGAAGTGTGCTCCATACACTGTCACCGTGTCTGAGGCCACCACCTTGACCATCACTGAGCCATGTGTTGTCCCAGCCACCTACACTACTGAGGCCTCTACTGTCGCTGCTGAGTCCACTGAGGCTTCCACGACCGCTGCTGCTGTCACCTCTTACGAGGGTGCCGCTGCCAAGAACGCTGCCGGTGTTGTTGCTGGTCTCGCTGCTGTTGCCGCTGCTCTTTTGTAAGCAGTTTAGCACTTAGGGGCTTGTCCCTGTTTTCGGTATAGGTATAATTTTAAAACATTAATTTTTTCCAAATATTGATAGTAGAGCGAAGTATGTGCGCACTTCCCGGACGCTGTACCTTTGTTTACCTTGAGGAATGTTGGGGGTAGTCAGGATACGGGCGGCCGAGATCTCATTTGTCAACTGCATATTAGTGTGTACTGCGTGTACAAGCGCATGCCGTGTGGGTTGTTTTTTTCGTCAGAAGCAGTAAATGCCTCTCCATTTTGAGATTGCGCGCAGGCACAACTGGCGCTGGTCGGTTTGATTTCTTTATCCCTCTGCTCACTGGCTGTTCCAAATGCAAGCGCGCTGGGGCTTGCGCTGCCCATCGCTGTGGCATTACTCCCTCCTGTTTGGCGCATTACCCCAGGATGTCCCGATCTGTAAGGAACAATTTTGGGCAACGAGACTTGGAGGAGAGAAGACGATGCAAGCTTACTTTGCATCGTACTATAAAATAAGATACGTATAGTGCGAGTGTGTGAAATAAGATTTATGGACGTGCGTTTGTGCGAACAGATTGGCTGAAGATGTCATAAGACATGCATGTTCGTTCCCCACTGAGCTCAATTTGGGCGACTCTGTTTTTGTTATTTTTCTCTTCCTTTCAGCATATGTCGTCAATTCTTGTCCTTACCGTGCCGGTGGTGGAAATCAGTACCTGAAAACTTCAGTGTTTTTAACGCATCCACATGACTAGGACTTGCTGGCTTGCGGAGTAGGTACTCCGGCAACCAACCACGAGCCCGCGCCCGCGCTGCTTCTTTGTTCACTCGCAGCACGGTAACCGTCCATGCTCGGTCTGTTGCACGGTAGTTGCCTCGCAAAATGGAATCATCATGCTATGTTCACACTGTAAATCAACAATTTATAATTAGAAGGAGGACGTACCTCAGTAGACCAGAATTTCAGGCCTCGATCACCATGTAGAGAACTACAAAATAACGCCTAGCCGACGTGGTGTGCTGTCAGCAGAGCAGGCAAGAATGCCCAAGGTTAACATGGTCCAAGTCGGACGTCAAGAAACAGAAAAAGCAACAACAACAAAAAAACCAATCCGATAAGTCGTACGACCGGAAGCAGACACTACCGCCATGGCACAAGTGTATATGCTTTCAAAAAAGTGACTTCCTTCTCCGAAGCTGCAAAATGGTCACATGACCCAGCTGCAGACACCTTAGCTCACGTCTTATCCATTTCTTCACCGCCCAGGTATGATGACCGCCGACAACCCCAGGTGCTTCCCGACAACAAATAGGTTCGCCGCTGGTCTTCAGGCAACCCGAAAAAGTGATCTTGAGCACTCTACGTCGGCGGACGTGAAAGGACGCACAGGGAAAGAGGACAGATCTCCGTGGCCGCACATTCCCTTACGTTCAGCAACTACGAGCCACTCCAATGCGTCCGTAAATTCGAGGTCTATCCATCTCAATAGCGTCAATTCGAGTGCGGCGTATTTGCCCATCGCCGCCCAAAACACAAGAGGGAAACTTGTAAGTGCTGCCCAGTTTTACTCTCAAGTCCAAAAATTTCACCTAAAGGACACCCACCATGGTGCTGGTAGTTCCGACAAAAAGGTATCCTTTCAGACAGACGAGGCCACCACTGACCTCCCTGTGTGCAATGGGACTCCCAGAGATATACCTCTGTTTCGTCTCGACTCGTTGGACCAAAAGGACCCTATTCTGTTGGTCGAGCACTTCAAGTCACTCGGACAAGAATATGGAGCGATAAAGATCAAAATGAACGACGCGTATATCTCCGAAAGAAAGTTCACACTCGATCCAGATCAGTTCATATTCAAAGCCAATCGTCTTTTGAACAACCCAGACAGGAACGAGCTCGATTACCGCCTCGAATTTTACTTGGAGCTCATCAAAGTTCACTCCAAGGAAAAGACAGAAGAGGCTGTGTCAGGGACCTCGAGCCCGAAGCCACGCATTCCGTCTCCGGGGCAAGCAGAACCGGTAAAGTCCGAAATGGCCTCCGCCAACGACCCATCGGAGATAAAACACGAGGCGCTAGAGCCACTGTTGGTCTTGAAGTCCGACGGGGAAGTGTCCATACAGAACGTAAGTCCGGGCTCAGGAGACACTACTGCAAACGTTGCTCCCGAGGCTGGGGATCTGCAGACGGGCAGTCTGAAGATCTTGCATAAACAGAAGCTTCCTGTCTTCTTGAGCAAACTTCCAATGATGGACAAACGCACGTTGGACTTGTTTGACCTATTTCGGTACGTGACACGAAAAGGCGGCTACTTAGAGGTTATCAACAAAAAGCTCTGGGCTCAGATTGGAAGAGAATTGGGCTACAAAGGGAAGATAACTAGCAGCTTGAGCAGCTCCCTCAAAATGTCATACGCAAAAATTCTATACCCCCTCGAGCTGCATGTGGGTCAAAGAGCTCCTGAACTTATAGGCGACGTACCAGGTTCTTTTCTGCAGCGAGATGCTGGCGACAAAACCTCGGTGTTTGTACATGATTCGCAACCTACTGCTCTCGTCGAACAAAGCATACCAACTGCTGTGGAAGGCGGCGACGTCACTGCCCAAGATGAGGTCAGAAAGGGCTGGACCGAGAACGGAGAGGAACATCCAGCTAAGAGAAGAAAGCTAAATAAGTCTGCCCCGTTGATCATTGGATCCCGTGAAGAGCCCCGAAGCTCTGTCCGTGTCTATGCATCGAAAGGATTTCTTCTTAACCAACCTCGTTTGATTGACTTGAAAACACCCCTTGTCGTTGCAAGCAGAGACCAAGCAAAGCCGCAACTGTCTGATGGCAGCACACCAAAGCCAGAACATCTCATCTTGTCGATTGGAGCACCCGCGCAAATCAACAACTACCTAAAGTGGATTGCATCCAACCTGTCAGTATTACAGGACGCAACTAGACTCGACACGAACAGCAAAGTTGCAACCACATATTCCTTACGACAATACATGGAGAAGGACGCCAGGTTTCAAGAATACTTAATGTCGAGTTTTCCTTTCGATTTTTCAAAAGCTCAAGAGGAGTGCCAAGACTTGGAAGGATCTGTTACTGGTGCCGCATTTGGCGGGAGCGTCATTGATCCCGCGGACTTGGAAAATGTGTTCTGGAAGTACTTGTGGAATAAATCCGCTGAGTTCTCCAACCTCGGGAATTGTGCTAACTTGTCCAACAAGGCAGCGCAGAGCGCCTCTGTCCACTTAGGCGACGCCTTCGCTAAGTACAAGGATGATCTCTTTTCCCGTTCTGGTGAGAAGAGAGATTCGTCTTCGGAACCTGATGTTGCAAGTGAGATGTACGGCGAAGGCTCCAATACTGATCGCATTTCGTTTGCTTCCTCTCGAGCTGAAATAAAGAGAGCTTTAAGCCCCTTTCAAATCTCGAACATTCCATTTCTTCCTAACTCTTTGACCGGGGCCTTATCTGGTACCGATGTCGCTAACCACGAGGTCTTGGACCCCTCTTTGAACATAGGCATGACTTTCAGCGCAGAAAACTGGAAGACAGAGAATAATTTTACTCAGTGTTGCAATTACCAGTTGTTCGGCAAGAGCAGAAGATGGTATTTCATTCCAGAGCTGGACTTTGAGAAATTTGAGCGTTTGATCGAGGAAACCGTGAGAAAACAGAATCGAGAACACCCTCGCTTGAACATAAATCACGATCCTGATACCTGGAAGCAAGATATTTACTCCAAATTTCTAAGTATGGAAGATGATTCGGGTACGATACAGCAGGAGTGCCTTATGAACTCATTAGAGAATGTGATAAACACATTTCCTGAAATGCGTGGGGACAATGACGACACGATGTTCCAAGAGTTGTCAAAAAATAGCGAAAAGCCGATCATTCTTAACCAAGAATATCTAATTACTCCAGAAATGTTAGATGAAAAGGGTGTTAAATATACCACCACACTTCAAGGGCCAGGTGAAATGATTTTCAAATACCCTAAAACATTTTCTTGCACCATTTCGTTCGGTATCAGCATAAGTGAGAAAATCAACTTTGCTTCCAATTTGTGGTTGGACTATGCAGAAGAAGCAGAAAAATGGCTTGCAAAACAGAAGATTATACCGTCCTTTCTGTTCTTTAAGTTGCTCGCCAATTTTGCCCAATTGTTGGAGTCAAACGTTGGAGATATTCATTTCAGCTCCGAAACATATTCCAAAGTACTGGAAAAATTGGTCTCAATGGTGGATCGCGAGTTGGCTCTCAGAAATAGAGTGAGAAGCAAGGTGAAGGTGAAGGAGGTTTTGATAGAAGAGAGAAACATTTCCGAATCAGACTCAATTGCCGACGACGATTTTCTGATTGCGATCCCCTCCAAAGTCTCAATCAATTCATCGAGCTCAGGACAGGCATTTGTGATTTCGCTCTCAAGATTCGAGAGCTATCTCGATAACAGCGATTCGCTCGATACACGTCAGCAATTGTTCAATAAGTTGTTGTCAAGCGCTAAACATCAATTTGAGCTTCATCTCTTTTATTCGGACGAGAAGCTCAAGGCTATGCAACGCACCTTAAGGGGATATTCGGTAGATTACGAATCATGGACCTCGAACTACGAGGAGCTTATGGCTTCGGAGGAAGATGTCACTTTGAAGACATTCAAAACGTTACTTCATGAGGGTCTAAAGATTCGCTCTGCTCTCCCAGGAAACCAAGATTTGTACAAACGGTTTTGCTCTGGTAATTTATCAACTCCCGACGATAGTGGCGAGGCAGAAAAGTTTTCTCATTTCAAATCTCAACTTGAAAATCTTCAAACCTTCGTGGACGATGCTACGACAGTCATAGAACAATGTCAGTCAGTTTTATCATTGAAACACCAACAGCGAATTAGAAATGGCGCGGAAAATAGTGAGAACCATGTGGACGACAGTGTGAAGAACCTACAGACTCTAGTTGAATTGGTCAACAAAATCCCAAGATTGAATTTGTATACGCCAGAATTTGAACAAGTTATTGAGTTCAAAAACGAAATCTTGAATTTCGACCGGGCATGCAGAGCTCTAATTCAACAGAAACACGCATCCATCGCTGAAGTAAATGAGATGATAAATTTGGGAGTTTCATTTGGCATCAAGGTGCCATCTTTAGAATTTCTAGTTCGTTTGAGATGCAGAATGTTGTGGATTGACAGATATGACACCATTGTGAGTGGCGGAGACCCATTTAGCGGAAAGAAAGACATTTTCGCCTTAACCGATTTGCAAAAGTTCCGAGATGATGGATTGGCTTGCCTCGGCAGTGAAGATCTTGCGAAACTCGAGGACATAGACAGGTATTTGGAATTCGGAGAGCAATATGATGCGAAAATTCAGTCCTTCATCGCAAACAACACCACTCTTAATGACATAGACATCCAAGAGCTCAACTCCAACATTACTGGTATGGAAGAGGGATCCAAAATGAAAGGTAAAGACAGACTTTTTGTCAATTTGAAAAGCTACCAAGGTCTCATAGATCTCAAGGCGCAAGAAAAATTTGTTAACTTTCTCCGTGACTTCTCCCATGCACCGCCCAATTTGTTTGACACCCGCCAACTCGCAGCTGAATTGAAGGATTGTACTTACAACTATAGAGATGAACATATTCGGGGACCGCTTGAGGAGACTGAGCAGTGGTTGAGAGACTTAGAGCTTCAGTTGCAAGCCGTTAAAGTCATCGAAAGGCCACGAATGTCCTTTCCAATCCCCAAACTGGCATGTAACCCGAACATCGTCAAGAAAGCTCAACAATTACTTCAGCGAACGTCGTCAAGTTTCGCGGACCCACAAACAGACGTCTACGAATCTTCTTCTGCCTATATGTTTTTTCATGATATGCAAGATGTATATGACGAGCATTCTCCCACTCGTTATTGCGTATGTCGGGATTACGAAGAAGGAACTATGATTGAGTGTGACAACTGCCATGAGTGGTTTCATGTTCACTGCGTGAAAGGTATTAGCGCGATTGGCGGGGACGACGACAACTATTCGTGCCCGGCATGCAATTCACTAGAGGAGTACAGATCCACAGGAATTTGCACTGCTCTCAGCTCAAAATTAAAAGACTCTCAGTTGGAAACTGCTATATCCTCGGGTGAACAACTATTGATAAAGGCATCAGTAGAGTTGGATATCTTGATAAGTTTGAGAGACCACGTGCGCAGAGCGCAAGAGTGGGTCTCTTCGCCAACCACGAAAACAAAATCAGAGAACGAAGGCAGGCCTTACTTGATGTTTTTGTTTCGTAAATTTTTTGGTGCACCAGTTCTTCTAGAAAATATTGTCGTTGGTCTTATGGAGAGATTGAAAGATATGCCTGTGTCGAACCACAAACTTGAGAAAACTGAGCAAGGACCTGAGCAAGACGCTGACTTAAACGGCCAAAGTTATGCAACAGATGCGAATTCCAACCTCGGAACAGTGACGACTTTAATCGAAACAGTTAAACCAGCTAAAACAGTGCAAGGGCCAGCGAATGTTGAGGCTAGTGAGCCTCCTCACCCCACAAGCCAGGAAAATATACGAGACCAGGTAGCTCCTACTGTCGTCACAGAGTCGAATTTTGGTTCGCCAAAGAATTTTGCAAGCTCAAAGCAAGAACCTGCGGTCGAGCACGACGATTTTGCAGCAGACAAGCCTTCCGAGGAACAAAAGAGCACAGTTGATGCTACTGCCACCGACGGACAGGCGCCTCTAGTGCAAATCACAGAACTCAGCACTAAGGCCGTTGAAGTCAAAGTATCTCTTCCACATGATTCACACCAAAGCGAGAGCAGATATTCTGAAGTGGCCACACAAGAAAAGAGCCCGGAAGTCTACAAAGCATTTGAAGCGACCGAAAGGCACGATCAGGTAATATCACCTGCTGAACCTGCTGCACAGGTTGCTACAAACACCGACGCAAAACCGGAGTTCTCCGTTTCGGGCGAATGCGCAAGATCTAGCGCGTCTCCTGAAAATACGAGCACCGCGGTCATGTCTGATTTTGCTAAAGCTGAGTCGCCTAGCGTACAGAAGATAAAAATCGATGAGTATTAGCGTCCTGTCGCGCGGCTGGAACTAAATCGCGGTAAACGAAGAGGACGCGCGTACATACTGAAGTATTGAAAATACACTCTACACTTCTAGCGGGAAGTCAATTGCGCAAGCACATATAAGGGAGGTGCTGAGGTAGTTTTCCCACTGCGATGTCCTCTTCTCAAACTGCTTTAGCGATTTGCTGGAACAACGCTACAAAACGAAAACCCAATGACTACCTACGAGTATCGGAGATCGACGATTTGATTACCGAGATGGAGAGGTTTCTCGGGGTGACCAACATTCTCAAGACCGAGGAAGTGAATCTCCTAAAGAAAATGGCCGTGGAGCGGCCGCTGCTTATTCTCTACCGGCAGGAAAGCATGAGTTTCCTTCTTCGGCTCGTTCACTGCCAATCTCTCGAAGAGTTCTTCAAGTCCCGGTGCCACACGACGCCAGCGGAAATCTCCAGGTTGGTACAAAGCTATCCGTCCGCAACGGAAAAGACGGGTACAGAATTTGCGACCCTTCGTAGTGACTTTTCACGACCCCTGAGCTCCTATGGGCAAACAAACACAGCATACACCGAAAACGCGGACCGATTTAAGTATCAGACGCGTCGAAGAGACAACGGGTTGCGAGATCTCCGCTCGTTATATGGTGAAAAGGTGTCAAATAACTTCACGCGAGCGGGAGAGTCTACAGCGCAAAAGCCGAGCGATTCTACGTATTCTTGGCTACCGAGATGGATGCAAAAGAAAGAAGATAAAGCGAAGGGAGAAAACGGTATTTGGACATCACAAACAAAACACTCAAACGACAAGAAGGACGCGAAGTGGTTCAATTTCTGGAAGAAGGATCGCACATATTATCTCCCGAACTTTTTCACTAATCTTTTGGCCGACTATCAAGCATACACATCCAAACCTTCACCTATGAAGAGAGAATTCATTGACCCTGACAGTAGATATGCGACGGTGGAAGAGTTGCAAAGGACCATTTCGAGTCTCCAGTCTTACACTCGAAGCTTAGAGGCACAGTTGCGGCAAAGCAGCGAGTTCCTGAATGACAAGACACTCAAAGACTTGGAAGAGGCAGTTCGCAACCAAGATCGCCTTATAGCGAGGTTGGAAAGAAGACTCAAGCATCAAAATAATGCTGGTTTCAGTGTCACTTGCGCACTTATGAATGGCTGGGACACGTGGCTCGAAAGGTTTGTGTTAGCAAACGGGACGTCAGTGCCCGAGTGGTCCGTTCGAGTGCTTTCGAGCATTTTGAGCTTTATTTTTTGCATGAACATGTTGAAGGTGGTGTACTTCTTGACGGTTGCGTGGATGTTTCCTCGCAGTGAAGTGTTGCCTTACCTCTTTGATGACGAGGGCTACGACGAAAGCGTTGCGTTTTCTTGGCTTCAAGAGTTTCCTAGCCTAGAATACTGGACCTATAGGATAGCAGAGTGGGCAGGCTACTGAGATATGCAGGGATAGATGATATCGTACAAAATATGGAAAATTAGCGAGAGTCCTATCAAACTATACACGACAGACGTGGCTCACAATGAAAACAAAAATGAAGGAAGTAGATCACACACAACCGACAGCTTAGTTCATTTGCTTGACCAAGTTGTTGATGTATTGCTCTCTGTTACCGGTGTCACCACCCTGGATGAAGTGGAAGAACTTTCTCTTTCTGAAACCACCGTTAGGGTTGGACAATCTGAATGGCCACAAGAAGTTATTGACTTGTTTGAAGTTAGGACCGACAGTGTAGATCTCGTGGATCAAGTCCTCGATGGAGACGATACCGTACTTGCCCAAAGCAGCCTCGATGATCTCGTTCTCAGACAAGGCGATTCTCTGGTTGCGCACCTTACCGTAACCTCTCTTGTAGATCAACTTTCTGACGGTGGCCAAGTTAGGGTAACCGAAAGTGACGTAAGGCTCGGCCAACTTGAGCAACTCAGAGGTAGCCTTGGTGACCTTGACGAAAACACCAGAGTTGATTTGGGTCAATCTCAACAACTGCAACACCTTTCTTGGCTTAGGTGGCAACTTCATGATACCCTTGATTCTGACAACGAAAACCAACTTTGGCTCGGCCTCAACGTAGTAAGAGTTGGTGGCTCTAGCCTCTCTCTTGGCGTTGATGACAGCACGCTCGGCATCCCTGTACTCCTTGTTGTAAGCAGCAGTTCTCTCGGAGATGCTCTTTCTCTTCTCCTTGTTGGCCTGGTATGGTTAGTACAAATGTTTTTGACAACTATGATTTTCTCAGTCCCGAAAGATGGTTAACTGAACAACAACATTGCCTAAGCTAGTCATTTCGAAAGTGGTATCATCTTCAAAAATCTCCAACGCGAGTACATACGGTCTTTCTAGCGGCCTTGTCAGCGGCACGCTTCTCAAGAGTCTTTTGGTCGGTCTTAGCCTTCTTGATGTGGGTCTCTGGTTTCAAAGTACTGACTGTTAGTAAATTGCCGCTGGTCTACTGAGCACGACAGGCACATAAGCGTTGATGCATTGAGGCAGTTATGTTTATTTCAGACGGCCACACCGAAGCCGGCGCAGAGTCGGAAAAGGTGGCTGAACAGTTTGAAAATTTTGTGATAAATTCCAAGCCGAGCCGAAGCAAACCGCTCACCGATAAGACGAGGAGCGGACACAAACACCTCCACGAGAGAGAGTGTAAGAGTGGTGTTATATTGCTTTCACAAGATTCTTGCAAAGAATCCAGGAACAGCAATGTCATAACTGAAACACCGGGACAAGTCCACATATAAAATCCTTATATGCGGAAGCTGATCCCGAGCCTCTTAGCCCGACGCTGCAGTAGCGAGGACACATCATACTTTAGTGAGCCGATGTCAGCCAAAGTGGTGATGATTTCATGGTCACGTACGTAGCCATTTTGTGAGTGATTGAGAGAGAAATACTGAGGGAGGATTCGCGAATATTAAATAGCTGGAGAAAATTTTCACTGCGAGCGATGCGGCTGCGCGCATGGTCACGTGTAGACACCAGCACGCCCGCTTCTTCGCCAGGGCAAGTGCCCTAGGTTAGGGCCGAGCCGGACCTCGTGCTCTGAGCACCCCGTTGCTTTTGCGTCCCCTGTGGCTGTTCACCGATAACGCATCGATTGGAGGACCGTGCGAGAGATGCCGTCGTCCACGTTATCTTGTGCTGTTGCATCTCCCCGGTAACGCGCCTCGCACGCTGCCCATCGCGGGTATTGTTTCCAGAACGAGCGCAATTACGCACTCTATCAGAACCGTTGAGCGTGGAGTGTGAAAAATTTAGCCTATCTCTTTCTGCTACGTAGGCGAAGATAATCCCTGCACTCCTCCCCGCGGTTCACGCGGTGTGTCCCATCTACTGTGGCTCTGTGGGCAATGGGCGCAACCAACTAAACTCGCTGGCGCGGCTCACGGCAATTCACAGTTCAGCCTCGCGCTTGATTTGCGCTCTTCCGAAAAAAGCAGGTTCGTGAGCTTATCTCCCGTCGTTCGCAGCACTAGGGTCCGCTGCGCTAGAGCAAAATATATTGCTCAGATCAACCATGGAAAGCACAAAACTCCCGATTTCGCTCGGTGAAGAGAATCAGGGGAGTTGTAAGGGAAGCGAGCCGCCCCGGAAAACGCAGCACCGAAATTAAAAAATGGCAAACGCTGCCCAGCCTATTCTGTGAGCATATGCCGGACCAGCCCCATTGGCGGGTATCGTAGATAAGGCGGCCGAACTGTGCAGTTGCAAATGCATGAGCAAGGAACCAAGTTGTTAAATACACCTACATTCCGCAATGAGATGAGATGGTACAGCAGTTCAAGTAAGACGATCTCCGCATAGCCGCAATGATCGAGCCGATTCTATCGAACGAGCAGCTTCTTGAGGCCGTCACCTCAAACCCAAAGTACTACAACAATATTCAGAATGTGCAGACACCTAGAATCGACCCGATTTTCTCGTCGGACGATAACGAGCTCTTGAAGCAGATCGGTTACAAGCCCGAGTTGAAGAGAAGATTCTCCGCCTTGCAGGTTTTTGGCGTGGCCTTCTCCATCATGGGTTTGCTTCCCTCGATCGCTTCCATCTTGAGTACTGCGCTCCTCGCCGGCCCAGCAGGTGCGATTTGGGGGTGGTTGATCTCATCGCTCTTGATTCTTTCCATCGGAGTTGCCATGAGTGAGAATGCCTCGTTCCAGCCCACGAGCGGTGGGTTGTACTACTGGACTAACTACTATGCTCCTGCGAAGTGGAAGACCATCATCTCCTACGTTGTTGGAAACACCAACTCCGTCGCGTTGGTGGGTGCTCTATGTTCGGTCGACTACGGCTTTGCAACCGAAGTCTTGTCTGTGGTCGTTATTGCTAAGGACGGAGACTTCGTGATCACTCCTGCTAAGACATATGGTGTTTTCGTAGCATGCGTGTTGGCTCACATTCTTCTCACTTGTGCTTCGTCCAAGCATTGCGCATGGCTCCAGACGACCTCCATCATCGTTAACGTGGTCTTGATTATCATTTTCGTCATCTCCATGCCAATTGCCGCTTCTAGAGGAGAATTCAGACCTGCCTCCTACGTGTTCGGAAACTTTGACAAGCTCACTAGTTTCCCTATCGGCTGGGTGCAGCTTACTCAGGCGTGGCTCCCAGCTATCTGGACAATTGGAGCCTTTGATTCTTGTGTGCACATGTCTGAGGAATGTACTAACGCTACAAAGACCATCCCCATGGGTATCATCGGCTCGATTTCTGCTTGCACAGTCTTGGGATTCATAATCTTAATCGTGACAATGTTCTGCTTGCAAACATACGACATCGAGAACGACATCTTGGGGACGAGCTTTGGTCAGCCAATGGCGCAGATAATCTACGACGCGTTCGACACGGTACCGGGCCAAGGGAAGAAAATGGCTATTTTCTTCATGGTGTTCATTGCGTTTGCTCAATTCTTGATGGGGGCTTCCATTCTCACCGCCATCTCTAGACAAATCTTTGCTTTCGCTCGTGACAATGGGTTGCCAATGTCTTGGTGGGTGAAGAAGGTGAACAAGCGTCTCTCGGTGCCCATCCACGCCGTCATTGCAGGTGGTCTTGCCTCTATCGTGATTGGGTTGTTATGTCTTATTGGCACAACCGCTGCAAACGCTTTGTTCACGCTTTACATTGCTGGAAACTACTTTGCGTGGGGCATGCCTACGTTTTTGAGACTCTTATACATGAAGGAGAAGTTCGTGCCAGGCAAATTTTACTTGGGAGATTTCTGGAGTAAGGTCAACGGCTGGACGTCCACGGTTTTCATCGTCTACACAATTGTCATGGTTATGTTCCCCACAGACACGAATCCGGATAAGGATTCCATGAACTACACCTGTGTCATCACGCCAGGTGTATGGATTCTTTCGATCGCATACTACTACGTGTACGCGCACAAGAACTACCACGGCCCTGCGAAGACCGTCGACGACGACGACAGCAGTCTGAGCGATGAGGCGGCGGAGATTATCAATGGAGTAGATGGGCCCAGCAAAGGAAGCGGCCTGATGGAAAAGGTCTGAGGCCTTATGATTTGTATATTTGAATTTAACTTCTAGGTATGAGAGTGCCTTACTATGCAAAAAGTTTAAGTAAACCATAGACGCAAAATACGCACACAGCACCCATACAGAGGGCCTGGGGCCACTTATACTAATTTTAACACTCGCTGCCAAATATTGTAGACGAACTGAAGACGTAACCTTTATTAGGACCTTTGAATCACGTGACAAGTTGATGTCCCGTCCACCAGCGAAATCGCGCCGACAAAATCGAAAACAGTCCCACCGACAGACAACAACGCCAGAATATACGAAACGCGTACCGCGGGCAACATCTTCCACTAGCCTTCAATATCTGACATCTTGCCTCATACAACCATGCCCTCCACTTTAGCGCCCATACAAGGCGTCGCGAGATTCGGCATTATCAACGACGAAAACGCGCTGAGCCAATCGGGCGGAAATGGGTACTTGTCCTCGTCCAACAACAACGATTTGCATGGAACGGGGCACATGGGCGTGGCGCCCTTAAACAGAATTATCATGTCGCTCAAGTCAGGGTTGGAGCCCGAAATCGAGTATGCGCTCAGCACCCTCACATACTACTCTTGCAACGAACCCAGCATCCTCAACTTCCAAGTCTACCCGCTTCTCGGCAACGAACTCATCAGCCACTTCATCAAACCGTACCACTTATTTGTGGAAGGTAAGTTCGACCAAGTGTCCAAAACCATACTCTCGTTGAGCACAGAGTCCCTCTTATCTCTTAGAAACGCGGTCCAAGACTTGAGCAACCAGCAGTGGGTATGTCAAAAGAAGAACTTCCGCAAGTTTGCAATCGAGGCGCTCAAGTTCCTTGTAAACTGGTTCCACGGGTCTCAGAGCAAGCTGTATTCGTTGATGAAGATAAACGACACTCTCCGCGAGTCGCTAACGTACCTTTTAGATATTCTTGACCCATTAACCTGCTTTTATGTCGATAACTCGAAGCACGATCCGTTGTTCAATCAAATGCTAACGTTGTTGACTCACACCAACGACAAGCACGTGTTGAAGATCGTCATCAAGTGTTTGCAGCATCTTCTTTTCTTGGGCGGCGCAGGATCATACGCCCCTACAAACCCGGAAGAGCCCGATACAAACAATTGTATCGATTCCATACAGATTGAGCACCTTCGTGTCATTGTACATGCCTTGCTCATGAATGATGACGAGATAAACTTTGCCGTGTTGCTGTTCTTGAAGCAGTACTTGCGCTCGGAAGCTTTACATCCCCAGTACAGTTCCTCTGCAGAGAGCTCTCAGCTTCACCGCTTGCGGAAGCTTGTGGAGGCTGGGGGTACAAGAAATAACTTACGGATATTGTTGAAGCAGTTGCCCGAGTTACTAGTGGCAAAGTTGCCTTTGGTCGACCCTTCCAGCTTGCCACAAACGTTCCCGATCCAGCTCAAAAAACGCTCAACGTACAGCGGGGTTCCCACATCCACAGCAAAATTGCCAGACAAGATATATGACATCATCGTCACGTTCCCAGAGCCCTTGAGAGCGACAACGTGGCTTAGGTGTTGCTACGAGCCCTTCAGCGTAGCGCCTAAGGGAGAAAACTCATCCGACCTGACCGCCGGCGAAGTGACGCAGATTTCTCTCTGGAAGTCATATGAAAATCAGTTCGAAGCAATTTGGAAGGACAGGTTCAACCCAAAGTGGCCCAATCTACTCCCGGCTGTTGACTTCATCAAGAACGTCAGCTCAGCGTTCCCAAGCTCGGAGGCAATGGTGGTTAACATTCCGCCCGTGGACCCCAGTCAACCTCCAAAGAAGAAATTTATCATTAAAGGCATCCAGCCTCGTCAGTTTCCCGTCAGTATAGATACAGGGAACTTTGAAGCCTTGCGAAAGAGCATCGTTGTTTCAGACGAAAAGAGCTCAGTCTCTACCACTGCTGGCGACATTGACAGTGCCGCATTCAACGAGAATATGAAAGCCTTTTCTGACTCAATATTGTCAGCCTCTGAAGGTTTGACCGGGCCGAATGATATACAAGCACCATGGTACTCGCCCATAAACGCTTTGAGCAAAGAAATCCTTGAGATCGTCATAAACCAGCTTTTGGCTAGTGATAAAGATGGAGAGCTCAAGGGAATTTTCAGAGAGTACAACAAGGACTGGTTGCCAGACTTGGTGTTTGCAAACCCGGGCCTCATTGCCCAGTCTTACTTCGATGGATCGTGGTTACAATATTTGTTGTAACAATCTAGACAACATATAAACACATGATAGAACCGATACGGAAGGAAAGCTCGTAGTTAGCAGCTTTAGGTGGTCAGCAGTATCAAATCACGTGATACAAAAATTTTGAAGTAGGACTCGAGTATCACCTGAGTCGCTCGGATGAGTAAGTTCAAGTCCTAGCCATGTCGAAGCTTCCGTTGTCAGTCAGGCTCACAGATCTCGTTCATAGGACAGCCGTGTTGACACTCTTCGGTATCTCTGTTGTCGGAACGGGTAGCATCTTTTTCAACATATACGCAAACTCAGACTTTGCCAGGATGAACAAGAACAAGTTGAAATTCAGCAAGGAGGATTACGAGCAAGCTCGTGCTTCTGATAAGCCAGAATAGCATGGGAGCACTCAAGGATTGCTATGTTTTGGCAAGGGTATATGAAATATGTAAATAGATATTTGTGGTTACATGATCTGTAGACTTTACTTCCCGACTTTGCCCACGGGCTTTTTGGTATCACGGCCCTTGTGCTTCGCCTTACTACTCTTCTTTCTCTTCTTTGAATGGCACATGTTGAGCGTTTTAGTCAAGTACTCGTAGTTATTCTCGTTGAAAGCCGTCGAATGTTTATCGTCTCGCGGGTTGAGGATCACGATATCGTAGTTAAAAGTGAACGCGGTTCCACAGTTGGGGCACTCGCTCGCGCCCGCATCCTGCTTATCCTCAGATATCTTCAAATGCTGGCGAATATCAGATAAGAGCTTGTTGGACATCACGCAGCCACATGGCCGCAAGTATGCAAAAGTGTGCTGGTTCGAGTCTGTGGCGCCAGTTACTGGGCAGGTGGCTACGCCGCTGTCTGACCAACAAATGCGCAAGTCTACCAAGTCACGCAAACCGTTCACGTGCGGTAGCTTACTGGCAGCATGCGAGCCTGACTTCTTTTGTAGCAAAAGCTCTACGACTTTTTCCTTGAGGAAGATATGACCTTTGAAGTCCGACGAAACACGCTTTCCTATGCCATCGTGGTAGAGAGGAAGTGACGAGAGGCAACATATGCTCAAAAAGGAGTCTTTGCTGCCGAAATCTCGAGATTTCCCGGCAGATAGCGCATAAATCGCCTTCAAGTCCTGTCCTTTTGCGATTGTTCCACCATCGTTTCCCATGGCTGAATGAAGCACGCAGTACGAAGTGTGCCAGGGCCCGTCACAGAGGGCGCGACCGGGGCACTGCGCTTTGTAGGCGCTATTGTATTAGGCGGAGGCAAAAGAAACGGAAGAAGAATATAGATCGTAGAAGCGGGAGTTTGAGTTAATAGACAAAAGCTCTATTCACCGCCAAATATCTGGATTCTCTTGTAGACTTTTTTCCAGGTCCTATAATTATGGGCAAATTCTGATCTCCGCAAGTTCGCGCACGGCCCAGGGCCAAATCTTCAGTGAGAAAGTCCAGAAACCAAGCTAACTCACTCCAGTGCAGCGATGAGCCAGCGCAAAATCGACCTCAAGCAGCTCCAGCCGCAGCAGCTTGTAGAGATCCGCAAGTCCACTGAGCTGGAAATTCAGCACTTCACCCAGTCACTCCAAGCTCTTCAAACGGCACAGTCAAAGCTTCAGGATTGCATTAACACCATAGACAGCACAGACAAAATGGGCAGGGCAGAATTGCTTGTGCCAATGACAAGCTCGTTGTACTTGCCGGGTCGCGTTAAACAAGAGGGCCAGTACTTGGTCGACATAGGTACGGGCTACTTTGTCGAAAAGAGCTCGAAGGATGCCAAGAGAGTGTACCAAAAGAAGCACACTAAGCTAGACGAAGACTCCAAGAAGTTGAAGGAGATCTTGGTGCAGAAGAACGATATCATGAACAATATCAACATGGTCTTGAGACAAGCGATGTTGGAGCACGAGGAGCAGGAACAGAAGCAGTCTGCCCAAGCTTAGAGGCACGCGATGTACACTGTGTCACCAAGTGTCACCAAAGAACCGGAGTATGTACTAAATAGATAAGAGAACACGAAGAAGAACAACCGTGAAAACTAGGACCAATTCTTGTTAAAGACGAAAGGCTCGTTGAAGGCGGCCCTCAAGTTCTGCACCTTTCTTTCCCCAAGTCCTTGGATTCCAGCCAACCCGTCTACCTGAGAGGACGCCTGGACAATGCATTTGAACGACTTGCAGTTCGCAAGCAAATTGGCAACGTCTGTCTTGTTCACGGCTCGGACAGTCGTCAAGCTATTGACGATATTGGAGTAGTAATCTCCCTTTCTGATCCCCTGGATCGAAGAGTCAATCTTGGTCCGCGCCATTTCGTTCTCCTTGAGCGAGGCCACGTAGCTGCCCGCCTCCTCAAACGACCACGACACAACCATGGTGAGGTCGTTTTTCACGCACATTGCCAGTAGGCTTCGTAGCGTTTCCTGAGGAGAGTCTATGTCCACCACCACCAACAATATGCGCAACGCTTCGTCATTTTCGTCGACGTCTGTCGTGGAGCTGCCGCCCTTGAGCTTCTCCAACCGTCTCCAAACGTACTCCGGTCGGAGTTTGTGGTATTTGAGAGAGAGAAACAACACCTGTATGGTCGCGTTAATGTAGTAGTCCAGAAGAATCTGTCCATTGTAAGTCCACGGCATCGCCTTCATTTGCGGACTCTCAAGTAGCGGATTGCCCTTCTGAGACTGCGCTACCTGGATTTGGGTATATGAATGTACGCTGGCGTTTGGCGCTCTGCGTGTTGCTCGATCGCTGGCTTTTCGCTTTTCTACATGCGTAGGAGCTCGGGTGCTATTCTCCGCAGGCCCGCGTGTTTGAGTAGGAGCCGCTACACTTCCCGTACCAGGATTTGTGATATTTCTAGTCGTATCTTTTGTAGAATTTGACTCCAGCGGCACGTTCGTTTGCGGCAAAGGCGAAGGCGCCTGCTCGGCTGAGACCTCGTAGTCTTGCCGCATTTTCTTCACCCCCGCAAGGATGCTGGCAAAAGAGGATTGGTCTATCTCGTCGCCCATCCTAATATTGATACTTGTCGCGAGCCACTGTAACAGGTGAGCTGAGATTTGTAAAATATTCTTTGGTATGGGCTCTGGACTATAACGCAGAATCGCGTGCTGGGGCCGTATGCTGTTTCGCACTGCGAGCTTCGCGCCTCCTCTGATCGCACTACGGCCTTTAAACTGCTAAGGTACACCCTTTTTTTCGTCAAACACATCTCCGCAAAATGGTATGTAAATAAGTTACATCGCATGCTATTGTCATACTAACATCCAGTCTGCTCTCTTCAATTTCCAGTCATTGCTCCTAGTGATCCTCTTGGCGATTTGCACATGCACATACATTCACGCAACTTGGCCAGCGTTGCTAGACAAAAATAAGACAGGTGCCCTCGGTGTCTTCTGGAAGTTTGCCAGGATAGGCGAGAGGTTGAGCCCGTACGTTGCGATCGGTTGCTTTGTCATGGCTTTCAACATCCTCAGCTCATAGGGGCGGGTAGTATCTTACATCTATGCGTGACATGGTCAATAGCAAATATCATGCTAAGCCTAGAATTAGGAGTCTATTGCTATATTAGTTTCGTCGTCTGCCTACCTGAACTCATATTGCTCATTCAACGCATTGCAAAGCACCGGAGCCCTCTCATTCCCAACGATACGCTCCAAGGGGGCGGCGTCCCACTTTGAATATATCGTCTTAACAAACGAAAGATCTGCGTCTGCGATGTTGTTGTATATGGACTTCCCCACAAACTTGAGAAGCTCTTTGTAGAACAACGGGTTCGACGGCGCCTCGTAGATCAAGACGTTTTTCACTCCGGCAAGTTCGAACCGTCTAAAATGGTGCATTCTTTCAGTGTAAAGTAGGATCTTCGCCTTTCCAACACCAAAATCGTGACGAGCCCTGGTCGCCTTGGACTGCGACGAGTATTCGTCAATAGACGCAAAATCAAACTTGGTGTTATTTTTCATGTACGCCTTGACCCTCACGTAGTCGAAGTACGATGGGATGTAAATCAACAAACCGTCCTCGTAAGACGACTGCTTGGTGATCGTCGGCAAGATTGAGTTGGTGAAGAACTTGAAGCGAGCGTCGTAGTTAGTTTGGGGATCTGGCGAGTCGAAGCGTTGGAAGATTTGCTTGATTCGCAAGCCGACAGAGTTCATCACGCAAGTCTTCGTTGTCACAATCGGGCGATAGCGAACCTTCCCTGCAAGATTATTTGATCTCGTCACAATACTATTTATGCAAGGTGTGAGAAACTCGCTGAACACCATTGTTTGGCGCATGTACTTTGCCTGGTCGTTGATAGCCCACATGCGTATTCTCGAGAAGTCTGCTCCGTGGAAGTCCTTTGGTACTTTGTTCACATACTTGAGCACTGTTTGCATATGGTCCCAGTTCTGCATCTCAATTTGGTTAGCTTGGTCGATGATAAGAATCTCGATGGAAGACAAGAAGTCATACTGGCGCTTCAGCTGTTTGGGGTCCTCCAAAATCATCGATAAGCCGATCGGCGACGCTATCAATATATCTGAGCTGAAAAAGGACGCGTAGAGCTTGACTGCCTTTCGGGTGAATTTAAGACCGATGGTGAAGAAGTCATTTGAGTTGCCCTTGAACATTTGCCTGAAATCGGCGGGCTTGGTTTCGGGGGGCGCCCCCTCTTGATAGAACTGCAGCTTAAACTTGCGACGATTTTCCTGCTGCGTTGACCCAGACATCTTGATGATGTCCTCCACTAACTCGTAGGCGGCGTTTCGCGTGGGTAAGAGAATCAATGTCTTTGGTCTCGTGAAACCTTGGTCGCGAAGCTCAGGCTCCTGGGCACCCTTGTTCAAGGAGCCGTTCTTTAACGCGTCATGGTAAGCCCTTATCTTCTCGTTGTTTTTCAATATGCGGTCTCTTGTCTTGAAAGTGTGGTTGAGGACGTGCGACACATAAAGCTTTCTGTAAGACGTGTTTTTGTAGTTTTGGCAAGGAAAGCTGATGTCTTTGTATTCAAGCATGTTGTGTATTAAGCTCGCCTCCAACAGATCCAACACATCGGGGTGTTGTTTGAGGTACTCAATTTGCACTCTCTGCTTGACGTTCGAGTAGTCACTAAATTTGCGAGAGCTCTTCAAGAGGGACTTGCCATGGTCTCCATCAGGCGGTGTCTGGGTGGAAGTAGTGTATGAATGTTCGATCTGAGTTTTGCCTGTGATAGCCCACTTCTCCTTCAGCAGCGACGCCACAAGCTGGGAGACATAATCGTCGGAGACCAAATTGAAATGAGCCTCAAATGGGTCTTTAGACAGTTTTGCCGTGGGCTCCAGCAGATCGTGTTTTGTTTCCTCTTCTTCGTCACTGGAATCGTATTCGTCCGAGTTGTCTCCAGTGGCTTCGTCTTCCGAAGGTTCGTCCATATTTAGGCCCGCGATGTCGTCGCCATCATCTTCTACTGCGTTTTCCAGTTCTGACTTGGAAGCTTTGGGACGCAGCAGGTGCTGCTGAGCGTTGTCCGTCTTCAAAAGAGTTAGCAACGCGTCGTAAGCGTTTCCGTCCTCTAGCCTCGGCGTTTTCTGAGCTCTGGTTTCGTGTTCAGGTTCTTCATCCAGAGAGCTTCGACTTTGGTGATCTGCGGCCAGCTCAGGTCTATCTCTTCTGGCTGTGCGGGTCACGCGGCGCAATTCCTGTCGGCCGTGGTTTGGGCGCTTATTATTTGGGTGGCCCAGTGCTCTGGCGTCGCCGCCGTTTCGCCTCTTGTGTGCTGCCATTTCGAGATGCCGAAAAGTCTGAGACGAGCCTGCTGCAGACGAGCCTGAGATGAGCTATGTAGGACTGAGGTGCGCCAGTCGCGACGAAAATGGACAACACCTGGGGGGACAGCAGAAGACTACAGCATACGGCCAAGGAAAAAGTTAACAATGTCAATGAGGGAGGAGCAGCATATCGCTGGTGATTTGCCCCGACAGTACCTCGATGAAGCTGGGCAAAGTCAAGTTCACTCCATTTGTGCCAAATCGGACATACTACTGATTGCTCGCCAAGAGATGCGCCGGAGTGCACAGCAGGCGGGCTGTTTTGAGCAAAGTCCACAGCTGAGCGCTAGTGCGAGCTCTGGCGCCAGAGAATGCGTGCGACGGCTGCAGGACAATAGGCGTCAAGGTGGGCGACGACCCACGTCTCGCAGCTGGTCTTGTGGTCTTATTGTTACGTACGTGGCGTGAAAACTGCGTCCACACTTGCAATTTGTGGCAGGGTGGACGGAATGTCCCCGTGTTGTGGACTCCATTGTTTTGCGTACAACGGCTGCGCCCGATCTATGTGACCCTTTATCTTTCTGCTGTATTTTTTTTACCCTTTTTTCTCTCCTCAAAACCCGCGCCAGCTCCCTCATCCTACGGTGAGGCTCGCGCATTCACTCACACGAACTCCTTCTTCATCAACCCCACCACCTATCCCAACGGCTTCTGCCTTCTTCTCGTCACCTGCACATATTTCAGCTGCCTGTCTTCCACCTCTCTGTTCTTCTGCGGGGCCCGATCTTCATCTGAGCACTCATTCCTGATTCAAGAAATTGCACACAATATCCCGCGCCCTACTTGTTGATAAAAACAAGATACGTCCCACAAAACTCGAGACAAATATCTTAAGTCCGCCACACAAAAGCCGCATGCGTCATGGGTGATTTGCAAGCATACATCAAGTCGTTCTTGTCGATATCTTATCTAGCCCTCTTGGTGCTCACCTTACCCTTGGCATTCGATGTGGGCGGCGTCCCATGCGGGTTGGCATATTCCCTATTTATATTTTTGTTGTATTTCACGCTAACAACAATCCGCTTACTATCGTCCCGATTCAAGATCTTGAAGGTGTTCTCCGTGCTATTTTATGCCCAGCACTTGCTTCTCCCGAGCATTTTGATGGTGTTCCTTCTGTATTGTTCCCAGACTGACTTTTCCTCATACATGGTTATCTCAATTTGGCGCTACATCCTAATACACTCCACCCTGGTGTTTACGATTGCCGAGGGCTTCTGCTCGCTTTTGTCCATCCAGGCGCTCGGCCAAACTTTGAACTGGCTCACGGAATATAAGTCTGACAGCTGGCTATTTGTGTCGCTAATAGGCAGCGGCACGACCATCACTGCTGCAATCTACTTCTTGTACAGAATCTACATCAGTCCGTTCACTTTGGACTTGGGAAGCGCGTCTTTGTTGGGCTCGTTCCTCACCCTTACCATCGGCTTGGGCTTGTATGGTATTGTGTCTAAAAAAGGTTCAATGATCGAATCATCGTTGATGTTCGCTTACATTGTTCGCTGCATCTACGAGACCTTTCCTTTTCTCTCGCAGGATGCTTCCCAAGCAATTACGAGCCTATTCACCCAGACGACTATCAACTTGCGGAAGGAAATGAGCAAGCTACCGTATCCCGTTACAGAAAAGATCCTTTCTGCGTTATCCTACTTCGCTTCGAACATCACGCATTCTTTCAACACAGTATACAAGATCTTTTTGTCGGCTGCGCAAAAGCTAACGCCGCCGTTGATTATCAATTTGGCGTACAGGATTGGGGTATTTTACGCGGCGACTAAGATCATCCCCTCGTTGTACCATGGGTTCCCACACTCGCCTCCTCGAACTCCGCAGCTCCGCTCCAGACAAGTGTCTTCAACATCGATTTCACAGGCTGGATCGCACGATGGCGCGACAAAAGAGGACGCAAGATGCAACACATTCCGGAAGAAGAGCCCCCCATCCACCATCATCAAGTTGATATACGCATACTCACCTTGCATCATAATTGCCGTCTACACTCACTTGATGCTACTGTACAGTGGAGAGCTCGGCACCGAATTGAAGCTCTGGGGCTGGTGGGCAGACGCGCCTGCCGAGTCTGTGGTGATTGTTCACCCCTGGCAGTTCTGGAACTGGATCAACATGGCCACAACCCTCTTTATTTATATGACGGAATTGGCTGGCAACACAGGCGGTTCCAGTTCAGCGTTGACCAGCCACTGGCAGGTCAATTGAGCCACTACGACTGCGGTCCGACTGAGCCACCACGACTGCCGTGCAAGGTTTTTTTAAACCTTGACGTCCGCTAATTTATTCTAAGCTGCATAATGTGTCCTACTCCATCTTAATCTTTATCTTCTGCATTCCCAGCCAAACTTCAAATAAACAGTTCAAGCGATATTATTTGGAACACTACCTGTAGTACTTCAGAATTTATGCAACTCTCGTCCACGAGGTAGATCCAGCCATTTTTCCAGACTGTGAAATCCTCTCAGAGCTTGACTCTATGTTTGCTTATTTGTTTCATCATAGTAAAAGGTAGCGCCCTGACAATAAATCCTGAATCATTTATGGAATTTGGGAGAGTGCAAGTTCGGTGCATTTGACTGCACGGACAATCTCTGAAAGACGGCGAACTTTTGAAAAGAGATGTGACGTTCAAAGACGAGAGTGAGCTCCATTGGGTTAACCGTACAGAGACGGCCGTTTGCTATGACTATCGTTTAGGACACAGAGTCCCACTGCCGAAATAAAACTGCAACTTTCCGTGGAACAATCGCAGGAACACACACACCGTAGCCTGTCACAGCGCTGTGCAAACTGATGCCCTGCGCGCCGCTAATACACTTGCTTGGCATGAATTTCAAGACAATCGACAGCCTCCCGACTGGCCATCGGCAATTTGCATGCCGACGAGGGTCTAAAGGACCTGGCCACCGGAAGGATTTTACAGTCGGGCCAAGGAAACCAGACGCAAGCAGCGCACAACAGCAGGAACCAGCCAACACGGAGCTCGTGACAGGCACGTGAGTATGTCAACGGCAATTAGAGCCGCTACGTTTCCGTGGTAGTGCCGGAGACTTTCCCCAAAGCGCTGGCGGAGACCCGCCATGGCATACGCCATACTGCTTGCTTCGTAAACAAACCTTCGTCTTCGAACGTGAAGAAAGAAAAGTTTTTAGCACGCATCGGGCGCGCGCTTTATACGGGTACTCGTTGTGGTCGTGTGTGCGACAGAGTTAGCAAAGGTCCAGTATTGGCCCATCACGCTGGCTAATGGCATTTACATACTATACAAATTTATCCTAGGTGGCTGGGCAAGAAGATTACTGAATATTCCACTGTTCCTCAAGACAACATCTGCATGCACGCGTTCGGCAAGAAGCTGGTAATTCTCTCGTACGTTCTCGCTCCAGTGCCGTAGTACACCACTGCTGGGTTGGCGCGGCTCTCGAACACTAGGTCAAAAAGCAAGTGGTGTAGACCCCGAAGTCCCTGTGCGCCGAGAGTCGACCCCATAGAGTTTGCCCGTACCTGGGACTTCAGGAAATGCAGGCCGTAAAGCTCCTGGATGTCATCATCCCAGCTGCGCACTTCTGCCTCAGCAATGCCAGCTGCGCGGGATGCCTTGCTTGCCGGTAAAGACCTCGAGTTCGACAAGTTCAAGTTGCCCAAGCGAATCTGCGTCACACTAATCCCCTGCAGCCGCAATTCCTTCTGGAGCACGGTGAACAAGTCCTTCAAGCTGTTCTGAAATACCGCCTCAACACCGTGGAACGGCACCCGTAGACAGCTGACTATCGTAGGGATGATGCTGATGACCTTGCTCTTGTGGTGCCGCACAATATCAAGGAGGTCAGGGCCCAAGAGCTTAGTATACGTGGTGAAGCGCGCCATAACCCTCTCCCACGACAACTGGGTGGTGCTTTCGATGGGCCCCAACGGGAAGTACAAGTTTGGCGTGAACACCACAGCAGAAAGCTGCCGCAAGTGCGGCTTTGCGCCTTTCACAGGGACTACTTCTGTGTTTAAGAGGTCCGCAAACCGCTTCAATTGCACGTGCGTGTTCTCACTCAAGTCGATGTAGCGAATGTCGTCGGTGATGGTGTTGGACTTGATGTACTTCAAGTCCTTCTCATCCAAGATGGTGAGGAAAACGATGAAGCCCCTCTTCTCGAAATCGAGAGCAAGGAGCCGCGTCAACGGCTCAGTGGGAGAGCCCACAACAAGCACGACGTCTTTGCGTGCTCCGTTGGGCAATTTGGGGGTGCGCCGTCTTTTGCTGGGACCCACGGCGCCAAGGAGCTGCATTTTTTGCCGATACACGAGCCCAGCAACCCCGAGCCCCGTAGCCAACACGCAGAGGAGCTCGTACCTGCGGGCCCTGATTCTGCTGGACAATCTTTCAAATATTGACGCCGATGCGGTAGGACTTGGAGTCACTGGCCCTACCCCGAAATACGTCATTGGAGACGCCTGCCAAAGTCGCTCTGTATCCGGGAGCTGGCCAGCCTGAGTGTGAATAAAATCAGACACGCTCTCGTACGTGGAACGTAGAATTCCTAATGTTGCTTGAACCGGCTCTGCAACCATTGTGAATGTTACAGCGGTGGAGAAAGACCACTCAAGGATGGCGTGCGCACATCTGGAGAGGGAGCCAAAAAAATGCTGGTCCCAGGAATCGAACCTGGGTTTGTTCGGCCACAACGAACTGTACTAACCACTATACGAGACCAGCCGGATCCGGGATAGAAAGGCCTGGTGATGTTTATATACGCCAAATATCGTATACCTCTGTCTGGTTAAATCACTCTTGTTTCACGCCCTAATGTGGGTTAGCTGAGCTTGTCTATGTTGTTGCACTTATGTAGATTCATGCGCTTAATTATATTGCGCTTATCTAATTGGTCCCCGCAGATCTCACCGTACCATGCATATTAAGCCGTTTTGCTGCTGTCATGTCTGGTCTATCACGTAAGTACATTATCAATAGTGTTTATTATATTGCGGCATTAGCAGGATGATACTTGCAAAAACCCCTAATCATCGCTCTCTCTAGCGTACTCCTTGTACATGTCGGCATCTGGGATAGCACCGCAAATCGTCTCGACCATGATACCAGTGACCAAGTATGGGTCAATGTTGGAAGCAGGTCTTCTGTCCTCGAAGTACCCGTATCCCTCCTTAGCAACAGATCTTGGGATTCTGACGGAAGCACCTCTGTTAGCAACACCAGAGGAGAAGGCCTCCATGGAGGCGGTCTCGTGACGACCAGTCAATCTCATGTCGTTGTCAGCACCGTACAACGCCAAGTGCTCCTTGTGTCTCTTGGCCAACTTGCCCAATGCGTCCTCGATGTACTTCATTCCACCAGTCTCTCTCATGGACTTCGTGGAGACGTTGGTGTGGCAACCAGCGCCATTCCAGTCTCCAGCCAAAGGCTTAGGGTGGAACGAGATCTTGACACCGAACTCCTCAGCGACTCTTTGCAAGAGGAAACGGGCCATCCACAACTGGTCGCCCATCTCGATACCAGTGCATGGGCCGACCTGGAACTCCCATTGCGAGGGCATGACCTCGGCATTGATACCAGAAATCTCGATACCAGCGTGCAAGCATGCTCTGTAGTGGGCCTCCACGACGTCTCTGGCGTAGACCTTACCGGTACCGACACCGCAGTAGTATGGGCCCTGGGGAGCGGGGAAACCGCCCTTTGGCCAAGCGTAGACGTTGTCGTATTGGTCGAACAAGGTGTACTCCTGCTCCAAGCCAAACCAGACCTGCTCGTCGGAGTGAGCGGTCATCAACTTGGCGCACTCGTGTCTGTGGTTGAACTTGTTAGGGGTGCCGTCGTTGTTCCAACACTCGGTCAAAACAATAATGTTGTCGCCCTTTCTGAATGGGTCAGGGTAGAATGCAACGGGGCGGATGTACACATCCGAGTCGTGGCCAGGGGCCTGGCCGGTGGAAGAACCATCGAAGTTCCACTCGGGCAAGTCCTCTATAGAGAGGGGCTTCTTGGACAAGGTCCTGCACTTGGACCTGGTGTTACCCTCGGAGTCGATCCAAACGTACTCGGCAAGAATCTTACCGTTTTGGTTCAAGTCGAAGTATTTGTTCAAGATGGCGGTTTGTTCTGTGATTCCAACCATGGCGATGTGCTTTTTATGCGTTCAAAGTAAGATAAAGTCTGAGCAAGAACTGAAAGGCGAAAGTAGTCGACAGGATATGTCAATGACTTGGGGCGTGTGAGAAACTTGAACGTGGATCTGAAAGATAAGAGAAGAAGGAAAAGTGCTAAGCGAGCAGCAATAGCGCACAATTAAATACCAGGAAGCGCACTCACAGTGCGAATGATTTTGGGGGGTGCGATAATAAGAAAAAGCAACGAACGCCGAGTGTGATTGGAAAACTGCAAGCGGATAGCCTGAATATAAATGCTATGTGCAGTCGGATATCCCGATAACACAAATGTTTGCCCAAAGTCTCCCTTAGCCGGAATGCACAGGCGGACGACGCTACGGAAATGCGAGCAGAAAACCTGCCGTAAGCATATGCTAAGGTGCGGCCGCACCTGTATTATCGGGACAACGGAAGGATCGCCAGTTCACGTTACCTGGGACGCAGAGAAGAGTCACACTACAAATTACCTAGGAATACACCATTTACAGTGCTGATGTGAGCCAGACACGTGTGGCGGGTCAAGCGACTCCGGTCAATTGAGGGGTTTATTTTTGGGGTTAATCGGTTGAGCAACGCAAAAGCTACAAGCCGCTCCTGATAACAAACGGACGCTGTAGAAGTACCTAAACTGGTTTTGACCGCTTAGCTCTTTATCCCAACTTCGGTGCGCATATCCGTGGCCGACGGCGCCCGCATGCGACAACTCGGGCTCAGACAGGAAATCCTGCGCCACGCGTAGACTGGGTGAGGGCTGAGGCAGCTTATCAGCCAATGAGCGCGACAGGATAAACGCACCAAAGGTCAATTCCATACGAGGCATTGGCTGGGTGTTGAAGTGTAGGTAATAAGAAGGTCAGTACGAAAGAGGGGAATGTGCTTGATCTGGCTCCACTTCAGTCAGTATTTTATTGCCGTAACTCGAGTTCGGCCTTAGCTACGTCAAGTTGTGTGCTGACAGCCTGTTCAGTACTAGAAAGTGCTCGGAAGCGTAAAACCAGCTAGCATACCGCAATTAGCTCGGAAACTCCAAAACCACTCGATATTACCGTAAGCCCCTCTCTTAATGATATATTTCAGCTTAGCATCGGTGCATACAACCTGTAAATGCCACTCCGATCCTAACCCTTCGGCCTTAAGCAGATTACGGGCGTCGCAGCTGCTGACATACACCCGTACACCAGTCTCCCCCATACTGTGAGCAGAAGCTTCCCCGGATTTTTATAGCTCTGCAACGATGCTGGCGTCAGAAACTACAGAGCTCTTGGCAGGCCATGACGCTCAGATCAGACATCATCTATCGCCGCTCACGGTGTCGATGCTTGCTATAGGCGGCACGATTGGCACGGGCTTGTTCTTTTCGGTGGCCACATTGATCGCCCGTGGCCCTTTCATGGCCATTGCATCCATGTGCTACATTGCGTTCATCGTAGTGATTGTGCTTGAGGTTACCACAGAACTAGCTGTTTTCCTTCCAGGCGCGGGCCTGATATGCAAATTCCAATTCATGTTCTTAAGTGAGGCTTTCGGCTTGGCGAACAGCTTTATATATTGGCTTAGCTGGGGGCTCACATATGCGCTAGAGCTTTCGATAATTGCATCAATATGTTCATTTTGGAGCCCAAAACTAGCTTCTGAATATCAGACCGCTCTTATTGTGGGCTCGTGGGCGCTTCTCACGTCTTTCAATTTGTTTCCTGTCGATATTTATGGCCGCATTGAGTTATGGATCACGCTAGTCAAGGTTGTTGCTATTGTTGTTTGGATTGCCGTCGTTTTCATTTCTTTGTTGATCAAAGAGGAGTTTCTTTACGTATGGTGGCAAGACTGGCCCGCTTCCTTTTTTGGATCTGAAATGTCGTGGACAAGCCACCTGGTGACATTCATCAACTGCTTGATCTATCTGTCGTTCATCTTCCAGTCAGTGGAATCTGTCGCTATAACATCAGGGGATATAACTCAACCCCACAAAACAATACCCAGGGCGACGAAGATAATATTTGTTCGTATCGTTGTTTTCTATTTGACTTCGGTTTTCTTGCTCACAGTGCTGGTGCCCTACTCCGATCCGAAACTCTCGGACCCCAACGTGGACAATCTCTTGTCATCTCCTTTCATGATAGCATTGTTGAACTCTGGCTTGTCCAACAACAGCGCTCTACTGCTGTTGTTCAATTTTGTAATTTTGTCTGCGATACTAAGTGCAGCAAACTCCAACGTCTACTTTGGCTCCCGGTATCTCTGCTCGATGATAGAGTCTTACGGACGCTGTTCGAGATTGCAGTTTTTGGCCAAGAAGAACTCAAACAACGTTCCGGTCAATGCAGTCATGTTGACGTCGAGTTTCGGGCTCTTATCCCTACTTCTAAAATTCCAATCAATTGCCTTGCTGTTCAACTTCTTGCTAAGTTGCTGTGCACTGGCAGGCATGCTTATGTGGTGTATGCTCTGTTTCTCGCATGCCCGTTTCTGCCTGGCCTTGAAGGCACAAGGCATGTCCAGACAATCGCTAAGGTTTTGCTCGGCCTGGAATCTCGACCGGTGGTCGTGGTTTGCCCTGGTGAACTTGGTGCTAATCTTGGGATTGAGCGGTCTCATACACTACTGGAATTTTTCCGCTCTAGCATTGCTTGGGACGTATATGACTCCAATCTCGTTTTTCGTCATGTGGGCTATTCTACGGCGGAGAGAAGACTCGATCTTGGTACCATTGAGCTCAATAGAACTACATACGGGGAACTTCAAGTGAAGTGTGAATGCACACGTGTTCGTCCGAGGCATTTGTAAATTTATTAATAAACGACATGAGTTCTACAGTAAATGAGACTAAGCCAAACGCAGTTTTCTTACATTTAGACGCTCAGCTAGCGGCGCCAGCCTACTGCTGGTAAGTGGGCGCGAGCTTCCGAATTGAGCCACTCTCCGCCCTGAAGCAGGGGCCGAAGCGGCTGCAACCGGTTGTAATGCGGATATCCAGGGAAGTATCCCCAATTCCGAAAACCGAGCTAAAACTGTTTAGATAAACAAAGATTGAACAACGATATGAGAGATAAGAAGCTTCCTCTTTTCTGGCTGCGAATAAAAAGTTAGTGCCGTGAGTGGTGCACGCTCTTGGTTCTTCTCACTGTTTATCAGCCTTCTATTTTGCGGTCGGACCCAAGCCGTAGGCTGCCCGCAGTCTCGATGTGCACACTCGCCTCAAATTTTACGTCTTTTTCCCGGCCCCTACCAGAAACTTATACTTCAATTGTAATATAGCTTCTGTCGTTTTATTTTAGCTTGTCACAAGTCTCAATTGTGATACCACAAGCTACTGGAGCTATCTCGGCGACTTATATTGCGACTAAACGACTGCGCAAGTGCTTCTCCGCTTTCTCCGCTTTCCTATTAGCATTCGAGCAACTCGCTGTTGAACTTCCACATTACATCCGTCAAGTACGAGTTTCGTTGCAATCCTGATCATCTCTCTATCTACCGCTCGACTGGAGCTATGAGTTTCTTGCGCAAGGACAGATCCAAGTCGCATTTGTCCTTGAAGGATTTGGCTGCTGGTCAGCTAACGACACTGGGCTCCAACGAAGAAAAACACCGAAGTATCTCCAGTTCTTGGGGCAGGTCTCAAGCTCAGCCGCCCGCACAGGAGCACTCAAAGCCTCAGGTGCCAGATGCTGACACGCGTGGTGCTTTGCACGAGCGCCGGAGCATGCACGCCTCTTACTCGTCACCGTCAGCAGTTTCTCCCACGCCGCCACCCTCAGACGCACGCCCCGCTGATAATTCTACTGCAGATGCTCTGACTGCGGATGAAGCCAACGACGTGTCTGTCTCCGCTCAGCCAGTGTCCAAGCGTCAGGGCTTGTTTCGCTCCCAGACTGCCAACGCTCTGATTTTCGTCAATCCGCCTCCCAGCTCTCACTTCGCGGAACATCCCGACAACAATACGCCCATCTCTCCCAACACCAACGAGTTCAAGGACACGCCCCAGCGGCCTCCCTCGGACGGCTATTCTCCGAGACTGTCCTATGGCGTCTTACCGCAACTAGCCGAGAGTGACATGTCAGACGAACTGAACCACATCTTGAAAGACAACTACAAGGGCTTCCACAAAAATAAGGTTTCGCGCTCGATACCGCCTTTGTCTCAACCGATAAAGCCACGTTTCAAGAGAAAAGGCAACAGCTTGCTCGGAAAACTTATCCACTCTAACAGAAAAGACTCCGATACGCTGGCAGAGGGCAGCGACGCCAGCAACGTCGGGCACTCTGGCGTCGGGCACTCGGCAAGCGTTTCCAGAGCAAGCTCGACTCAGATTGGTGCCATTGCCAGCACTCCACATGGTGCATTGAACCGGAAAAGCGTAAGCTCAAATGGCCTGAAGCATATGTTTCGGTTGCCGTCCATTTCTCTGCATCACCAGCAAAGTTTAGTATCCGATGCCTCGAGGCATCCCTCCGTCCTGGAGGATAATAGCAGCAAGGTATCTGACAACCTGTCGGGTCCGTCTTCGAAGAACAACTCTGTGTCTGGCCCGACGGGCAGCTCTTCGAGACTATTCGACCTCAACTTGAATATGGAGGAGTTGCTGACGATTATAAAGAATCCCCCCAAGTCTGGTTCAGTATCTCAACAACCCGACGCGAAGCCTGCGGAGGGCCTGAGGAATAGTTCCACTGCAAAGGACCACGTCGCAGAGGTGCCCCTGAAGAACTCTGCATGGAAAGCGCCGGATTCGTGGGATGTAACGGATATTGGATTTTACTCCACAACAGCCTCTGCCCCTGTATCGGAGCTGGATGAGGACCAGGATGCCAGCATGGAGAGCGCTTCGAAGGATGTTGGTGACGCTTCTCTGGACAACTCATCTAGGGCATCCCTTACGTCTCGGGAGGCTGAGAAAAAAGACCACACAAGTCCTCGGGAGCAAAAAAAGTATAAAAAACGCGTGGAAGATATTCCTCCCTATCCAAAGAAATCATACCCCATCTTGTATGGTTACATCGGAAACCGCATTCCTGACGTGGCGGTTTCAGCACAAGGCAAGGGTCCGAACCACATAATCAGGGTGTTCAAAAACGATAACACGTTCGCTACCGTGTTGTGTCCATTAGAGACGACTGCTGCCGAATTGCTTACCATTGTTCAGAAGAAATTCTTCCTCGATACAATCTCGAACTATCAGCTTTCCCTATACGTGGGTAATAACGTTAAACTACTAGAGCCATTCGAGAAGCCTTTGAGAATTCAAATGGGTTTGTTGATTCTCAGCGGTTATAGCCATGAAGACAACTTGAGTCTCATGGGTAGGGAAGATTTGTCTTCCATTTGCAAAATTACTGTTGAGAACATGGCCATCAGAAATCTTACTCACGAAGAGACAATAACATTGTCAAAGGACTATATCAACGTTGATATTTCGAGTCACAACCTCAAGACAATCCCCATCATCTTTCATCAGCATACCTACGAGATCGAAAATTTGAATGTCTCGGATAACCCTGCCATTTACATTCCATTGGATTTTATTCAGTTGTGCACGAATTTATCTGGAATAATCTTTAATCGTAATGGGTGCTCCAAGTTCCCATTGAATTTCTTGGAGGCCACTGGCTTGACCCATCTTCTGATGGAGGCTAACTTTTTGGATGATATCCCCAGCCGGATAAGCCACCTTAAAAAATTGACAACTCTCAAGTTCAACTCCAATCAATTGTTTTTCCTCCCTAAGTCTTTTGGTAAACTTTCCAATTTAGTGACTTTGAATTTGTCATCTAACTATTTTCAGGAGTACCCCGAATGCATTAGCGAATTGTCAAATTTACAGGTTTTGGACCTTTCTTACAATGACTTAGCAAAAATCCCTGACTCCATCGGCAAACTCACGAAGTTGACTAAGTTGAATTTGTGTACAAACAAATTGAGTAAGGCCCTTCCAAAAGCAATGGAGAAATTGGTGAACCTCAAGAGGCTTGATATCCGATACAATCAAATCTCCAATATTGATGTACTTGGTTCTTTGCCCAATCTCGAAGTCATGTTTGCGTCTAAAAATGTGATTTCGAGCTTCAGTGACAAGATGGAAAAGTTGAGGCTACTCCATTTCGACCGTAATCCGATCACATCGTTGGAGTTTGAAATTGTCTTACGAATGTTAACGGTGCTTGACCTCTCGAAAGCTAAAATTACAGCATTGCCCGCTGAGTTTATCAGCAAAATTCCGCATATTGAAAAATTGGACATTGATAAAAATCACTTGGTAACGCTTCCAAATGAAATAGGAAACCTCCACAGGTTAACCTACTTGTCTGTTTACGGAAACAACCTTCAATACATCCCCGACACTATTGGACAGCTCACATCACTTCAATATTTGGATTTGCATTCCAACAATATTGAGAGTATTCCGCTGGAGATCTGGAATCTTCACAAGTTGTCATATTTGAATATCTCATCAAATATTCTTTCCACCTTTCCCAAGCCACTGTTTGCTGTTGCTAAGAAAATGTCGTCATCTGCCATTTTCAACGACGACGACCGTAACGTCGAGAACGAATCAGCAATAGCTGGCGCTGTTTCACTATCGGACGGTTTGCATACTCTTTCAATTGCAGACAACAGATTAAACGAAGAGTCATTTGAGTCTATTGCCCTATTTACGAACTTGAAGTATTTGAACCTTTCCTATAACTGGATTAATGAGATCCCGGATGGCGTCTTGGCCAGATTTGTTCATTTGCAGGAGTTGTACTTATCGGGTAATCTTTTAACTAAGCTTCCGGCAGAAGATTTTGAGAGCCTCTCCGATCTTAGTCGATTGTTTTTGAACGGCAATAAGCTACAGACCCTTCCTCCTGAGCTAGCCAAATGTAAACTTCTAGCACACTTGGATGTTGGATCAAATCTTTTGCGTTACAATATCTCGAACTGGCCCTACGACTGGAACTGGTGCTACAATGAAAGGTTAAGATACTTGAACTTTTCAGGAAACAAAAGATTCGAAATCAAGCCATCTTACATTCCAAATGATGAGACTGATGAACCATATGATAGTCTTTTGGTGTTGAAGGACTTGAAAGTAATTGGATTGATGGATGTAACCTTAACGACGCCGAACGTCCCTGATCAAAGCGTGAATGTTCGCCTTCGGACAACTACATCGGAACTAGATCACATCGGCTATGGCGTGTCTGATGCAATGGGTGGCGCGGAAGCCGTTGCCTTTAGGGATTCGTTTATTCAAAAATTCAGGGGTAACGAAAATGAGGTTCTCGTTTTGGTTTGCGATGGAGTGGGCGGTTCATTGTCCGGTCAAGGTCACTTAATCTCTTTCTTAACAAAACAATTGTTTATCTCAAACTTCACTGTTGAGTTGGAGAAGTTGACGTCTGACGATGGAATTGAGGATGCCATGAGACGGACATTTTTGAACTTGAACAAAGAAGTCAATTCTGTTCTTGTGAACAAGAAATTTGGATCTCTTAACCAATTCAAGGTCAGTCCCGAATTAAACAAATTAGACTTGTCGAATGATGCATCCAAAGGGTGCTGCATGTCTGTGGTCTATATAAAAAACGGCATTGTGTACGCTGCCAACTTGGGTGATATCGAGATAGTCGTGTCAAAGAGCAACGCTGACTATAAATTTTTATCTACCAAACATGAACCAACTCTGAGAAAGGAGTTTGAGAGGATCAGAGCGTCCGGTGGGTATGTCTTGGGTGACGGGCTCTTGGATGGTGTTCTCAATGTCTCCAGAGGTGTGGGATTTTTCGATTATGTGCCACACACACATAGTGGAGCTAGCATTTCCAGGTATGATCCTGGGGGTTCGGATGCTGTTATTATAATGGCTACGAGCGCATTGTGGAACCACGTGTCACACGATCTTGCCGTCGACTTAGCTAGGCAAGAAAAGGATGATCCAATGATTGCTGCTGAAAAGTTAAGGGATCATGCTATCTGTTACGGTGCGACGGAAAAGATTTCAGTCACAGTAATAAGTCTAGGTGATCAACGGAAGAAGAAGCAGAAGATGGCAAGTACCTATCTGAATCTTGGAAAGGAGAACGAGTTATTCACAGGTAAGAAACGGAAAGATCGTGGTGCTCAATCTGGGGACACCGCATTGAGAAGGCTCAATGATGAAATCGAGCCACCTGTTGGAACGTTGGCACTTGTTTTCACGGACATCAAGAACTCTACATTGCTATGGGATGCATACCCTGTGGCCATGAGGTCCGCCATCAAATTGCACAACACTATAATGCGTCGGCAGCTTAGAATCATTGGGGGATATGAAGTGAAAACAGAAGGTGATTCATTCATGGTGTCCTTCCCGACTCCTACATCTGCACTTTTGTGGTGCTTCAATGTTCAGAAGCAGCTCCTAGTTGAAGATTGGCCAAACGAGATTCTCGAGACCAACGAAGGCTGCGAGGTTACGGATAGCTCAGGGAACATTCTCTTCAGGGGTTTGTCTGTGAGAATGGGTATCCACTGGGGTGCCCCAGTATGCGAGCTCGATATGGTTACACGCAGAATGGACTACTTTGGGCCCATGGTCAACAGAGCTTCAAGAATTGAATCCAGCGCAGACGGCGGCCAGATCGCCGTGAGTTCTGATTTCTTGCGTGAGATGGAACAGTTGTACCTTACGCACGAACAGATTCAGGCTGGTAATCTCACAGTAACGGAGGCGTACGACGGAAACGTCAGTGCCGGTGGAATTATTGAAAATGAGATCGCATCACTTGAAGAAATGGGTTGTGAGTACATTGAACTTGGAGAGCGTAAATTGAAAGGGCTCGAAGTTCCGGAGACGATAGTTCTCGCCTACCCCAAAGGGTTGGCCATGAGGTACGAACTTTTCAAAAAGAGAATGTCGCAAGATCAAGAAAACACTGGTCAGATCATAGGAGCTCTTCCTGTCGAATCTGTTTTATTCTTGCGCTCTCTCTCCCTCAGACTAGAGCACATTTGCTCGGTAATGAACGGGGGTTATAATGGCAGTGAAGACTCGTATCTGAGGTCAAGCGGGGATATTTACAGAAACAATATCAAACACAATCACCAAGAGTCCGACGTCGTTGCGCTTTTCAGTCATTTGGTAACCAGGGTTGAGCTCTGTGTTGCATCGCTTGAGCTCAGGCAATCGTACCAAGACATGCGTGGATTGAAGCAGCCAATTGACTTCACAGAAAACCTCAATTTGTGGACTCTTATCGATGACTTAAAGGCACTTATGGAGAGGGTATCCGTACAATAAGCGATACATTTGCATAATTGAAGTTCTTGGCTTTTAATATCTGTAATCAGTTAATTTTACAACCGTGCTACTATCTGCTTGACTCTCTTCTCTTGCAATAGCTCAGGCCGCGAATTCGTTGATCCAATCACGTGATTCGAGAATAACATTCCACAAGAATATGGAGCGGTGATTCTTGTCTCAGAGAAAGTAGATTGACAATTAAGTGTACGAAATCTGATGTCTTCCAGGTCCTCTATAGGTCTACGGCTGAGCCCATCCAGTCCTAGAATTCTGATGGGGGAACAAATGGGTGGGATTGGCGGTGAGCATTTCACTCTTCCGTGGATACGAGAAGACCGTTTTGGAAATACACTCGGAAACCGATCTAATGCGTTATCCAAAGTCTCCACTACTCAGCATCCTGTTGGACCTCCAGATCTAGTGCATTGGGGCAGACATTATGGGGAAAAATCGAGCAAGTTTACGGAGAATTCATTCGCTTCTCCGGGAGCACAGAATCATTCCAAAGAGGAGGAAGGATACGTTGGATTTTTCCACTATTGCAATGGAATTGACTACTCGCAGGGAGCTTCGTCCATAGAAAAATACGTCCGGAGTGCGATTGGCCTCACTTTCAATGAAGGCGAGTATCACTGGCTTCCCAACGTTGATGTGGGCTCATACGGAGTGCACAATCGCAAAGATATGGTGGTGACACTTTGTACATATAACACATTTGCGAGAGCCGAGTTCCGAGCTCGATTTGTGATTTCCGTCCCTCGCTCGTACAAACTCCCTGTCTCAGTTAATGCCACATACTCTGTGTTTTCACAAGTACTGAAGAAGCTGCATAGTTACACCCTGGCCACGATTGCAGCTTTATCCTCGAGTTTTTGGACAGAGCTAGCAGTGCTGACTTTGTGTAGACTTTGCATAAGCACTGATGACCGTGCACATCAACTCTGTGGAACTGTGAATTTGCCGTCTCAGGTAGAACTGCAAAATCAGTTAAAAGACGCGATTTCAAACATAACTTCATTATTGCATAAAGGCTATCTAACGGGCCAGCGGCCAAGATATGGACTGGTTAATACATGTGGCGTGGACTTTACAAAGACATTGAAGTACAGAAACTTGCTCATCGACACCTTGGTGAGGATTGTTTCCCTCGACGGCACGAGCGTAAGTGCAGATCATGCCATGAGCGAGATCAGCTCGCAGTATGGCCGGGAATTTGACTTTGTATTGTGCCGCTTGCTCAGAGCAGATCATAGCAGAAACAACGATCAAACGTTTTTGGATCTAGTGCATAGCTTTCTTGTCCAAAATAGAAAACTGTGTCAGAGTGCCTTAATTTTAATTGAGCAAGCCCGGTTCCTTATTTCAAAACGACATTATAATTCTGCTCTCACTATAGCAGCATCTGCGGTTGAGTTATTGCCACTAGATTTCGATGCCTGGTATAACTTGGCGCTCTGCTATGTGTTGCAGGAGGACTACGGCCGTGCTTTAGTTACAATGAACCTGTTTCCAGTGTTTTTTTCAAAGGAACACTTTTCGAAAGCATTCGTTGTTGATGGGACATTTGATAGCTTTGCACTGCTGTTTTTTGAGCGGTTAGATGCCACAAACAAACCGATTGATATCCGGACATTCGAGTCGTTCTTCCCTACGCCGAAGGCTGATGTCAATTCTGAGCATGAGTTAGCATCAATGGCAAAGATGTGGCACGAGCAATATGCATACAAGCCCATATTGCGACACCCGATTTGTGGCCCTTTCTACTGCTCGCCTCTTACAACAGCTAGCGCGCTAGAGCTCTCTGCCGTGGACCCATATATATCGAAGTTGGCAAGCCCCAAAGCAACTAAGCTAGTTTTAGCCGCTCAATCGTCCGATTGCCCTTGGTCGTCAATCCTTGACTTTGATTCGAAGTCTACCTACGGAAGGGCATATGACCTACTAAGTATGATTGCTAGCATTGTGGGGTGGGATGGCTTGGTTAAAATCAAGAATGAAACATTCGATCTGAATGTAAAAGCTTCCAATGACTTTGTGGTACACAACATGCCCAATAAGTCGTCAGAATTTCGGTCGTGGCTACAGGTTTTATTCTTAACCCTTTACGAGGATTTGCGAGCAATGACATCGGTGTCCAAGCATGACCAAGATCGAAGTGCATTATCATGGAATACAATCGGCTTCCTTGGGTGGGCCAGCAAGTATAACTTAAAGGACAGTATATCGTGTCTCCACACTGGCATGTCTGGCATATCTATACACGGGGATTTTGATTATTTTAGTACAGTCAAGATTCTAGAGATATACAACGAATTTGTCTTGAGCGATGTGAGCGCTTCCACAATTGACTCACTCTCTAGTGTTTACGATGGAAGGAGTTACACGAACAAACTCATATTGCAGCTAATGTCACCGAAGATCTATCATGAGTTCGTGAAACAATTACTTGCTGGCCAGTTCTCACTAGAAACTATTTTACTCTGTGTCACAAAACTTGTGAGCCATGAGGTGAGATGGTATAGCTACATGCCTAGCTCTTTGGTCACAGAAACTTTGATTAAACTATGTGCCAAGTATGACTCGTTGATCGTAAGGTCTGGGCTTCAAATACTCACAAAAACCTTGGTGAAAAAAGAGCCCAAGCGCCCTACGGCCAACTTGACTCTCCGTTCGATGTTTGCAGCGCCTCCTGCTATCGAAACAGAACCACATGAATTTGTCGAGGGTGACACCATCATGGAGTATATGGAAAAGGTCATATTTTGGATCGATCTGTTGTCGAAGTGCAATGAAGATCACTGACTTTTTTTGTCCGATTGATTCTTGCTCGGGCCAAGGATCTTCTTTCTTTGTTTGATCATATAAGTGTACAAGGTGTACAAGCCAGGAGGATATGTGAAAAGGATGGCAAAGAGATACCAGGAATACCAAGAGCCGATGGCTGAGTGAGCTTCTTGGAGACTCATATAAATCATTGAGACCTCAGATGCGACTCCTGTGGGGTATAACACATAAAACAAGGTGTACCTTAACCACAAGAGCCAAAAAGGGACGCTGCTTGGGTTGGCCAAATTGATAGCATAGTAGGAATACCTGACGATTTCGGTTATCGACCAAGATAACGACAATGTGATGTAAACCCAATGGAAGTTAGCAGGCGAGTTAGGAAGCAACTGGAGGACTCCCAAAACAATTAGCAAACGCGAGAAGACCTGTGCTACCGTTGTGAAGATTGGAGATCTGACGACTCCCGTGACTGCGTTTACTATCTCTATGACGGCGAGGCATTGCACAACCGTGAGCAAGATGTTCGTCTTTTGAAATACATAGGGTTGGCCTAGCAAACCGCTCAAAAAAACGACGTTAAATAACACGATGGACCATAAAGAAGCAGATATAGAATTGTAAGCGATGAGCCACTTGTTTGGATGGGTGGTAGTTTTTCCGGGGCCAGGCATTTTTTACGTGGACGGGTACCCAATTGATGAATTGGAGTCTCCGCATCAACAATTCCGTAGATGAATGTCGTGCATGTCGCACTATGTCGTCTTGAACGTTCTCCTCTTCCGGACTTTATATGCTCCAGAAGCCAAAAGGCGCTCCGTATCAGTTCGTTTTGTGACTCAAGTACTTGTTTCGTTGCTTCCACATGTACAGGTAAAGGTAGAAGAACCCTGGCACATACAAAAGCAGCCCAATTGACAAGAAGTAGTAATATCCGCCCGACACATAGCCCAAAGTTTGGTACACAACAACAGGCTCACTCAGAAGGCCCAAGGGATACAATATTATGAATGACAGATACCTGAGCCAAAGCAATGCATTGGGCACTGGTCCAAAAAGCTTTGCGGCATAGAATGCGTAGCGAATTATCTCAGTAACGGACCACGCGAAGATTAAAACTGAGTAGGCCAGACTGAAGTTCCCGGGAGATTCAGGGACTTTATACGAAATTCCTAACGTAATCACTAGTCTTGCAAAAAACTGAAGAAGTAAGGAGGGTATAGGAGAGGGAACAATACCAGTAAGCAGATGTACAATTTCAAACACGGCATTCGCACATTGCACTTCGGTCAATAGTTTGTGGGGGAACTTACTGTGGCCCAGTGAGTAAAGATCGCCATACATTCGATCGTAAACATCCTTTAAAAGAATTGCAGTCCATGCGATCACCGATAGGACATTGTAAGCCTTGAGGTACGCCTTTTTCACCATATTTCAAGTAGTAGTGGAAATGTAATTTCATATCGTGAGCACGGCACCTGTAAGCATTCATCTCTTTCACGTGATAGCAGCAAGTACTTCACCGTTGTGCCGATACAATTTACATAAAATTTGTCCTAACACTTAGGATATGAGTATCTTTTCTTATTAAGAGTAAGCGAAATGACGATCTTTTGGTATATATGGTGGCAAATCTCGACTAAAATCGAGTTCGATAAAGCCAGCAATTGAGGCTGCACTCAACTTAGCTGTTGGTATACGGAGACTACTTGCCCTCACGGTATTTGGCCAAAATTATTTCCAATGTTTCCTCGTCACAGCCGATGAGGTTTTGGTCCCAATCCACCACCAACGGAGCATTGAACACGAGAGAAGGATCGATATCTGGCTCACTTTCGTTTACAAGCTTTGTAAACGCTTCATGGATCTTTTCGTACTCGTTCTCAGAAAACACTTTGAACCCTCTCTCATTGTTCATTCCGAGAGCTTTGATGGTCACTGAGCGATCGCTCGATCTCGACGACTTGTCGCTCAAAAGCGGGAATACCGTCTTCAAGACGTCTTTTGACTTCTCTGAGTGGACACAATGGGAATATATGTCTTTGAATTGGTCGTACGTTGGCATTGACTTAGGCACCAAGTCAATCAGAAATTGGTTTTTGTCCTCATTTAACTTGTGGTACGCCTTCTCCAACGAAGCGTAGACCCGTGCTGAGGTTGGTACACTCGAATTGTGGAAGATGGAGATGGTTGCGGGCAGGTTCTGGAGGGATTTGAAAAACGACATCCTGTGGTAACAAAAGATTGAGCAGTCGATAGATGTGGATTAAAACGGATTTGTAGATATTCAAGTGGAAGATTGGAGGCGGTTTTTATGTTGTCTGATAACGCTTGCAACCCCGGGTTGCGGCTCATTCTCGCGGGGACGATGATGCGCCTTCCGGGCACCCGAGGCCCTGACAACTCTACAGGACCGGGTGGCCATCTCTTACGTGATTTTAATTGCGCAAAAAAGGAAACTATTGCTCCAGACCTAATCGACTCTCCGTAATAGCTACTTTCTAGACCCCAATTATCTTGGGATGGCGAGGTGTGACAACCCCGGAATTTCCGCCGCAATAATATTGGCCAATACTGTCATAGCCCACGAAGCAACTCCGGCAATAAATCTCCGCGTAGCGAGATGCACTCCCAACCGAATGACGCGCTCGGCTACCTCACGCCTGAGCGGACATAATCTGGTTCGCTCATTTCCTTTTTGACAGTCTGCATATTTCGGACCCGGGAGTAGATATGGTTAACTTGACCTTTGCGTGTTCTGATTGACGTCATCCGTATTCCCTATCGTGATGTCATTCGAACTTGGCCTCCAAGTTCACGTTGTGAAATACCCAGATTGCGCGCAGGGTTCACCAGAAAGCACAAATCTTGGGAGCCCAATGGAAACAGTATAAACATAAAGTCGTCGTGAAAAATCCAAAAACTGCTCCTTAGCAAAAAGCAGAAGCTAGAGACTAAAATGATTCTACCGCCTTTTGCCCGCCTACATGTCAGACAATTTTAGCCTCGGATCAGACTATCATTGTTAATCACAGAATCTAGTCGCTACTTTGCGAGGTGCGAAGGTTAATCGTATCTTTATCTGACACCAGTACATTCAGAGTGCCCAATGGCGCTATAAAAAAAAATTTTCACTACTGCGATTTGTACTCAAGGAGCTATTCTCTTATACAACACGCAAGAAGAAATGTTCCCAAAATCCTGTTACAAGTGTGGTGAAGCCGGTCACATCGCTGACGACTGCCAGCAGACCGAGAGATTGTGCTACAACTGTCGCCAGTCTGGCCACGAGTCCTCTGACTGCCCTGAGCCAAAGACTGCTGCCTCCAAGCAATGTTACTCTTGCGGTGACATGGGCCACGTCCAAAGCGACTGCCCAAACAGCGCTCAAGGTGCTAAGTGCTACAACTGTTCCGAGTTTGGCCACATTTCCAGAGAATGCCCAAAGAACGAGAACGCCACTGGCTCTTCTGGATCGTTCACCAGAAAGCCAAAGTTTGGCGGTTCCAAGAGCCCAATGTGCTTTAAGTGCGGTGGTCCAAACCACTTTGCCAAGGACTGTCAAGCTGGGTTTGTCAAGTGCTACTCGTGTGGTAAGCCTGGCCACATCTCCAAGGACTGCACCAACGCCTCCGACAAGGTCGCCAAGGCTTGCTACAACTGTGGAGAGCCTGGTCACATTTCGAAAGATTGCGGTGCCGCTAAAGTGCACTAAGTGTTTACTGACATTTAACATCGTGGCTTAATTTCAGTGAGGGTGGGTGATGGGAGAACAGGTGTGACTCTCCACAAAATTCTCTAAACAATATATTACGCTGTAATGACCAATATCCTCGCCTTTAAATTCAAGTAGGATCCTTTTGGCAATATATGACCAATATAGCCACTTCCTGAAAGTTCTTCATTTCTCATTACGTGGAAAGCTTCGCATACAAGATACCCAGCCGATTTCACAAATGCAAACCGTCGCGTTGCGCTCTAGCGACCCTAAGGCACATCTTGAGCGAAGTAAGGACTGTCGTCACCTCAAGCCGTAAGGCATCTAGGACATTAAGAGAAAAAGTATACGGAAAAAAAAAAATGCGATTTCTGTGGATCGAACACAGGACCTTCAGATCTTCAGTCTGACGCTCTCCCGACTGAGCTAAAGCCGCACATTAGAAGGAGAAGAAAAAATTCCAGATGATAATCAGGGGCACTACCGGCACGGCCGGACCTACCTTGGTAAGCACAAAATCGCTAAATTTGCACGCCCAACTACGTAGGGGCAAATTATCACAGCCAAGACTCTGTTGAACACGAATTTACCCTACTTCCGCGTAATAGCTTCTCGTTTTCAGGCACCATATTTTGCGTCTATCAATCTCTATAAACTCATTCGAGTGATCTAAACAGAACAGTACCCACCGTCCACACGGATATCAGTTCCTGTGGTGAAGGTAGCCAAGTCGCTGGCCAAGTACAAGTATGCACCAACCAATTCTTCTGGCTGGGCTTCTCTGCCCAATGGAGTCAAGCCCCACCACTTTGCGCGCTGCTCAGTTGGAACGAAGTCAGACAAGCCCGTGTCAGTGTAGCCAGGGGAAACAGAGTTGACACGAGCGAAACCGGCAAACTCAACCGCCAAAGACTTTGCCATGTGGAGAACAGCTGCCTTCGATGCGTTGTAGCCTGTCTGGTAGTTTGGTACGTTAACGATGTGTCCGCTCATGGAAGCAGTCATGATGAGCGAGCCGGACCCGTTTTTCTTGAAGATCTGGCCCACGCACTTGGAGCAGTTGAACACACCGTGAACGTTCACGTCGAAAACACGCTTCCAGTGCTCGAAAGTACTCTCCTCGTTCAAGATCGACCCGGTTGTCCAAACGACACCCGCGTTGGCAATGAACGTGTCGATAGTGCCGAAGTCCGCCTCAATCTCGTTGATCACCTCCTGCACGCGCTCATAGTTGGTCACGTCCACGGCGTAAGACTTAGCCTTGACTCCGTAAGTCTCTCTCAAGTTTCTGTCGATGGATGGGTTGTATTTGTAGTCCAAGATAGCGACGTGAGAGCCAGCCTGCGCAAATGCTTCGGCGAGGGCACCACCAATAGAGCCGGCGGCTCCTGTGATGACCGTGACCTTTCCGGTCATGAGGAATCTTTCCTTGATGGACGTGTTGAACTTTGGAGCAGGGAAAGGCACCGGTGCCTGATCTTGATCTGGCTTGATGATCGTGGTGAATTTGTGCTCTGGCCCAGTCATTGCGTCTTAAAGGTAGAAGAACGAAGTTTTGTTGTTAAGAAATTACATCCTAGGCGTGTTGGGCTATATATACATATTTTTTGCATCTTCCCCAGAAATGAGATGCGCCGCCCGAAAAATGTTCCGACGATAACAGGTCACGAGCGTTGGGGTAGAAAAAGAAACTCGCGGCAAAAGAAACTAGTGGACCAGCGAAAAAGGCGGCATCGGAGACGCCAACCGAGACTACACAGGACTTGAGCGCCTTATTACAGTCATCCATTCTTCTCCGACAATGCGCTGACGCAGCGGCAAAAGAAACTGTTGTAGTGAAAGTATCACACTGCCATGCACCTCGCTACACCAACGCGTAGAGATTCCAAGACAGACCAGGCAAGTTTAGTGCAAAATTACAATTAAAAAAGTTTTGAAAACCATATGCTACTCTTTTCAGACTAGTGTGCCTGTCAAACTGCTGTTTTGTCACTCATTAAGTGAATTCACGTCGCTTAGGCGTGGAAGCATGGAGTTTTTTCGGTACGGGCTTGTGCAATCGGAAAGACTCGCTCTCGCTCGACGACATACCGGAAAGTTTGGGTGAGAGGGGTGCGGCTGGAAGTACACTTTCGCTTGTATGCTATTTCTGAGCGGAGAGGGGCGGGCGGGTGCGGTCATCCCCCTTCGTGTGAATGTGACCCAAGGACGGTTTGGCCCCATTTTTTTTGCCTCTATCTCTCTCGTAACTCGTAGACCGTGCAATCGGTATGGTGCCCCCCTATAGAACCCAAAAGCTCGGCTCAATTCGCAGCAATCCTCCTCGAATAGATTACATGCACTACATACTTTCGGTTTGGCACTTCCGTGGTGAATTTCTCCGAAGGATAAGTCTATTCTTCAGTCAATTGCCAGGATTCTGCAGTAAATCTCCCGAATAATTTCTCTGTCCCCAGTTCTTCTCAAGTGCATACCCGGTTCTAGCACATCCCTCAACTCCTCTCTCTCCGGCTAATCTCAGGGACAAGCTTATCTAATCATGCTGGATCAAGAGGATTTTTTGAATCTTCTCACGGCCGAGGAGCGTCGTCTTTACGAAAACAAGAAGAGAATTAAGTACCACCAAAGATGGGGTTCTTATCTTAGTGAGAGACAGTGGGCCACGGTCAGAGAAGACTACTCTGCCTCTGGCAGTGCTTGGGACGATTTTTCGTTCGATGATTCCAGACACAGAACTTACCGTTGGGGCGAGGACGGCTTGGCCGGAACGTGCGACACGCATCAATTGGTCTGTTTGTCGATGGCTCTCTGGAACGGCAAGGACGACATCTTGAAAGAGAAGTTGTTCGGTGTCACAAACTCCCAAGGTAACCACGGTGAGGATGTCAAGGAGCAATACTACTATTTGGACAACACTCCCACCCACTCCTACATGAAGTATTTGTACAAATATCCGCAATCCAAGTTCCCGTACAAGGAATTGGTCGAGGAGTGCGGAAAACAATCTCGTTTGGAGCCGGAGTTCGAGATCACCGACACCGATGTCTTTGCCGAGAATCGCTACTTTGACGTTGTGCACGAGGTGGCGAAATCGGACGATGACCCTGAGGAGTTATTGTTCCGTATAACTGCGTACAACCGCGGCCCGGATAAAGCTCCTTTGCATATTTTGCCTCATATTGTGTTCAGAAATACTTGGTCGTGGGGTACGGAAGAGTCCTTGAAGGGAAAACCGCGCATGCACGCGTCAGGCAGCAGCTCAATTGAGTTTGACCATCCCAAATTTGGCAAACGCCATATTGTCTTTGCTCCTGCTCCGGGTGTCTCAGAAGACTCGCCCGATGTTGAGCCCGAATTGTTGTTCACGGAGAACGAAACCAATGCTAAACTCTTGTATGGTCAGAAGAACAAGGCAAAGTACGTCAAGGACGCCTTCCACGACTATGTCGTTGATGGAAAGAAGGACGTTGTGAACCCTGATAAAGAGGGAACAAAAGCTACGGCAGTCTTCTCGTTTGACGAAGATGGCGGGGTTCCTCCAGGTGACTACGTGACGATTCGTTACAAGATGTCGAAGTCTGCGGAAGAAATTGACGAGTTCGAGTTCGACAATGTTTTCGGAAGACGCCAAGATGAGGCTGACGCATTCTACTGGAAAGTCTCGCCATTGCCACTTTCCGATGAGTTGAGACAAGTTCAGAGACAAGCATTCGCTGGGTTGTTATGGACCAAGCAGTTTTACCACTTTGTGCACAACTACTGGCTGAGTGGTGATCCTAACACGCCCCCGCCACCCGAGAACAGAGCCAACGGCAGAAACAAAGAATGGAAGCATCTATTCGTCGATGATGTTTTGTCGCTCCCAGATAAGTGGGAGTACCCGTTTTTTGCTGCTTGGGATACTGCCTTTCACTGCATTCCATTTGCTATGATCGACCCCGAGTTTGCAAAGAAACAGTTAGTGCTATTGACGAGAGAGTGGTACATGCATCCTAACGGCCAATTGCCGGCGTACGAGTGGAACTTCAGTGATGTGAATCCACCCGTGCATGCTTGGTCGACCTACAGAGTCTTCAAGATAGAGAGAAAAATGTATGGTATCGAAGACTTGGACTTTTTGGAAGGCGTCTTCCAGAAGTTGTTGATCAACTTCACGTGGTGGGTCAACAGAAAAGACTCAGAAGGCAATAATTTGTTCGAGGGTGGTTTCTTGGGGCTCGACAACATTGGTGTTTTCAACAGATCTGAGCCATTGCCCACAGGAGGCACGTTGCAGCAATCTGACTCAACTGGATGGATGGCGTTCTACTGTTTGCAGATGTTGAACATCTCCCTTGAGTTGGCCAAGACGCGACCTGTCTACGAGAACATTGCTTCCAAGTTCTTTGAGCATTTCTTGTTGATTGCTGATGCAATGTCCTATCGTGGTGCTAAGAAGGGCGAGCAAAACCCTACAGATCAGTCCTTGTGGGACGAGAAAGATAAGTTCTACTACGACGCTATCCACTTCGGAGATCACACCCAGTCGTTGCCGATTAGATCTTTAGTCGGCTTGATTCCTTTATATGCTTCGTTAACGTTGGAACCTGATTTGTTGAATAAGTTCCCGTCTTTCAAAAAGAGATTGGACTGGTTCATTGAGAATAGGAAATCTGTGGCGGAGCGGAATATCGCTTCAATGTCTAATCGTGGTGTTGGGGAAAGACTCCTTTTATCTTTGGTGAACAAAGATCGCTTAGTTGCTATTCTAGAGAGGATGTTGGACGAGAAGGAATTTTTGTCCGACTACGGTATACGCTCTCTTTCCAAGTACCACGAGAAGCATCCCTTCGAGTTAGATGTGCATGGTCAGAAGTACGTTGTGAAGTACTTACCAGGCGAGTCTGACTCAGGTATGTTTGGAGGCAACTCCAACTGGAGGGGCCCTATTTGGTTCCCAGTCAATTTTCTCTTAGTAGAGTCGTTGCAAAGATTTTACTTGTACTACGGGTCTGACCTCAAAGTCGAATGTCCAAAGGGCTCAGGAGAATACTTGAACTTGGCACAATGCGCGCAGGAGATCCAACATAGATTGATCCATTTATTTTTGCCTGACGTTGACGGAAAGAGGGCCTGCAACGGTGATAATGACTTGATAAACAAAGATCCTCATTTCAAGGATTTTGTTCCATTTTACGAATACTTTGATGGGGACACAGGACGTGGGTTGGGTGCCTCACATCAATGTGGCTGGACTGCAGTGGTTGCAAAGTGGATTCACGACAATGGTACAACTTGCAGAACTCCAAAGACTCCAAAGCCCCATTTCACAGGAAGGAGAACATCGATCCATTCCTTCGAGGCAGATAGCGACAAGACATTGCCACAGGAAGACGACGACGACGCAATAATCGAGAAGTTTGCGCCAAAGTCTGGTCCATTCCCTGGAAGATTAATGAGAAGGCGTAGTGGAAAGTCGTTGTTGAATTTGACGATTCAGTCGTTGGATCTCGGAGATGACGAAGATGCTGGAAAGACAGATGAGCCCGTTGCCGGATTTGGAGACTTGAGGAACGTGACAGCCGAGATGGGCGACTTGACGCCATCGGTCTCCAGAGGATCTGTCGAGTCCAAGAACGATCCAAACTTAGTGGAGCAGATCAGGGCCGCGTTTACGAAGTATAAGAACAGGACTGACGAGGATGAGGCGGACGAGTTCGAAACGAGGCATTGAAGTGGACAATAAAACACATTATAGTTACCAGAAAGAAAAAAAAAAGCTAATATATTATATGATTTGCATTAATACTCGTGCGGTGCTCGCCTGGGCCAGCCTCTCTGATGTGGGGTATGCTAGCATGTACTACACTGGCACACGTGACCCGCACACACAGCCGAAGTACCAGATCTCATCCCTGGTTTGAACTCGGCAGCAATATCAGCAAGTGAGCCATGGCCGACCTATTTGAAACTTACGAGTCCGACTTTCAATTGGCGATCCAAGAGGCCAAAAGCCGCTTGTCGTCAGTCGGCAGGGACAGCACGCAACGGCGCACCGCCTTGCAAGCAATTGAACACGCCACCGACGAGGCGCTTGAAGTCCTTGACCAGATGAATATCGAGGTGCAAAATCTTCCTGCTAGCGCCAGATCTGCCCATAACACGAAAATACGCACCTACAGAAGCGAGGTTGATGGAGTCAAGCAAAAATTGAGAGAGTTGTTGGATGAGGAGGACAGGAGCGACTTATTTGGCCAGCGGTACATCGACGAGGACGACAGCGGCCACGACTCTCAACGGAAGCAGCTACTCAGCAATAACGCTTCATTGGAAAGGAGCTCGGAACGACTTCGCGAGAGTCAACGTGTTGCCTACGAGACAGAAAACATCGGCGGAAACATCCTTAATGACTTGAGAGCACAAAGAGAGCAGATTGTCAACCTGAGAAACACGTTGCTGACCGCAGACAACTACGTGGACAAGTCGATCCACACGCTCAAGTCGATGTCTAGACGCATCACGGCCAACAAGTTCATCAGCTATGCTATCATTGCCGTGTTGATTCTTCTAATATTGTTGGTTCTTGCTAGCAAGTTTTGGTGAGCGGGTCCAGCTGGAGAAGGCCACCGCGGAAAGATTGACGGAGGGAAGAAAGTATGTATGCCTTACTTGGACTACGAATGTACCTTTGTTCCATGACTCTGGCTATTCTAGCCCGGGTGCGTGACTCATCATAGCACCTCGGTTGTAAAACCTCATTGTTTGCAATTTTTTTTTGCCTTGTGTCCATTAACGAGCAGTAGTGGATCTGACGGATCTGGAGGCGTATTGTAGAGTATGCCGATGACAACATTAAGGAAAGCCCGAGGGCGGTGTCTCGCACTTATCGCTCAGGTTTCCTGCTTACTATCAGTGAGAGTATATATTAGTTGAGAATGGCGGCTTCTGCAAAAAAAATAAAGGACCAAGAATCCAGGAGCAGATCTGGCCAAACTATAGGAAAATATTAGACGCCGTGGAGTGCAACACGATTTGGACGCTTAGACCAACGCTGGCCCGAATCACTATCCACATTTAGTCCAGGGTACGGTCGCCGAATCACGTTTGCAGAAAATTCAGTGACTAAGAGCAGCGCGACATCTTATGTCAGATCCACCCGAGAGTGCCATTTTCATCCGCAATGCTTAGAGCCCTTTCTACCACCAAACCATGGGCACAGACGTGGCGAGGCCGGCCCGCCCGAGCCATATATACTCCTAGGTGGTTTTCTAGCAGTCACATCAGCTCGCATGGCCATCTTCATACACCTAAACCCGGAGAAGAGTTGAAGATTACATTCATATCCAAAGACGGCCTGCAAAAAACGTTCGAGGTAGCCGAGGGCGACAACATTTTGGACATTGCTCAAGCACACGACTTGGAAATGGAGGGAGCTTGCGGAGGCTCTTGTGCTTGTTCCACCTGCCACGTGATTGTTGACCCGGAGTACTACGACAAGATCCCCGAGCCCGACGATGACGAAAACGACATGTTGGACTTGGCTTTCGGCTTGACCGAAACATCCCGACTCGGGTGCCAGGTCAAGATGTCGAAGGAGTTGGATGGCATCAGAATAGCACTTCCTGCCATGACCAGAAACTTGCAGTCCAAGGACTTCAAATGATTTCTACTTGTAAATAGCAAATGTGAGTTGATAGTCCAGACCGCTGTGCTCGCAGAATCGAACGGACAGCTTCAGATCAAGAGCCGTAGTACTTGTGACTCCCCACTAAGTAGGCACCGTGGGAACCTAATTCTGAGTATATCGAGATGACTACTCGATGAGTTCGTGAAACTCTGCACCGTCCACTGGCGGAGGCAGAAAATTACATTGCAAGCGGAAAAGTGACATTATTAAACAGAGAGCAAACATAATATTGGAGAGGATGCCTAAAGATTAAGATGCGTGAAGCGTCTCTGCTATTATTTGCAAGGTACGTTGTGTCAGTAGTGTAGCGCTTCCGCATGGTGCGACTAGTGTTTACATTTGGGATGGTTCCCCAAACATATCGGAAACAACCTCCAACCACCGAATCTCCATGCTAGACAACAGCCACTCAGTGCCTACATCGCCCCGGAAGCGAAGGCGTATTCTTGCTGACATTAGCAATTCAGACGAAACAGGGTCTTCCGGAAAAAGCCGACGTCTTTCGCTAGGCTTTGATTTAGTCAAAATCGTCACTTCTCCGCCGCCTACGGAGACAGATCTCGCAGAGCCCGCAACTCGTTTAGCAAGAATGAATAGCAGAGGATCAGGGATACCCACCTTGAAAAAATCAGACAGGCTCGAGAGACTACTCACCATAAACGAGTCGCTCAACAGAAAGTCCAAAATCGACCTGCAACACAAAGACCCGCCAAAATACGCATGGACGCACCCAGAAGAGATTCAATCGTTTCTTCAGGCCTCTTTGGACAAGCTCACGCTGGAGTCCGAATCTCTCGCAGTGGAGATCACCGATGCGACCCGAGATTTGGACCTCATTCAGGAGGAGTCGTCCCAGCTACGGTTGCTCCGCCGAGCGCTAAACAACGAGCTCCAAGAGATCAACAACGTCATACAAGAAGTTGAGGGCAAGTTCGAGTTCTTGCTGTGCCAGATCACTTCGCAAGTCGAGTGTTACGAGCAGAAAATGAATCTTGAGCTTAAGGATCATAAAATCAGAGCCGAGAGCTCTTACAACGATACAAAGTATGACATCGAGAGCGAAATAGAGAAAGCAGCCAGGCTTGAGTCGGAGACAGTCGCGGAAGAAATGAGACTGCTTGAAGCTCGAAAAGAGGAACTCAAATCGGAATTGCAGAACGCCATAGCAACGAAGGAAGCACGTCTACAAGAAGAACAAGCTGCTGCACAGCATGATATTCTAAAAGAGAGAAAAGAACAACAGGATAGCATCAACAAGGCAAAACGCCACTTACAGGAAATTCAAACCAAGCACGAGAGGATTGCAGTGGAGCACGCCGAAGTGATTCGCAAATTGCATGAAACTCGCCGCCTGAACGAGGACATAGAGAGGGAAATCGACGACAAGCTGGATATAGTAGCAAATTTCGAGTCTCTTAAAGTGGATTTGAAGAGCCAGCTCCGAAGCTCACTCGAGAATCTTGAGCTCTCCAGAGCAAAAGCAGATGACTGGGATAGGGAGGTCGAAAAAGCAAAGAAACTCTTCGAAAAGGAGAAAGAAAAGTATGACATGCATGTGTCGACTCGCCGGCGCTTAGAGCATGGTATAAGAAAGTTGACAAGGATGCCCCATTCATTTGTCCGCGTCGACCATGCGGAAATCGATACCACGTCTAATGAGCTCGTATTGAGTGCGTCATCTATGAGTTTTGATAAAGTATTTTCGAAACTCGACGAGATATCTCCAGAATGGAGGCTACTAGTGCAAGAATCACTTTCGAACTCGAGGGCATCAATAGTATTTTGCGGGTCGCCAAGAGGTGACATACACTCGGAAATTTCCAAGATTTTTACCTATCTCGAATCGGGACGTAACTTCGAACAGTCAAATGTTTCTTATCAAAGTCTAGGGATTGAGAATAATGATATGACCGATCTTTTGAATCTGTCGTCAGTGGCTGAAGTATCGTTTCTAAACAATGTCATAAGCTTCATCAGCCAGCGGATGCTGGTACGAAATGAGAATGATTTACGAATCACTTTGTCTAACATGGAAACACCATCGATTCCACGTGTACATATATTTACTATTGAGAGTCTGAGTGGAACACCCACCCGTCTTCCTTGCGGAATGGTGTTGATCGTCGACATCTCACATATCTCCTTGGAAGCACAAACCAAAATTTTGAGACGCAACCGAGACAACGATCTTCTCAGCAAGATCATCCACCATAGTTGTCTCTATCATCAACATCTAAACGTGTGCGAGCTCCGGTGTATTACAGATGATGGGGTTGTGGACTTACTCAATATCCTCCGAAAGTGACGCTAACAAGCTAACGCATTATGGTGGTGGAATAAACAAACACCTTTTATAGTACATCGCACGCGAGCATGGACATCGCAAAATGTCTGATATAACGTGCATTAGGTTGTTGTAATTAAATCATGTAGCACCCACTTCAATTCGTCGGTTGTTCCAATATGCGACTGTTCTTTTTGCGGACGCACAGGATTCTCGGGCGTCGATTTGCCATTTTCTTTGCCTGCGATATCACCATTCAAATGCTTTTCTGTAGGTTCCTTCGTAGGCTCGCCATTCGATTTCGACTTCTCACCATTGATGGTACCATTAGCAACAGTGGTGGGCCGGGAGTTACATTCATCAATCAATGAGCGGGGCTTTTTGGGGATCTTGTAGCCGTTGTCGTTGTGGTCGATTTGATCGTCATTTTTTAGCATGACGTTAGAGAGTCGAATTTTTGGGCCACATGGTTCTATTAGGTAAGGATACATTTCCAAAGAATTGTAAATGTCTTCCGCACCGATTATAACGTCTTTTCTGTCCTGGTCATTCAGATCATCAAGTTTTCTCTTGCGGGAAGCTGAGACATTAGAATTTCCATTGTCTGCAACGACTGGAGCATCACCTCCAAGAAATCCGGTATTAAGATAGGAGCTAGATTCGAACTTTTTGCGCCTGTAGCGCACGGTGTCGATGGCACACTCTATAAGGTTCTTCAAGTGGGTATCTAAACCTAGCGAGATCATCTCCAACACGCGCGGATTGACTCCTCCTGTCAACCCGTTTTCACGCATAGTCATTAAAACTTTTCGGGATAAGTTGTCTAGATCAGGCAATTCATAAGAAGTAGTGGCAAGTGGGGTATTGATACCATTGACAACATCCTGCTGCCATTTGACCAAGTTGCTAACTTGTAGCTGTTGTTGTTCTTTATCTTGGATCATGGGGATCTTCGGAAGCAACGCTTGCCTCGTAAGTGTGATGAATGTATTGATCTTGTCCTTCTTTCCAGCTTCTCTCGTGATGGAACGAATTCTTCTGCGCTCTTTCAAGGGCAAGCCCATGATGTTTTGCTTAAACTTTTCATATTGGCTAGACTTGACATTTTTTGCCTTGGAGTTTCTCTTGTTCCAGAAGCTAGCCAATTCACTGGAAAACTCAACTGGAGTATCCTGGAGCGAATTGGCGAAGTTCAATAGTAGGAGCTTGTTGTGGTACTTGATAAGGCCATTTTTCAAGAACGGTCTGACTGCGTCGACCAACTCAGCGCGAGATAGTTTGCCGACCAAGAATAACGAAAGCGACTCGTGGTACTTCTCCCAATTGTTGCCCAACTTTGCCTGAAATTCACGTATTAGGGACTCAAGCTGAAGCCTTTTGTTGGTCTTAACAGACTGACTGGCGGTCAGAGGTGACGCACCAACAACAAGCGACATGACAGACTTATACCTAAGAACGAAAAGCGTAAGAACGTTTTGCGAATTTCAAAGTACTTTCTTGCCGTGGGGTTCAGCGGAGGCTGGCTCAAGGCACGGTTTTGATGATTTTAGTCTAGTATGGTCGCGCCGAAGAAGTTCGAGCACTTTGAGAGCTTAGGAGCGTTATGCCTCTGATTAAACACCAATGGGAGAATCAGATTTGCTCAACTAAAAGGTCTGGCAGTTCCTTGCCCTCTAAATCCTCCGTTTCCTCAATCTTTTGGTTTGATTGACAAATTCACGTTGACAAGCTCACGAGCACGGTTGGTAGCTCCGAAATGGGTTCAAATAGTCAGAAATCTATCTGCAGGAAGATAGTTGATGTTGTAGCAGTGTCAAGGTTCCTAAATGAAAAAGATACCGCTCAAAAGGACAAATCCCGGGTATGAAAGCGTTGGGGAAGACAGAAGCAGTTGATATAGAATAAATAATAACCCATTAGTGTATAATACCATACATATTTACCCGTACCCAAGTTGTGGTGCGTGAACCTTTGAGGCTCCGCTCTAAATATTGTCTTCATTCTAGTTCAGCTCCTTTCAAGTCGCTGATCTCAGGGGCGGCATCAGGCTCATGCTCACAAAAGTGCTCCGTCAAAATGAAGATCACGGCGAAGATCGTCGCCAAGCCAGCTATCCCAACACTCAAGTAGAGCGCGCATCTATAACTTTTAAGCGTGCTCTGTGTCTTGTCATAAATTTGGACCTCTATAGTTCCGCTGACGGCCAAAAAGAACGACACAGAATAGTTCACGACTGTGTTCACCAACGAACCAGCCATTCCCTGATGCTCCACCGGAAGGAAGTCGGACAAGATCAAAGAAGCCGCCGGAAACGAACAGTCCATTCCCCAGGCAAGGAAGAACATCTGCGCGAAGGTTAATTTCCAGTAAACCTCATCGACCGGAGCAATAGATATGAGGGTACAGCCCAAAGTGAATCCCAACATAGAAAGTAGGATGATGTAGGGTGCCCTCCTTTTGGAGATTCCAAAACCGACCAACAAAGCTGCGAATATACCCACAACGAGAAGCGGGATGTATGTGAGAGCACCTTCAATCGGCGTGTACTGCCTCAAGTCCAAAATGAAACTCCAGTAGTAGTACTGCCAGATTCCAAACAGGCCCCAACCTAAGGAGACACACAACAACACCAATCCGATCCTGTAGTTGAAAACAGAGCGTGGCAAAAGTGGGAACTCCGCCATGTTCAATTCGTAGTAAAAGAATCCAACAATGAGAAGCACACTGATAACAAGCAAAACAATGATGTAGGCCGAGCTCCATCCGGCGATTGCGGCCTGATTCCACACGACATCGAAAAGAATCAAGCCACAAATACCAATAACCGATCCAAACAAATCGAATTTGGCCATACCTTCTTTGAACGTGTAATCATGATGCTTGAACGGACCGGGGATGACAAAGATAGAGAGCACACCGAACAAAGCACACACAATGCCCAACAACCAGAAGGCCCATGGCCACCAAGCGAGTTGAGCGACGACGGCTGCCATCAATGTACCAAGGGCCGCACCGATGGGGGCAGACGCTCCCACAAATGAAAATGCTAAATTTTTTCTTTTGCCGTTTGGATAAACGGTTCCTAAAATACCCATTGCACATGGCAACGTGAATGCAAAACCAATACCTTGGAACGCCTTGCAAACAATGAAAAATATGCTGGACTTGCTGTAGTAAGACAAACCAGCAATAATACACCAAAATGCAGACCAGAACCAACCGAACAAGAACATCTTTGTCAAGCCAAAGAGGTCGCCCAACCTGCCAGAAACCAAAATGAAAGTACCTAGAGTCAACGCAAAAGAGCTCATGAACCATGCTTTCTCTGACGATCCAACTTCTCCACCCTCCAATTCACTGAACGAATCTGAGATGATGTTCATGGTACTCAAGGACATCGCGATGGAACACTGCGACAAAAACTGTGCCATGCATATCACGAACTGGAAACAAAGTTCTCGAAGAGCAGAGTTGAGTATAATGGGCCTTGGATCAATCATGTTGTCTCGGGCCGCAGAATTTCATGAAAATCCCGAAGTTTAAGTACGCGATGGGCTGCCCCACCATACCGGCGCGCCGCTCAGTGATTTCTATTGGAAAGGAAGAGTGTTGTGCCGCGAAATGTACGGGCCTGCGACAACGCTCTTAATGCTATACAAGGACCACCTCACTGTGCCAGCATTGCAAACGGTTTGCGCCACGTGAATTGAGGTCGAATGCATTCTGAATTTGTTTTTGCCGTGCAATAAACGGTCATCTAAAGGACGCCTAACTAGTATTGACGTAACAGTCTCGACTGGTCAAGTGAAGCACCGTTCCTGCAGGGTATTGTCCTAAGCCGCCCTCAGAGAAAAACAGGCAGCTCGCGCAAGTAGTTGTCGGTAAGCAGGATGAACGAGGAATTATTGAGTTTGGATGTGCCAAACTCCACGGGGACGAGCGCATTGTTGAGCGCATTCTTCACGAAGTAGCCGCTGTAGAGCTCCCACAATTGTGGCTGCAAGTTTTCTACGGAGAGGTCCGAGACAAGTGCAAACTTGTAGTTGGAAAGCGATTCAAGCAAGTGTATTCTGTAGTTCCCAGTGCTGAACGAGCGAACAGCGTTAAGAGGACTCGCCATATCGAGCTCCTCTCCCAGTTTAGATTGCAGCGGAGTGCCTAGCTTTCCTGCAAGATTCTTAAGCGAGTATATTATGCCGAAGAGCAACTTCGCCATGTCACTGTCATTGTTCTCGTTGATAGATCCCAGGGAGGGTGACTTGTGGCTGTACTCGCGAGAATATATGCAATTGCAGTGCCTGTCGAATATGTAAAATGCGTGAATGGTCATGAGGCAGTGTAGAGATAGGAGAGTGATTCGAGGCACACAGCCGAGCGTGACGAAGGATTCTAAAAGCAGACTGCGTGGGCAGTTTAGCGATCTAGAGCTGTATCAGTGCGCGAAAGCTGGTGTGCGCTGTTCGCGATCCACTGCCGACTGTGTGGGGCGACGAGATAGGAGAGAAGTGGCCCAAGGGCAGGCATATTAGACTCACGAATAGGCTCACTGCGAGTAACATGGGCAAATATTAGCGGCCCGTCTAACTGTGAATTTGAGGGGAAGAGCGCAGAAGGGTAGATCAAGAGAGCATGCATGGCGTCGTCTAGTTACTAAAAGGTTGGGCCCCTTGCAGGGAGCGTCGCATTTTCAATTCTGGATAACCCACGAACCTAAGCACTGCACGTGTGCAGAAACTGCTATGTTCGGCCCAGCCCACTTTTTGTTGACTCTTAATCCGCGTTTGTTGTGCCTGAAAATTTGCTCAGGGCATGACCGTTTAGCACGATCCGTGAACACGGCTGCAACCACATGGTTGAAGCTTACATTGCACTTCTGCCTACAAACAACAATATGAGGTGTCCAAGAGCGATCACTCCGCGGGAGTAGTTCCAAATCGGTTGCATAGGACGGTCGTCCTTCCGCAGCCGACTCAAACATATATGCATTTACGTTAGGCTGAAACACTGCTTGGACAGTGCGTAAGGCAGTGTCGCACCTGACTGGGCTGAAGGAGTGCAGGCACTGTGACACAGAGCAACTACAAAGGCAAAAAAACAAATGCAGAATGGTACCACGGTTGGATTTGACCCCTAAGCCATGAGGCCGACTTGCGTGGGCAACTTCTGCCTTGTTCCTACCGGAAGAATTGCCCATTCTTGGTAAAAATTTCAGAGGCATGTTTCATTAGTTTAACGGTCGCGTGAAGCAGTGTGTGCGGGTCGCGGTGGCAAGCCGCACCTCCGGAGAAACAGGGTTCGCAAGCGCATGCTCGCTTCTATGAGACACCACACCAGAAGACCCGATCACCAGCTGCGAGCCAAGTTCTAGACGCAATTTTACCAAACAATGGCACCCCTGTGCGATTACAGATTCGTCGCACAGCCTGGCTGGTTCCAGCCAGACAAAGCGGAGTGCGGCCGTATGAAATTTAGACAGTTTTACCGATGTCTGGGGTGCCCGCAAAGAACCATATGTGGCTCAATCCACCCCCATCGTAGCTGGGCCGAGCGTCGCAGTGCTCAGTAGTTGCACACAGTTTGAGAAAAAAGGCATGCACGGAAGTAGAGCACGGTGGAGGGCCGATGCGGCTCAAGAAAAAAAAAAGAAAAAATAGAAAATGCTGGGTCGATCCATAGTCACAGCTGCCGAAGGCCGCATTTCACAGCCAACTGAGTCAGCAATGGCTGACTCATAACACTGCGGCTCCTGTGTGGCCCAGATTTGTGGCGCTGTGCGAAAAAAAATTGGCACTACCGGATCGGACATGCTCACTGCAAAAAAAAATGAGGAGCGAGAACGGTAGAATGGCGCAAGTCTAGACAACCGTCTAGCCCCGTGTGCCTCATGCTGTTTCATGCAAAGAATAGGGGAGAGAGTAAGTGTAAACGAGACCTTGTCGCAGCTGCGAAACGAAGGAGTACGCCGCAGCAACGATGGCAACCACCACTCCTGGAGCCACAATGTTGTGGTACACCCGCGTGGTGACCGTGCAGTACACACAGTATGCTCTAAAATTACTCACAGTTGCAAAATCTACCCTCGTGGGTATATATAAGCAGAGGGGTCTCGTGTTGACAGAAAACTTTTTTTCTTCGTACACCTCTTCACAAACAAGTGTCTATCCTTCACAGGTTTTCGCCACCCATACACAGAGCGCAGAACACGTCAATTTCGACCTAGAGCCTTAGACATTTACACGCTGGCCGGTTTTTCTCAAGTCAACTACAGCACTTCTTTTTTTGAAGAATCCCACCTAATTGCCTCGGATACAAGCACAATGTACACGTTTGCCACGCCACCAAACTTCATCGACAGCACAGACTTGGACTTTGAGTCCGAGTGGAACACGCAGTATGAAACGCCGCAGCCACTCTCGCCACTTCAGCAGTCTCCACTGTCCCCAGGCAGCGAACTTCTTTACGAATGTGCCTTTTGCATGACGTCCCACTCCCCTTCCATGCCCTGTGACCTGGATTCAAACTACACCTTGCAACTCCCGCTGAACGCGTCGTACTCCTTCAGTGAGCCGATATACGTCGAGGAAAAGTCACAGCGCAACACAGTCATAGAGTCGAACTACAGAAAGTGGCTTGTCTCTGTCACTCCTCGCTAGGTACGAGGCACAGGGTATATATTTGCGTGTTATCGCAACGGTTTGGAAGGATTACGGTTTTAGTCATGGTATGTAGGTCATACCTCAATTTAGTTAATATAAACAACGTTTATCTGAGAAACTTGTTATTCGAACGGTCCAGATGGATTCTGCGAGGTTGTAAATGAGCCATCACCTTGCTGTAGCTCACAGTTTTTCTTAATAACTGCAATCGAAGCTGCGGCCCGCTTTTCACATCCAATTTACAGCGTGAATTTGTTACCACAAACCAGATAAAACAAGCGTCTACGACCGTTGTGCAAACTTACGCAAGAGAGAATAGAGCCAGAGCATGAGAGACGGCAACAAATCCTGAGTACTTTTATTGTAAGCTAAGTATAAATGGTGTGTAATGACGCGAGTTTAGTCCTTTTTCTCCAAGTCGACGAACTTACCACCGTTAGCAAATCTAGGGTGTCTTGGATCGTTGATGTATTCGTCGGTGTCTTGCATAGCGGTGGCGGCCTTGGAAATCAAGGCGTAGGTGATCAATGCTGGTATGTTAGTAGAGTTCATGTAACTACATGATGCTCCCGAGCCCATGGCAATTGACCACAAACCAGAAGATAGAAAGGTTCTGGATATGCGGTAGTCTGAGATGTGGCGCTTGTGGCTTGCGCCAGTGTGAAGTTACGTCCTGCCCGGTTCATTGAACGAAAGGATATGGAAGCTGTGGCAGATTCATCACACGTCGGCTTTTCGGCCGGAGTCGTTCGCTCTGTCGATGCGGCGGAGAATTTTCAAGGACAGAAACGATAACTTATGGAATAGCCAGAGAAGTTCTTCCGCCAATTGGGACCAGATACTGCTCAGCGTTGACCGATGTAGAGTTGAATGGGAACCAGCACCGTAAGAAAAAAAACGGTTGACATCGAGGAGTGGTGCAACAGTCATTCTAGTACATACCACCAGTGGCAAAGGGCCAGTAATACTTCAAGACGGGGGTGTTGAACTTCTGAATCATTGTGGTTAGAGAAGAGAGATGAATTTCGTTTTCGCTCAATATCGGACAGCTTTCGCGGTTGGCCAATGAAATGGCGTGCGCAATGAGACTGTACGGGTTTGAGCGTAGAGAGAACCTCACGGTAGGGGACGCTCTTCACGTGACGCGATTTGAGCTGGGTTGCAACTTCTCTACGATGTCTCCATTATTACTTTGCATTGTAGTTGGGGTGCCTATGCTCGCTATGAATCTATGAGGATAGAGCACTGATTTTGTAAATTCGAATTTCAGGAGTGCCTTCTTTGAACCAACACCACGTTTCGGACTCATGCGGTTTGGTGGACCCCTCACAAATGGTCCAGTTAAAGTTTGTGTTGAGTTCTTTCTCCCAGCACTCTATGGTGTTTTGGTTTCTGACTGTGGCAGCAATGTAGGCGACCTTGCAGCCCCGAGAGAAGAAGTCCCGTATTGTGCTGCACAATTCTGGCACTACCAGCGAATCGTACGTGACGTCTGCGGCGACCACAGCATCGACTGCGGGAACCTCCTGGTGAAAATTATCCTTTTCTGGGTCTGTGGTGCCCCATATTAACTGTTGGATTCTCACGGACGCGTCAAGCAGGAGGTCGTTGAGTCGAAACGATTCAGGTAACTTATCTAGGAGAGCGCTATCACCGTCTGTAAGGGTAATTTCGCCGAAGGAGTGTAGATGCCTATTTTTAAGAAGCGAAAGCGAAACCAAACCAGTCCCCGTTCCTAGTTCCAAGATCCGTGCTCCACGGAGGTGTACACCCACATCTTTTGAAGTGTTGAGATATCTCAGAAGGTATATCGCCGCTTCCCACGTCCGGAGTCCGGTTGTGCCTGCTCCTGAAATGATTTTGGGACACTCAGCTATCGCCACAGAAGAGCCCGCGTCGTCCACTCTGTACTGTAGGATGTCTTCTGTAGTTGGTGCGAGCTGCTTCGCACCTAAGATCTTTGGCGTGCAATAAAGCTCGTACAATTCGTCGATCGGGCATGCGTTCTCCTCTAGCAATCGTATATACATGCCCATGAATAACTGCACGTAGTATGCGTTTCTGTTGCTGATTTTCTCAAGATCGTCGGTGATCTCATTTTGGACCTGCTCATCCACGATAGCCTTACAATCATGTTGCATGAACTCAGCCGGCGGGATCCGCAGATACAAGCAGAAGCGGAGGGTCGTGAGATCAATGACCCGCCTAGCCATTGTCTCAGGCATCCACAAGATATTTTGCACTGGAAAAGATATGCGGCGTAGCCACCGCACTGGGCCTACTGATCTGGAGCATAAGTACCAGCGTGCGCGTGCGAACCTAGATGTCATCGCCAAAAGATAGGATAACCGCCAGCTAACGATACAACCATTGGTGAAAAGTCTTTTCGCGGCGCTTATAAGAAACGAAGAGACGAATTTTTCGTCTGGGATTCAAAAAGGTTTGTTAGTGAATATTTTTAAGCTTAAATAAAGAGATTGCCGCACAATCGTAGAACAACCTATGGTAAAGTCATACCGCCAACGGCATAAAATTTATGACTTTTAAGCCTCCACAATAGACCCCTCAACTCTAATCCGTTTCACGCCTCCGTCGGGGATGATGGTCAAAAGCACATGAGTGAACGGTTCGGAATTGGAGATCGGGAACAAATGCTCCTTGTCTGGACCCGTCTTTGAGTCGTCTACCAACGTAGTCCAAGCGCTAGAGTCAAAAGCAGGTGGCTCGGAGCCTTTGAAGCCTTTCAAATTGACCTTTTGAGGGAAGTTGCCCCTAAAGTGAGCCGTATCCACGACGATGTTCTTGATCTTCGTCAAAGCTCCCAACTTGATGACCACCCAGTCCACGTGTCCCGGCGTTCTAGATCTCTTAGTCTCCCAGCCGTCGGACATGTCGATACCACGACCAGGCAAGAGAAGGTTATCGGCGCTGCCGAAATGCTGGTCGCTAACCCTCACGGCAACGCCACCGTTGTTCACCGATGCGAGGTCAAGCACAGCGTTCTTGTCTTTTGGAAGAACAGGATTTACCACGCCGTATAATCTGAATCTTGCAATTCCACCGTCTGGGTACATTCTCAATCTGAAGTGAGTGTAGTTGTTCTCAGTTAACCCGCTTTTGCGAACAAAAAAGTGTCTCTGGGAGGGCCCACATTCTATTTTTTCGATGATGGGCTCCCAGTTCACGTTGCCACCTTTCTCATCGATTTTTTCGCTTTCACCCAACATGACTCCCTCCACAGAAATGTGAGGGGCGTGGTTCCCGTTGAAGAACGCCGTGTCGACTTCGCAGCCAATGATTTGGGCCGACGCCACACCTGCCTTGATGATCACCCAGTCTGCCTCTTCGGTGTTGTGGCGTCTGGTTTCCCAGCCGTCGTACCAGGCACCAGCGTGAGTGAATCTTGTTGCGTCTCTGATTGGTGCTTTTGGCTTGATCAAGTTTTCAGCAGCTGCAAACCACTCGTCGGAGAAGCTGACCACCGAGCCACCAAGCTTTTCGCCAATGACATCGGTGTACTTGAGGACGATCTGGGTCTTGAAATCTTGTTCGCTGAGAATCGACGTCATTTGGACCACTTTGTGTGAAGAACTGATGAAGACTGAAAAGGCGTGGTTGAAAAATCTGTAACGCTCGTTGAACCGAGTTCACGTCTCGGAATCCTCCGAGAGCCAGATTGGGCCCACGATAAAGAGTGCGGCGCGAGCCAAACTTTTCCCCCGCAGCAGTGGCGCGCAATCGCGCCTATTAAAACTGACCGCACTGCACGCCTAGAATAACGGCGCCTGGGCCCTGAGAAATCAGTACGTTTAGAAGATGAATTCGAAGATAAAACACTAAATCAGCAATGTCTCATGACCAGTGAAGGCTTGACAAGGTCACACTTGACAATAAATAGACATTAGAAGACGGCTGTCTCCCAGTGATGGCGTCCACAGTGATGACTGACACGCAGGGCCAGAGATGACAGCTCCATAGTTTGCACTGATGCAATGGGCATCTAGTACCAAGATTGCGAAACAGATCTGAAACGCAGGGGACAAGTCTGAAATCAGTTTCGCGACAGAGACGAGAATTGCACAGTAATGAAATCCTTGGGCCCCGGAGCTAGTGTGGGCCCAGCGCGACCGGGCCTGTGCGCACGCACCCGCTGGCCACATCGAGATCGTGCACATTGTCGCACGGTAAACAAACAGAGCCAGTGAGACTTCCTAATTTGAGTACGACGTAAACAAGCCAAACATACGGAGACCCAACTCATTTGTTTTCCTGTCCCCTTTCTCTTTTTCCTACACCAAGTGTAAGTGGCCTATTGAATGCGCCTAATAACTAGCGACTTCTTTCTTTTGGCCCGGCTGACAACTCCACCATCGCTCTCTCCTTCTGAGCCCTCCAGTGCCACAGCTCTGGCTCTCAGTTAAATCTGCACAGTTCCCCCCACTGTTTGTCGTTCGCTAAACCCACAAGAATTTCTTTCCGAGCAGCCGGACACGTTAGCCAAACAAGTGCCGAAAGCTCGTCGACCTAGCTGTATTGCCGATTCGCCTGTCTGCTCAAATTCGTTGCATTTCAAGAGGCATCTAGCACCGAGCCAGCTGCTCTACACGGCTGAGGAACTCACTGAACTGCCCCAGAGTCATCGGACCGTATCTTCTCCAAATCGCACCCTTACCACTCGGAATACCCGGATAGGTCATATTGGACGGCAATTGAAGGTACATCGGAACAAAGAAAGACGTGCCGCGATTTTTCCTTGCCCATTGTTGTCTTACACGCCATTGTCTTTTGCTGCTCGCCCACTTCGCATCTGCTGCGTAATTCGGCTTGCCCCTGCATCCATTGTTCTCTGGCTTAATCATGAGTTTAGGCAATGAGTGCACTTTAATCGCACCAAAAACTCAAGCACGGTTCCACAAACAAAATGACTGCAACCCTCTCCTGCCGCGAGATGCTCGTTCTCCTTTAGGGCAATCTAAAATACAAAATATCAACACCCCGCTCGATAAGGCAAAGGGCCCAGAATCTCCACTCCGCCGCAAGTTGGTTGCAGCACAAAGATCTCCACGAAGACTAAAAATGACACAGTCACCGAAGTCTCCCTCGCTGCCGGTGTCGTCTGACTCAAGCCCGCTTAGAAGCAACGCCGTGGAGTTCAGTTTACAAAAGCAATGCGCAGAGTTATACGCAAAACTATCTTCACTCTCTACCGACTACAAACATCTCGAGGAAGAGCTCACTGTCAAAACTTCATTAATCGATGACCTCAATAAGAAAATGTTAGCGGCTGAGCGTGCACTTCGTGTTATAGAGGACGACCTGAGAAGAGAGATCAGTTTACAGAAACAAGAACTCTCCTTCTACAAAAGCTCTGTGGACGAGTTGCGCCGTCAGAACACGAGAATCTCCGAGAAACTTGAGCTGGCTCATATCCTGGCTGAGAGCAAAGTCTTGGACAGCGAAGAAAAATACATGAAGTTGTTCAAGAGCTACAAGGCTCTCCAAAGCAACTTTGAGTTGGAACAGAACCTGAAGGCTTTATTGATAGACCAGATAGAATACTTGACAAAGGAGCGGGACTTTCTTCTTCAGAATTCCAACAATCCTTCGCCCGAAAGCCTACAAAGGCAGAGTTTTTCCGCCTCAGATTCCTCGAGCATCAACCTCTCAAAGATCCCTTCCTTGCATGACCAAAACTCCGATTTAGAGTGCGACTCAGACGGCAGCGTTAATGGCTCTCGCCTCCTGAAGTCACTCGAAACCTTTGCTCCGGAAAACGACCAGTTTGAGGCTGGCGGCCAGTTCGACTCATCATCGCCAATCAAAGATCTTGCCCTGAACAGGTATTCTCTTGCATCTAAGTACCAATTTCCTCCACCTGAAATCGCAAATGAGCAGACCTCAGACGCAGAAACAGCGGTGGCGGCATCTCCGGAGAAAGCCGACGCGGGTGCTAAGTACGCAAAAAGGCGTTCTTTACCAGCGAGCCTCAGGTTAAATTCGTCTTTCCCGGACGATGAGTTTGTCCTCTCACCCTTGAGACTTACACGTCACACAAACTTATCACAGTCCGATGCTGACTCAATGTTGAAGGCTGGCGAGAACGACAAACCCGTGGCGTCTTCAACGAAGAAGAGATACTCGAGCTCTAAGCCAAATCACTCGCGCTATAATTCGCACGATATCGTGCCCATAAAGGTTGAGTTCGAGTTGCTAAATCAACAGTTAAGATCATCTTCAGCCCCCGACAAGGAATATTTACAAGAACTTGCGAGCGTCGCAGAGTCGAACGTTATAGAGGACCCTTGCGAGATGGCTTTCATGAAATTGAATGGCTGTTATGACCCAAACAAGCGAGACCTGTTAATGACTGACTCTTCAAAAAGGTCGAGCTTCATTACAGACGGTAATCTTCTGAGTGGCGATATCACCAAACAAGAAATCACGAAGCTCAAGTTCGAGTTGCAGTCCCTCAAACTTCACAACGAGAAGCTTTTGTCCTATATCGGATTTGAGTTACAGAAACAGAAGAAGAATATCAAGAAGCTCTCCAGCAAGCAGAATCTTCGGCCCAAGCCTTCGATAAATAAAATTGAGTACTCTGATGCGAAGTTGATCGAAAAGCTGAGAGACATGCTCATCCACAAAAAGAGAGTGCTTCGCTCTGTCTCCATCAATCCCGTGTCTTCAAAGCTCGACAACAAACGAACCAGCACGATATTTCCAACAGGTTTTGGAATTGGTCACGTGGGTGAAGATGACGATGAGTTCATGTTCAGGAGTCATTTCATAAACTCCATTAAGCCCAATATGCGCGATGGCAGAAGTCGTGATGGCAGGGGTGGTCTTTTAGAACAGGATCCGAACGATGCAGTGCAGACAGTAAAGAAGTTCAAATCGCAGACTTTTGGCTCTGCCAGGTCCAACCATCTCTCGTGCTCCTCGAGCGAAGAGGACAGCTTTACACTGCGAGATGGGTATGACGTACTTGATGAAGTATTTGAGGATGATATCGATGGATACGATGGCGAGAACATGGATGTCCCGAGCGATGGGTGGGAGTCTCTTACTGATAGAAGCGCCATTTCGGAGATTGACTACGACCAGCTAAACAGATTCAACAGAATGAGATACCTAATTTTAGGTAAGGAGAATTTGCAGAAACAGAAGCGCCGGAGGGCTAATGATGCAATTGCTGACGAGACAATGAAGTACAAGTTTCTTACGATTGTGATCGGAATTGCGATCATTGGTTTCCGGTTCACGACGAACCCACACACTCAACTATCAGGCTCATCGTGATAGAATATTTTTTCGATTTAATGAGAAGTTGCTAGAAGATTGCTTTGGATGGAGATCTTGTTTGATAGGAATAGTAATGAATAGACCTGATACGAATCTGCGCTGGCGGGAAGAGAGCAACAAGAAGAGGAGCTCTTGGAATCGTACGTTCAAAGTAAAGACACCTCGCATTCTGTACGAGACCGGAATCTATTTTCTATGACCGTAATGCCAAAATTACGTATTTTAGTTAGTAGGGTACCTGCGGTTAGCATGCCTGCTTACGAGAGCATGAGCTTGTTCTGTTCCCAAATTTTGTGCTGAGCTGATTTCGGCCACCCCTCGATTGACGAGTAAGCATTACGACCTCGGTTCTCTCGCGCCATGTACATATCGCTCATTCTTCGAGAATCTCTTTCCGCAGTGAGTCTACCATCAGAGTCGTAGTCAGCATCACGCAGGCGGTTGGGCTGCGGTTGAGAGGGTGTAGGCTGGCTGGAACGTGTTTGTGGACCGCGCGAGTGTATTGCTTCTTCCTCGGGCAGTTCGCTCGCAAGAGCGACAGCTTGTCTCAAGTCATCCACGATGTTCTTCGGTTGCCCAGGCACAGGTTCCAATGAGCGGAAAGGCGACATGTCAACCAGAAGCGATGACGGCGTGATATCTATATTACTTCTCTGCCTGAGTCTTCTACCACTCATGACCGCGTTGTCGCGTCCTCCCAAAGTCACTGTCTGATCGCCCTTTTCATGGTGCAGAATGTCTCGCAGGCCCAAGAGCGATTGCACATTGTTATCAACAGGCGTGTGAGATGAGCCTGGATTGGTATCTTGACCGATCGCATTTTGGCCATTCGGATTCTGGTGTGTTGATATCATACCGTGATGGGCGCCGAAGTTCGTGTGTCCCAGGAAGCTATTCGCGTGCTGCACTTTCGCTCTTTGATAATTCTTGGACCGGGCACTAATGTGGCGTTCGCTGATGAAGGATTGCTTGAACTCATTGTATATCTTCACCGTCTGGGGGTACTCGTACTGATGGTTCTGGAAAAACGTGTCCGCTACATTAAAGACGAGTTGCTCAAAGTCATACGCCGAATGTAGCTTTTGAAACGGCGCAGGACTCGAGTCAGCCACCACAGCTTGCACGTCTGTATCGATCTGAATCCCCGCTGTTTTTTCTGGAGCGTGGGACTGAAAGCTCAGGCTTCTCTGTGGCGGGTACCCGGCACCATTCTCAGTACTTGATTCGTGGACCGGTTCGAGTCCATTTGTGCTGCGAAGCGGCGGCTCGCTTCCAGGGGTAGACTGGTCCCTATTCGAAAAACTGGTCAAGAGCGACTCGCTCTTCGCAGCGGCTAGAACCCCCATGCCGCCGCCTTTCTGTTTAGTGAGCCCGTGCCTCTTCTTGAACTGGCTGAGCCAGCCATGACTAAACCCACATAACCTCTTCGGGTTGTCGACGCCAAACTGGTGGGCGTATATTTGCCAGTGGTCTCGCAACACCGGCTCGGAGATCACCTCTCCTCGTTTCAATCTCTGCTGCACCAACAAGTCCATGGCGCGGTTTATCTTATCATACTTATACTTGACCTTTCTGCGAGCGTGCTTTTCAAACAGCGATTCCAGGTCCTGGTACCTCTCGCGGTACTCGAGCTCGTTCTTGAGCCATTCGTTGAAGGTCAGGGTGGAAATTGCAACCTTGTTTTTGAAGTTCTCTACTGTATCCAGCTGGGGCTTGCCTGAGCTGTGAAAGTAGTCTAGGATCTTGATTTTTTGCTCGAGAGTGGCACGCGGCGGCTTCATTCGCTTGTCGCTTGCAACGCTCATACTTCCTCGAAAGTGACGAGCGAGAGAGTCTCTTGAAATACAGAGTTTGGCACGTCGTTCTTATCTAGTGTCATACAGAGAAAGCGTAGGGCTCATTATCTGGTGCGCACTTAATTGCACACGGATTCCGGCCGCGGTGCCAACCCGACTTACGGTCCTATTTTCAGCATTCACCGGAATCCAGCCACATGCTTAAACCAGGCGTTGCAAGCGCCACCATGGCATTGCAAAGACCCTAGTATATCGTGCCGTCCGGCCCGGGACAGTAATACAGTCGATTGAGTAGATTATCTACTACAGAGATTGGCAGTTCATCTACACGCTAAAGATCCATCGTATGTGCCGGCCACGGCGGGCAAAGGCGTTAGCCTTTAATGGGATCCGGCTCCCCTGCTGACCCTCTCCAAGATAGACTCGTAGGCGACCTCGGAGAAGTCTGTGCCTTGGATGTCAGCGGCAATTCCATTGAGGGCTCTTCTCAAAGCGTCCTTCGAAGACGCGTACACCATCTTAGCTCTGACAGGAGCGGTGTCTGGGGACCAGGTGAAGAACACAATCTTGGATCTCTTTCCCTCGCCGCCACCGATGTCGTACTCGAAGTCGTACACTGCGTACTTGCACTCATTCTCTGGCAATTTCTCCAAGAACGCCTCGTAGTCGGAGTCTGTGGAGGTCAGGTCGACAATAATCTCGGTCTTCTTGTCGTTCAAAGCAAACACGATGAACTTGTACTTCTTGCCCAACTTCAAGTCATTGAATGCGGCTAATGATTCGTCGGCAACGGCAACTCTGCATTTGTTAGTATGGGATGCATATCGGAACGGAATTTGGGGGCACCACCGATTGAAGGGCTACGGCACGCTTTTCGTAATTTGCTTCTTTGCTGTGTGGAACGCGTGCCTTGTTCAGCATTATCATCTTGTAACCACTCTCAACGCATGAGAAACAACAGCACGACTTTCATAACCAATTGACTAAGTGACATACCCTGATCTAGACTGCACAAGTTAGTAAGTGATTGGTGCTGAAGTAACAAATTGCTTCCGTGACACGTACCATTTTGGACGCTTGATTGATTTCTTTTCAAAGGAGAGTTCGATTCAAAGCGAAACAGGTGAGGCCAACGCCCAACGATATGAAGGAGCAGACTGCACAGTGCCCGTTCCAGGCTAGGGGTCCCCCGTGCTTTGCTTGCCCTACAACCGGCGGAGGTAGCGGGCGCCCCGAAAGGCAGAACATCACAAAAATACTGGCTGTGTTTCTAGATCACCGTTAGCCAATGTAGGTTTGGCTGAATTTGCATCACTCTTGCCCATGCACCATTTCGCCTTAGTCGCGTTGTCAGTTAGCATTGTCGCATGATCTACGACTGGGTCCATTAACTTCGCCTCCTTTGCCACCAGACTAGGCCAGCAACGAAGAACAGGGACGAGGAGATTTTTCGCACATACCCAACCAAGACAACGTGTTTAAACAGGAAATTACTCTGCTATGGTCATATGGAGTGAAATGGCTTCCATACATGTCTACTCCTAAAACTTTTCAAAATACTTTTAACAGAGATGTGGTGGCCGAGTGGTTAAGGCGTGAGGTGCAGGTAAAATAGCACCTCCTCATGAGCTCTGCTCTCGCAGGTTCGAATCCTGTCCACGTCGCTTATTCTTTTTTACCCTTTTTCTGCAAAGCGTGTCTGCTTTTATTTTTCTTGAAATGACCGTATAGTATTGCTTTTTATGTAGGGCCGAGCGCTGTGGCCGGTAGTGGGTCGGCGTCACTCTCACCTCGGCGTGACTCTCACCCCATCGTTTTGGCGGTGACAACATCGAGTGATTCTTATACAGTACCTTTGTGAACACCCAAGCTCGAACAGCACAATAGTGGGGCAAGGTTTACCAACTGCATATTCAATGGAGTACGACCTTTACAGTGTTCTCGAAGTGGACAGGTCTGCCACGTCGGGCGACATAAAGAAGGCATACAGAAAATTGGCGCTCCGCTACCACCCAGACAAAGCTTTAGAAGAAGACCGGCTGGATGCTGAGATCAAGTTTAAGGAAATCTCTCGTGCGTACGAGATCTTAATAGATGAGGCGAAGAGGATGGATTACGATATGTACGGGACTACTGACGGGTTTGGCGACACAGGCATGGGCGGCTTCAGCAGCGACCCGTTCAATGCATACGGACCCAATGCCTACGGTGCAGATGACTTTTCCAACTTCTTCAACAACATGAACAGTGGCGTTCCACCCAGGTCCAGCGGCAACGGGTACAAGTCACGAACTGAAGATGCGGAGTTGGAGGTCGAGGTGACGTTGGAGGATTTGTTTAAGGGCAAAACTGTGAAGATCACTTCCACCCGCAATATCATATGCCACAGCTGTCGGGGTACTGGCGCCAAGAAGAAAGCGAACCTACGTGTGTGCCCTTCATGTGAGGGTCAAGGATACACCACGAAGATAAAAAGAGTGGCTCCCGGGTTGGTGTCTCAATTCCATGTGGACTGCGAGACTTGCCACGGCGAAGGCAATGTGGTTAGGTCCAAAGACAAATGCAAGGCTTGCGGAGGGGCCAAGGTCCAGGAAGAAACGAAAATCCTTGAGTTCGAAATCTCCCCTGGCTCACGCTCTGGAGAGTCGGTGGTCTTGGCTGGAGAGTCTGATCAAGCCCCAGGCAAACAGACAGGTGACGTTAAACTCACGTTCCATTGTAAAGAACACGTTTCTTTCAGCAGGAAGGGCGACGATCTTTTCATGCGCTATAAAATCACATTGGTCGACTCTCTATCTGGATTTTCTAGGGTTGTCGGTAAACACCTAGACGGGAGGGCGATCCATGTGACCACCCCCAAGGGCAAGGTAGTAAGACCGGGCGACCATATTCGCCTAGTAGGGGAAGGAATGCCGAAGAAGTCGCAGACTTCGAGCTGGTTCGGCTCCTCGAGAAAGCGTGGCGATCTTTACATTGCTGTGGATATCGAATTTCCCAGAGACAACTGGTACTTGGAGAAAAACGATATCTACAAGCTCAATAACTTGCTTCCGAATGAGCTCTCCGACGAAAAGGACCGGAAGCAGCAAGAGGTCGCGGATGACTCTCTTATAGAGCCGAACATCGCATATTTCACGGATTTTGCTCTCGTGGGCACTGCGTCGCTTCCGGATTACAGCAAGTCCGAACCCGATCAACCGAGTGCTAACGGCCACGAGCGCCACAGAGGGGGATTCGAAGGCGAGACTCAATGCGCAACGCAATGATAATTTCGCACCGATGTGTGGAGTGCAATCAAGCGAGTGGCGGGCTTTGTATATATGACGTACGTGTAAATAAAAGCAGACTAGAAGTCTAGCAATTGCTGCAAGTCTGTGTCTGCGAGTCCTAGCTGCTGTCCGTGCGACTGGGCCAATTCGTCAGCAAGTTGTCTGTCGTTGGCGGCCGGAGATTCTCTGGCGTCTTCTTGCGCGAATGGGTCCGATGGAAACAGATACCTTACGGGGACTTTCGTCTTAGTGTGGCCATCCGAGAGAAGCCGCGCCTCCTCTTTCCCCAATGTCAAGCCAACGGGAACTAGGTCAGGCAAAGGCACAATTTTGTCGGGGACACTGCTCACGCTTTCCTCATCCTCGGCTAATTGCTCAAGAATGTCCTCAAAGTCATCGACGGTCTTGTAACCCTTCTTCACGGGGTCTGCGACGCGGCGCTGGGCCGAAGGCAAGTTGGAAGAGTGAAGGGCAGAAGTTATGTCCGTGTGGCTCTTTGCGAGCAGGACAGGAGGAGGCAGAAGCAGACGCGTCGACGACGCTTTCTGGATGGAGTCTGACGAGAAAAGAGGCACCAAGTCCTTGGGCCGTTGCGCCTCCGATGCTGGAAGTAGGTCGTTACGATGCGGATTTGTTTGTCGATACTTAAGGGTATGGCTCCGTGAATTCTGTACGGGCCGGCTGGCTAATCCAAGCGACAGATTCGAACGGGCCAAAGCTGGCGGAGCAAAGCGGGGACCTGTTCCGAGGCTGCCGCCGTCGCTGAGCTGTGGGATTGATGATTTTGATCTCTGCAAGGAAGGAATACTCAGGTTCTGGTCTTTGCCCTTCAACGGCACTCTCATTCGTTTATCATTGCTCCCCCCCTTGCCAGAGAGCGGGCGCTTGAGCGAGGACGAGACATTTTCATTGTTCGGCGGTACTCGTAGCTCGCTCTTTACCAGCGTTGTTGTATGCTGGTTCTCCTGGTCTATTTGAGACCTCAGTCGGTGGTGTGTAGACATTTCGACGATAAAGCTTTAAACAGGTGTGAGGGTATTAGGGCACACGGTAGAACCTGTTGTTTATCTTTGCGCAAAATAGGAATACTGATTCATGCAGGATAGATTTTGCAGCCTCGGGTGGGCCAGCAAGGGTGGAGGGAGCAAATTGCATCGATGGCCCACTTCTGAACTGCTCACTACTCTCCTGATGACTCCAGGCTATTCATGCTATTTTTCACGATGGACGGAGTTTGGTACTTGCGTTCAGAGCTTACTGTCCACCGCGGCGTTTGCGTTCGACGTGTTCTATGTAGTAATGCTCCGTTACCAACACGCAAAGTAACAAGCATCTTTGTCGGAAGTGTAAGCTCCAATCTCTGACCTGTCCTTCCGAAAAGCTAACCTAGTCGAGGAACGCGGGTATACTGTTTTCTAAATGCTTGCAAGAGATTGTTCGTCGTATACATTTGCGCACGCACTCTATACACCGCTTGATGTAACTATCTGCTACTAACATATTCAGGTGTATTCAAGACTTTCACCGTTGTTTTTAAGGACTTGCTGTTTCCCTTAGCTCTGATGCCTGCCGCAAGCCTCTGTACCGTCTGTACTGTTATATTGGTCCCACTCCTCGATTCGCACGTTCCGCCTGCTATGCCTCCATTAGGAAACTCATGGCAAGACACTGAAATTTGGTTATTTGCTAAGAAAGGTCCGCATAGCTTTTTTGACAGTCGTTACAGGTGAAACCCCCAGACGGGACAGAGTTATTCGGATCACCTTGCGTCAGTCTTAAACGGCTTTATTTTTTATCCCGTTCTGCAGTTTTATACTTTCTTTCAAGCTTCCCGACAAAACTGCAGAACTGTGAGCAACAGTACATATTCGGGCCTATACAACACACTCAACCAAAATTTGCCTGATTTACGGCCACATTCCCAAGCCTTATAAAATATTAAGTCCACCCACCCTTCAGTTTACTTTAGCCATGACTAAGTGAGACTCATGAGCGATACCACTAGCGCACCACTGCTTTTCGCAACCCGCGGTACCGCTGTCCTTGCGGAGGCTGCGATCTCTGTATATGAAGGCGTGGTGCATAGCCTACAGCAGCTATCGCATATCACTTTGATTTCAAAACTCCCCAGTCTGACAGATGGCAACCACCTACAGTATCTCAAACTACCCCGAGAGCTGGGAGTATCTTGTGAACTGGGTGTTGGCTGTCATTCTCGGGTTGGCGTTCATCTTCTACTTCGCCCGCCTTGTCGCCTACATCATCACACTACTACTAAAGATCTTCATCTGGAACAGATACCATGTCAGCATTTCCGTTGGCGCATTTCGCATATCTCCCTTGGGTGGCCGTATAATGGCGAGGAACTTGGTCATCTCAAACGTGGACTACACCATCTCCATCCTACGCGTCAACCTCACGTGGCGCTACTGGCTTCTCAAGATGACCAGAACCTCCGAGTATTGTCTCCTGGAACAAAACGAATCTCTGGAAGATTCATCGCCGCTGCTTACTGAGCAAAATGCAAAACTCCCGACAAGCCTACAGCTCCATGTGGACGGTTTGGAGATCTTCATGTACAACCGAACGGTGGCATTTGACAATATCGCGGAGGCTTTACAAAAGACAGATGTGGACTCAGATGACTCCCTACGGCAACGCTTGTCTTCTAAGTTATCAGGTTCGTCTTTCTCCGCTTCGGATGTTGGCTCGGACGCAGCAAAATCCAGTAATTACACCTTGAAGCTCATGCTACTGGTGCTTCCCGTGCAAATCTTCATAAAGCGTGGTGCATTTGTGCAAGGAAACGAGACGACACCGCATATAATCGTTGCATCATTCCGCTCTGGAATGGGCGTCTTGGACTTGGCGCCAGCTGCATGTCCTTTGGACCCATATAGAACACGTTTCGACTTGACTATGGATAGATTTCAAGTCTCCCTCAAACCACACATTACCTACAACCCAGAGAGTGCGAAGGGACACTCTGTTTCAGCCAAGAAAAAGTACTCTGTGTCAGGCAGGCGTGATCAGTTTGCTCGACTTCGAGAGCACATCACCTTCAGCCGTTACAGAACCAGGAGGAGAGCACAGACTAGAGGCGAGTACCAATGGCATGGTTTGCGGCGTTACATCGGGGACTCGTACAGAGACCGCGTTTTGGCGTTTAATAACATCGAGGAGTATGCTAAGTACAGTCTAATCTTGGACTCTGCATCCACCCAGTTAGTATATTACTACGACGTCCCTGGCTTTTGGCCCACACAGGCATCCACGTCGAACAGATTCGATGCTAGCCCTCAGTTTGGCGTTGATTTGATAGTATCAATGGGGACCATACACTACGGGTCCTGGGCAGATCGCCAGCGTGGGCCACTACAGAATCAGCTATTCCCTGTTTTGGCAAGAGACAGCCAGCCCACCGAAAACTTCAAGCTTCCCGGGTCCGCAAGGAATTATGCTGGTTTCAATCTTCTGCTTCTCGCGAAAGATGACCTAATATTCAGAACACCCACGCGTGAGTTTAGCAAGGAAAAGGAAGAGCTCTCGAATTATGATCCAGAGTCTCCACAACAGAGAAACTCTCGTCCATTCGGCTGGATGGAACTCAAGCTAGGCCCCGGTACGAAATACTCGCAGTTTGTGTCGTACTTTGCAACTGAGAAGGGCTTTGCGAATGAGATGCTTTTACAAGCTTTGAAACTTGAAGTTAGAACGTCCGTGACTCATGATATACTCTTTCTGTCCGATGAACATATCATCAAGGGCGACGTGGGATTTCCACTCAAATGGAATGGTCAGTGCAATTGGAAGTTTGACATGAGATCAGAGAACGCTCTGTTTTTCATTTTGGGAGAGCATGTAGCGCTTTTCTCAGATCTAGTATCTGATTTTGGCTCCGGGGCTCCCGTAAAATTCGAAAACTACAGACCATTCAATTATGACATATCTTGGATTCTTCTGGACTACAAGCTATATTTCAATGTCAATGACCACAACATTATCAACGATCCTCTCGATTTCGACTCAAACAAATATCTTTGTTTCAGTGGCAAGATTTTGAATATCGATGTGAACATCCCTTTGAAAGGAGCATTCGTTTCGTATGCAGCTGTCGAATTTAAATTATCAACCCCGCAGCTCGATTTAACACTCGAAGTTCCAGCATGGCACACTGTTAGTGCCTTCATGGCTGGCAGTACAAGGATGGGAAGTACGGACGCTTTCGAGATCTCTGGCTCGTACACGTATTATAATCAAGTGGAAGTCAACAACAATAATTTTGCCAACATTAATGCTATTGGAGATAATGTTGTTCTAGTCTTCCATGGGTATCTTATACGATACCTTTTTACGTTTCGTGAGAATTATTTCGGAGACTTCGTCAAGTTCAAAACATTTGAAGAATACCTACTTGAAACAGGAAATGCAATTGATGCTGCTGACTCGCAACGAAGCAATCTAGAAACATCCTCCACCACTTCCAAGGACCCCGAGTATTGGAAGCTGATGAAAACAGAGAACAATCTAAACGTGCTTTTCACCTTTCAGGCAAGACAAGGCATGATTGTACTTCCCTGCCAGACTTACGACCATTCGCATCATATAAGCTTTTGCTTTGACCATCTAGACGTTGACATTCACATCTGTAATTTTTACATGGACCTTCAAGCTGACTTCAGCACTGCGAGTGGTTATCGTTACACATCTGAGGAGTTCCAATCCCGAGATTTAATTTTTGATTTGCCTAGTTATAAGGAAAGGGCCGAGAGTAAGAGCCCAGACCTCATGATTGATTCGTTCAGCGTTCACACACATAGAATGCTTGGTGTGGATAAACTTACTTACCATTGCAAGTGGGACTTTGCTTGTGATTTAATTTCGATTGAGAGCGAGCCCCTCTTTTTTGTCAGCTGGAAATCTGCAGTCTCATGTTTTATACTTGGCTTCAAAGACTTAGAGAATACGTTGGTATACCAGATTCCAATAGTTTATGACGCCGCCAACTTTTCCTTTAGGTGTCCCACCATCAAGATCAGATTGGCAACGGGATTCGGGAGTACCTACTTCGAATTCCAGGTAGACCAACTTCTTGTTTCATTTCACGACATTGCGAACAACCGGTACTCGAGCAAGATCCTGATGTCTTTGCCTAGCATTACAATGAGAGTTGTCGATGAATGTAGCGAACCAGTTGTTGACACATTTTTGAAAACCTCTTTGACAATTACAAACTTTTGCCAAAAAATCAACATGCTTGAACACAGAAGGCGACAACAAGAGCATGTAAAAAGGAACGATGCCACTACACACCGTGTCGACTTTTTGCTATTTCCTGAAAATAGGGATTCCAATTACAATGACGCTCTAGGGTCCAATTATTCTACGGTACCTCTTCCAAGCGCATCTGCTCCTTTGAATAATCTCACGGGAAGCTCGCCTCCTCTGTCTGTCAACACATCTTCGGACTCCTCCAGTGCGATATCTGAGAACGATACTCCTGTGTGTGACTTCGGCCCCACGACTAACTACTTCGAAGAAGACTTCAGACCGATGGCGGAGCCCGATCGGGACTTCCAACATGATTCGTGGATACTTGAATTCGATGAGATGAAGCTAATGGTGAACCCGAGAGGTTTGAAGGTTTTGACCGCCCTCAAGCTCAGTGCTTTGGATTTGGACCTTGATATACTTCTCGATAGACTTCATTGTGAGATGGTTTTAATACTCTCGAAGCTCATTGCACCAAGATCAATGATCGACAACGTTAGGATAGTTGCTCCTGTCTTTGACGTGCGTGTGGTTGAAGACAGCGTGAGGGATCCAGAATCGTTGTTCACGAATTCTGCGCCCGTACCTGTGATCACCTTTACAGTGATTGAGCCGTCGATAGTGATATCACACAAACACACCCGCGTACGCGAGGGATCAATGTTGCAAGACAGCTCGAGCATGGTGCTTGCTGCGAATATTGGAGAAATATATTCCTCCATTTCGTTTCCTGCTTGCTTTTCGTCCGCGCTTAACTTCCAGGTGAGTGGGATGGAAATTTGGCTGACTAAAAACGAGGACAACGAATCTATCACCTCGATATTACTCAAAGCTATCAAAATGAAAGTCGAACTTTGTCTTTTTGAGAAGATAACGAATTTGATTTCGCTGCTTATTCAAAAATGCGACGACATGGTCAGAAACCTTAAAACTGTTTCCGACGCCACTAAGAAGTGGAAAGGTGAACTTATTTACTTACTTTGCGAATTCGCCGATGAAAGTGGAATAAACTCAGACCCTCGCGTGCTCACGCGACCGGTGAGAATATTGAGATCCCAAAAAGATCACGTTCGATTTAAAGAGCCTTGGAAAATCATAATGAAGTTGCGGAGCATTGCATCACACTATAGAAAGGCAGACTTGGATGGCTTCAGATTAGACAATGTCACCCGTGCGCCAGTCGATGCTACGGATACAGTCCTCCATTATTTCAGATCCTGGAGAACTTGGGAAGGAAATTTGAATCAAAGAGAATACTACATCAAGCAATTTTTCTCCTCCGATCCTGAGCTGCTTCCGAAGACGACAATCTTTTTTGGACTTGCATCCTCCGAATTCAAATTTGTTGGAGAGGATTCAACGTTCGATACTTGCGCTTTTGGAAATCTCAATTTCCAATTAACAAAGGACTCTGGTGTACTATTTATGCACCCGGCTGTCCCACCTGATACCGATACAGCATACGAGTTAATCATGAACTTACAATCGTGCGAACTCTCTATAACACCAAAAATCGCAATTGTTCTTCGGACATTAGAGCAGTTAAGGTCCAACCTTCAGCAGAAAGTTGATACATCTATCCAGAGCAACGACCGCTCTGAGACGAGCTGGAATTGTAATTTCATTTGCAATGTGGGTTCAATGCAGCTAAATGCTGGACTTGTGAAAACATTCTTGCAGATCGGCATCCACGAATTTACGTCCTCAACCACGATATTCTCTTCTGAGTATGGCGAGAGTACCCTAGAATACGTGGAGACATTGAACTGTGGAGAGCTCCTTATTTCTGCCGGAGGTCGTTCAAAAAAATATATTGAAACCGCCTTTAGAGATGCGTTCTTAATATTCGCTGGGCAGAGACGTAACTCAGAAACCACCACCTCGCTTGATTTAATTTTGAAGGAGACAAATATTTTGCTACTAGACCAGCAAAATTCTCTTTGTTCAGTCATCTCGGAATTCATGAATACTGACGTGCCATTCGTACAGAATACTTTAAGGGCTTTTGGTGTTACACAGAAGCCATATCCTGGCGCAGTGAAGGTTGGTAAGTCAAAAGAGAAAGTGCTATTACCCAAAGTGAATGCAAACATCGATATTGGAATGATCAAACTTTCTGTTGAAGCTCTTCATCCCGTTACCTTTCAAGCATTGTTCACGGAGAATGAATTTCTGTTTATCTCCGATGGAGATGCTCAGGTAACTTTCTCGCAAGATAGAACCACTTTTGAGGCCAAAGTCCAGGATATAACTGTCCTACGGACAGAAAGCACACATTTTCAAATCGTCACGCTGGTCGCAAATGTGAATGACGTATACTTAGTGAACGCCAACGTCAGCTCCGACTACTTCAAAGTAGTAACTCCGCTGATTCTCAATGCGCTCGATTCATGTTTGCTGAGTCGGCCAATGATTACTAATAAAATATCAGCCCTCAAGAGTGCCTGTGGAGCCGGAATGACGAAAACACTGTGTACGCTGCTCTCGCCAGATGGTAAGGCTAGCAGTAATTGGTCGGACTCAATAATTTTCAAAGTCCGCGGACAACAGAAGTACTGTGGCTGGTCCACATACAAAGACCAATGTCGATTCACAATCGAGTTTGAAGGTACTCAAACACAATTCTCAAATCTCCACAATCTTGGAAGCCTTCGAGATCTACCTCATGGTGAAGTACACGTTTCCGCGACGAGAATGACCGTTGTTGATGCATTGGTTCCGGTTGGTTTATCTACTTTGGTAGACTTCGGACTCTCTGTGAAAATTTTGAATGACAGCGACGAGGACAAGTTTGACGAGCGCAAGCAATCCTTGCAGGTTGAATCTGAATACTTCAGAATCTGCTTTAGTCCCCAAATCCTTCTAAAGATGTTCGAGCTATTAGATAGTTTAAGACTCAAACTATCAAAGTATGACATATCGTCCAAATATCCGAGCGAGAATGAGTCCAAGGTCATGGGCACGAAATCTCGCTTCTCCTCAGTTCACTTGCTTTCGCATAACATTTGCGTCGCCTGGTTGTTCGGTAAACCATACAAGCAATTTCCCGGTATAATCTTGGGCGCAGAAAGGATATTCGCTGTGACACTGGCGTCAATGGGAAAACTAACCGTCATGGATGGCTATTTGTCGGTTGCGAATGGTTCAACTTCCACCAGCTTTTTCAGTTCCACCTCAGAAATGGAAAGTCCCAATAGGGCATTCATGCCTAAATTGCAACTAAACTACTACGTTGATTCAGACAAAAAGTTATGGATGTGTTTCAAGGGAGATGAATTGGACGTGAGAAGCATGTCTACGTCTACTGTGCTTTTAGAACGCGCAATGAAATCTGTAACTCAGGTGAGAGCTTACTTCGACAGAAAGCCAAGAGCAAATGAGCAGCGGAGAAAACTTTCTTTTGATATGTTGACTCAGGAGGGTAAACCAACCGAAGCTTCTAACAGGACTCTTCCTGTACCACGATTCAGTGCCATACAATGCTCCTTTGGATTTGCAGGTGCCAAGGTACACATTTACAAATTTCAAGAGGACGAGTTCCTTGGGAGCCCTAATTCGCTTTATTTGCAATCACCAGCTGTCCTGATATTAGTCGGGTACGAGCACGTTCGAAATTCAGAAAAGAGGCACAGTTTCAAGATGGAATTGCTTATGTCTGAGTCTGATAATACGGTCTATTCGACCTGCATTCCGGTTGTTACCGACTTTATCGATTCTTTCAAAGCAATGTTCCAGACTGACGAAGGGCAAGATCTACGGACGCAAGTGGATTCGTCGCCGCAAACTGAGTCTACCTTCGTGCCGGAGTTGAGTAAGTTCTTCAATGACACTGACATCCATATTGGAATGATTATTGAAAAACAACGCATTTCGTTTAGTTGTGAACCAACGGCGAAAGTTGCAGCAATAGTTGAATATGATGGCGCCTCTATCCTGGCATGTTCTGGAAATGATGGGGGTGATGCCATTTACGTCTTTGGTCAACTAAAGTCTATTTCAACTTCATTGCAGCACATTTATTCCGAGAATAGAAGTGTCTCGCTATTCGTCAACAGCATTATTTTCTCTAGTGCCATCACGTTCGATCCAAATATTGAAATTCTTTCATCCTGTCACGTCAATGACGTTAGCGGCAGTATCAAGATGAAACAATATCAGGATGTGGACCTTTTTGCGGACATTTGGTATCCAAAGAGATACAGGTCACACACCGAGGAACAGATTGTTCCTAAAGTAAGGCCACAGAACAAAGAGGAGTCTTCTGATTCCCCCGCAATTTCTGTCGCTTTAGACTTTGTTATCTCAAATATTGGACTCGACACAGATTTCGGAGCTGCATTGGGAGTTATGGCCTTGAAGATAGATGAAGCCTGGGTAATATCGAGAAAGATATCCCGTTGGTCATACCTGCTCGACATAGGAATTGGAAATCTTATGATTACTTCTGAAGGACGTTTGGGCGGTTACGTCGAAGTGAGAAGCTTATTCCTCAATTCCGCGATTGAGTGGAAGCTCGATGGGATGCCTTTGTTGAACATTCCATTAGTGCACATGGCGGGGGGATTTGATAAGGTTCAGTTGAAGTCCATTTTCGACGACCATGTCTTTGCTTTCGTCAACATGGACAGTTGGAGACTCGATGTCTACAACCGTAAGAACGGCTTGAACGTGTCAAAAGACCACCTCTTTGTCGTTGCGCGGTACGAATTGATCGAAGTATTCTTGACTTCGTTGGCTGCCTCGGATTGTTACGATATCTACAGTACAGTCTTGAGAATGATCGAAGAGAAGCGGACGTCTTACAAAGAGATACTAAACGACTCTAAGAGAGAAAAGCCTACTAGGACAGTACTTTCAAGTGATTTGCTTGAGGTGGCTAAAAAGTTAGAGACAAAGATTCAAGTGTTCACTGGAGTCACTACATTCCACGTGTACCCGCATTCTTTCAATGACAGCAGAGTGTTGGTTATCAACTTGGATCGATCTACTGCTGAGTTCACGCAGAGCGAATACACTAAAGGTGTCTCGAATCACATCGAGTTACAGCTCAATAATGTGAAAGCAGCATTTTCAACTACTGCCGGTACTTCAGAGGAAAGCATCCGATTATTCGATGTTTCTGGTTTTGGTGAATACGCAAGGAGAGCGCGAGGGGGATACCTTCTCGTATTTCCGAGATTCATGATATCGATGAGAACTTACCAAAAGTATGGAACAAACATTGTCGAATATCTTTTCCAATCATCATTCGGAGGCACTGTGGATATTGGATGGAACTTGGGCTCGGTGAATAGCGTCAAAGAGATGTACTCTGCTCACAAAAGGGCCTTCCAGTCCAGGACGGAATTTTCCACGACAGCTAAGTCCATGACCAAGGACGGCTTCGACATCCAAGACGCCAGTGGCGGAGCTATCGAGATTCAGAAGGGCGGGCGGGCTGAAATTCTCAAGGATGCACTAGAGACTGCCGACATTAGGCACAAAGATTTTGACCAGGACATACAAGACACGATCGAGAAAGTTGCCAACACATCCAAATTTACGTATAAGGCACTAGCTCCACCTATCATTGAGGCTCCTCAGCTCAAGGAATTGGGGAATGCCACCCCACCTTTGGAATGGTTTGGTCTACACAGAAACAAGTTCCCAAATGCTACACATCAGCTTGTGATCGTCATGTTGCAAAAGTTGATTCATGAAATTGAACAGGAGTACTCTAAAACCATGGGAAGAGCCTGAGCGTGGCACACTCTCTGCAGCATGGGCGAAGTAAACTATTTACAAAGATGAGCCACATGCGGTTGCCGAACTGCACTGGCGTTAACTTAACTCGGGGCCATTTAAGCGAAATATACTCAATGAGTCAAGTACCACCTACCTTTAGCCTTTCTTCTTGCCAAGATTTTTCTACCGTTCCTCGACCTCAACCTGGCCAAGAACCCGAACGTTCTTTTCCTCTTCAATGTGGAAGGTTGGTAGGTGTTTCCTCTGGATTTGAAACGTCTTTGTATGAGAGAAGATATGAACAGAAATGCAGAAGGCTGTTGAGCCGTGGTCGGCATGATGACCGAGCTAGGCATCGCACGACATGCGAACGCGGTGCCAGTTGTTGGCCTGCTTAGGAGAGCGAACGACCGACTCGAGATAAAGCTTTGAGCGCCAAGTGGCCTAGTACACTTCGCCAAAGCAAGCATCCTGGTGGATAACATGGTTGTGGAGTAGAGCACTGAGAAAAATTCAAACTGGTGTTGAAAGCTCACCGAGTGCGAAAACTCACTGCGCAGGAGAGAGGAATGAGCATGGGCCTAATTTTTTTTTTTTTTATGATCTACACCTAGAGCCGTATCCAATTTGCCATGTCTACTTTCCGCCCACGGAGAACTGTGGCAAATGCGGTGAACACACCTGTGATCTCAAAAATACAAGGCTACAAGGATGTTGACCAAGCGCGAGCAGAGGCCATATTATCAAAGTTCATCTCGACCAGCGAGGCCATCGCAACGAGTGACGCAAAAGAATCCATAACATTTTCGCCAATAGGGATGTCCAACGCTTCTGGGAACAACCCTGTCCTAGGGCAGTTGAAGAGAATACAACGTGATATGAGAGGGTTACCCCCACTTCTGGCAGAACTAGAAGTGAGCGAGCCAAAGAATAAAAAGATCAAATTTGACGATGAGGAGGAACCCGCAGAGCAGGATGGCCAGCTGCAAGCAAACGAGGACAGCAATATTGATCTCAATCCAGAGTACCAAGACGATTCTAACTCGGAGGACGAGGAGAAGGGAGAAGAAGAGAAGAAGGGAGATGTCGAGCTGAGCGACAACGAAAGCCTGGACGATAAGGAAGTCAAGAAAAAGTCGACAGACAAAAAGAAGAAAGAGAAGAAAAGCCACCACGAAGAGAGAGCAGAGGAGAAGAAAGAGAAGAAGGTAAAGAAGGAGAAGAAGGAGAAAAAGGAAAAGAAGAAGGGGAAGAAAGAGTAGGATAGGCCTCACATAAATGCATTTAATAGAGAGTATTCCGGCGAGAACGAAAACGTAATACTAGTGAAGCATCGATGACTTGGAGTTACAACACCTGCTTTTCATATCTGGCCTCTGGCCAAATTTTCTTCTCCGTATTGTCGTCACTTGTCAAACAGGTAGGTCCGCATTCGTTTCTCTCATTTCTCCTCTCTGCGGCCCAGTGCTTTTTTCCTGTGAGAGCGACGCAGCCCAGAAGCGCGACTCTATCAACAACAATAATAACAGCCCCACGGCGTTAAAGTCAAGATTGATCCAGCGGAATGCCAAAAGGAAGGAAAAGACTTATTGTCAGTGACGACGAGGAGTCGTTCGTCAACAATAGCGACTATGTCGACAAGAATTCCAGCCATAATAGCATCAATGACGCGCCCAATGCGCCTACGCAAGAATGGCACAACAACGCAATACCGCCACCCAGAGAGCAACCCCCGGATGCTCTAGATCAGTCAAACGAGTCTCTGGAGTTTGAGGATGCGCTATCTGACCACCAGGAATTGTCGGATCCAGTAAAAGGGACAGCTACACAAGGCAACGACGCGCCAGACGAGTCCCAAGATGGGCCACACTCGGGAACAGCCGAGGCCACACCAGAGTTGCCCGACAGACAAGATACACCCATTCTCCACTCGAGCCCGAAACCCCACAGTGCCCGAGTTTCTCTAGATCCGACAGCACGTCTCAATTTTTCTCAACAACAAGTCAGTATCCTGTCGCCTTCGAAGAGAAGAGAGCGCGAGTCCCAGATGCTTGATCGCGTCAAAAAGAACGAGCCACGTCTAGTGATTAGCAAGTTGGTTCTCACGAACTTCAAGTCTTATGCTGGTGTCCAGGAGATCGGGCCCTTCAACGCGTCCTTCTCCGCCGTGGTGGGTCCGAACGGAAGTGGAAAGTCCAATGTAATCGACTCAATGTTGTTCGTCTTCGGATTCAGAGCCTCGAAGATGAGACAAGGAAAGTTATCAGAGTTGATACACAACTCCGAGGCTGGGCAGAAACTCGATTTTTGTCAAGTAGACATTCATTTCATGCATGTTATCGATGATCCCTACGTACATGGCGAATGCGCCAAAGTCCCCGCTTCTGACCTTGTCATTAGCAGACGGGCGTTTCGAACGAATGGTTCCCAATATTACATAAACGGCAGGTCCAGCACGTACACGGAAGTGACTGAGTACCTTAGGGGACAGGGTATTGATTTGGATCACAAGAGATTTTTGATTTTGCAGGGAGAGGTGGAATCCATCGCGCAGATGAAGGCGAAGGCAGAGAAGGAAAATGACGACGGCCTACTTGAGTACCTCGAGGACATTATCGGCACAACTCATTTCAAGCGTCTTATCGAAGAAAACTTGACGAAGGTTGAGAGTTTGAATCAAGTATGCATGGAGAAGGAGAACCGCTTTGAGTTGGTGGAAAATGACACAAATTCAATGGAAGACAAAAAGAACGAGGCTTTGAAGTTCTTGAAGGCCGAAAAAGCACTCACGGACAAAAGGTCCCTTAAATATCAGGTCAGCATTTTTGAACACGGAAAGACGCTCCGCGAGAACGAAGACATAGCTGCTAAAATCTCCGAGAAATTGAATGAAGAGGTCAAAAAGAATACGGAGCTAAGTAAGGAGCTTGAATCGCGGTTGAGCCAGAAATCAGAGGTTAAGACCGAGCTTGACTCATTGAACAAACAGGTTGCGGCTCTCAACAAGAAACAGAAAACCATTAATAATCAAAGTGTGGCCCTAGAGGAAAAGCTCAAGAATATGAGTAACAAGGTGAGGAAGATTGAGAAGATCAAAACTTCCACGGAGAGTCAGCTATCCTCGACAAGGATGAAATACGAGAATTTGAAGGCCTCGAACGAACAATACAAGCAGGACTTGTCTGAATTAGAAACTTCATTGGAGGAAGAAAAGGAGCAGCTTAATAAGTTACGAGCCCAACTTACTGCCAAGACATCTCACTTTTCACAGGAAATCCAACAGTTACAAGAGAGGTTGGAGCCTTTCCAAGACAGGATGAAGGAGAGCGATGGTCAAATTGAACTAATAAAGTCCGAAATCAATATGCTCGAGCAGCAAAGGACTGCTTCAGAAAACAAATTACGTGAGACTTCCAAAAGATTAGTTACGATCAAGAGCGAAGGGAAAGCAAAAGAAGCAGAGTCAGAAGCTCTAGAAAGAAAGTTAGTGCATATCGAAGAGCAGCTAATTTTGGGGGAGGAGCAATTTAACGCATCCAAAAGGAACTTGGAAGGTAAACGAGTTCGTTTGGCTTCGGCTCGACTGAAAACGCAAGACGCTATAAACACAATTGCGAACGCGGAGAATAAAAACAAGGTACTTTCGAGCTTGAACAGGCTTTCAAACTCTGGCCGAATCAATGGATTCTACGGCAGACTTGGTGACCTTGGAGAGATTGACGACAGGTACGACGTCGCAATCTCTACCGCATGTCCTGCTTTGGACTCTATGGTTGTGGACACCGTCGAAACAGCACAGATCTGCATCGACTATTTGAGGAAGAATAAATTGGGATATGCCAATTTTATCTGCTTGAACAAGCTCAGAAACTTCAATTTAAGTCCCATTCAAACACCAGGAAGCCCGATGACGGTGAAAAGAATCTTCGACTTGATTACTGCTAAGGACAAAAAATTTCTTCCCGCTTTTTATAGTAAATTGCGAGACACTTTGGTAGCCAGCAACCTTCAAGAAGCCAGAGCAGTTGCATTCGGCCCCAGGAGATTCAAGGTTGTTACCCTTGATGGAAAAGTGGTGGACACGTCGGGTACCATGTCTGGTGGTGGCAATAGTACTGCAAAGGGAGGAATGAAATTGAAGTCTAACAACGTCTCCACAATCAATGAATTCTCGGAGGGAGATGTGGCTCAAATGCGCGAGGAACTTGCTACCATGGAGGGTACAGTTGAAATCCTTACTTTGGAATGTCAGGAGATGGAGTCTAACCTAAGAAAATTGAAACAACTCAAACCTGAAACCGAGCTTGCGATACAAACAATTAAATTGGACATACAGGAGCTTGTCGAAGAAAAGAAAGAAGTGTCACATACTTGCAAAACTTTAATTGCGCAAAAAGAGAAGGAAGACGCTTCTTCTGACATGGACCTTGCGATACAATTGAAGCAAAAAGGGCTTGAGAAAGCGTTGGCAAAAAAGAGTGAACTCAAAGAGCAAATGCTTGACTCCGAAACACGGATTATTCTTCTCGAAGAGAAAATCATGGAAGCGGGGGGAATACAACTCAAAGTTCAAAATTCAAAGGTTGATTCGATAAAGCAGCAAATTGAAATAATTCAAGAGAAGACGTCTGGGGACGTGATGGCTCTCAAAAAAGCCGAAAGTGACATAAGACGTCACACAAAAGTCATTTCGGACAACGTATCTGAGTTGGAAGCAGCCGAGGAAGAAAACCAAGTTATCGGACAAGAGTTGAACGATAAAAGGCTGCAAAGCAAGGACATCGAAGGTCAAATAAAACGGCTCGAGTCTACTATAAGCGAGAAGGACTCCATTTTGGAGAAGATTGATGACGACTTGGAAGAATTCACGTCCAAAATTAACGACTTGAAATCGGAAGAAATCGAGTTAAGAAACCAACTAGAGAAGGTGCAGAGCGTCTCGCTGCGCTGCCGCAGATTAATTGAGGATGCGAGAGAGGCACTCGAGGGAACCAGCATAAGAAACGCATCTCCTTATTTAGAGTGGATGAAAGATGAGGAAAAGTCAGAGTTTAATTCTCTGGAAGTCCACATGCTTGATGAGAGTGAATTGCAAGCAGTAAACTTGGAGGCAGTCGAGGAGGAGATCAAGGATTTGGAAAAGTACATGAATGATGTCAAGGTTGATATTGAGATTCTCAAAGAGTACGGCATCAAGCAGCGCGAGCTTCAAGTAAGAAGGTCCGAGTTGAACCAATCTGTCGACGAAAGAGACACTATTAAAAACTACTGCGAGGAGCTTAAACGAAAGAGGTTGGACGAATTCATGGAGGGATTCAATACCATTTCACTTTCTTTGAAGGAAATGTACCAGATGATAACTATGGGCGGTAACGCCGAGCTTGAGTTGGTTGATAGCTTGGACCCATTCTCTGAAGGGATATTGTTTAGTGTGATGCCACCCAAGAAGTCATGGAAGAACATCTCCAATCTTTCAGGCGGCGAGAAGACACTTAGCTCGTTGGCGCTAGTGTTCGCGTTACACAAATACAAGCCCACACCACTCTACGTCATGGATGAGATCGATGCTGCATTGGATTTTAGAAACGTGTCCATCGTCGCAAACTATATTAAGGAAAGAACGAAGAACGCCCAATTCATCGTTATTTCATTGAGAAACAACATGTTCGAGCTTGCACAGCAGCTTGTCGGCATTTACAAGGTGAGTAACAGAACGCGCAGTATTTCCTTGAAGAACGACATCTTGTTCACCGACGAGAAAGCGATAGCGACGAAATAATCACGGTGCTGCTGAAGAAGACGGAGCGAGGACAGCAGACGGGCACAGAAAGACTTGCTCAGCAAGATCTATATGAATCAAATATGAGCAATCTCACCTCGGTCTCCTCTCCACAGTACCTCTGTTTTCTTTGCAAAGTCGGGATGGCCACTCCTTCTCACGTTAAAATGCATATCGAACCAGTCGATCAAGTCTACTAAATTTGTGAGCGCATTCATCTCCTTCAAGTAACTGCGAGGGATGACCTTGTCTAGCATCTGGGATAGATGGTGCTGAGTTATGCGGAATGGCAAACCATAGCTGGTGGCTAGATCCCAGAAGATCTCCACCGCAGACCAAGGAGTCTGGTCGTATCCCGCAAACAAAGCCGGATTGGCCAAAATGCCTCTGACGGCCATGACTCCGTCCACGCCAGTGTATTCCGCAATGCGCGTAGCATCCTCCAATGAAAAGCAGTCCCCGTTGGCTACAACAGGCACACTCACTGACTCCTTGACTAGCTTGATAGCGTCAAAGTTGGCAGGCTGCGAAGATCTGGTCGTCTTGGTTCTTCCGTGCACTGTGATATAGTCGACGCCCGCATTCTCGACCAACTTGACAAACCTGACAGTCTCATTGAGATCCGAGTGGATCCTTATTTTTGTTTCGATGCAGATTTTGTCCCCGTAACGGTCTTTGACAGCCTTGACCATGCTGGCAACAAGCTCAGGCTCACTCATCAACGCGGCGCCTATGCCTTCACGGACTTGCTCTCTTATTGGGCAGCCGCAGTTAAGGCCGATTCCGTCGACGTATGGAATGATCATTTCCACGAATTTTAGAAGATCCTCGACGTTGTTGCACCCAACCTGCACCACCACGCAGTGATCTCTGTCATTAGTGGTGAAATCACTAATCCGAGCCGTCTCATTCCTGACAAACTCGCGAGCCAAAATCATGGGCGTGTACACGATATCAGAGTTGTAGTGTCTGACTAGCTCACGGAACGGGAGTTTAGAATACCGAACCATTGGCCCAGCTACGTACGCCGGTCTGCCTTTCTCGCTTTTGCAAGTTTTTAGAATGTGAACGGGGCTTTCTCTCGGATCCCGGGGCAGCGGCTGCATGTTTGTGAATTTGAAGACTTAATGGGAGTGCTGACTGAATTGCAAAAGAACGAGTATTTTAAGGTTTTGTGTCCTGTTAAAGCCAACCGAAGTCGCTGCTTTTAACTTCGAGACCTATCTCATCGCGCGCCTGGGTGGGTTTTCTTACCCAATTAGGCCTCAATATCCGCATCAAATCCGGACAAACTACACGCGTTGTGTTAGCCTCTTAGCAGTTCAATCCTACTTATATAGTACAATATTTATGATACAACGCACAACCTCGCTCGAGATTGCGCTGGGATAGTTCCCGTTTTGGCCGCGGGAACAAGACAGGGTCATTAACTTCGTCATCCACTGCAGAAAAGTATCGCACATCTCTGCTTATTCCTCCTCGGAAGATTCAGATGACAAGTCATCTTCAGACGACTCTTGCGCTGGGATGTTGTTGAGGTCAAACGTGGAAGACACGGAACCATTTCCTCCACCTACTGCATCATCAAACAATAGAAGCTGCGATTTCAACTGGTCCAACTGATTTATGTCCCCTGAGGTATAAGTCAGTTTCTTGTTCTTCTTCAACGCCATGCTTGCTGCTTTCTTGCCAAACAAGAAGTCGTACAATTTCAAGACTGTTCTGTCTTCCAACTGATCCATGTCCAACTCGACCTCTTCCTCGTCACTGATAACGATGTCATCCTTAATGATCTTAATAAGAGCTTGCAATTTTTTGTCGTTCAACGTTGGCACGACTTCACTGACCTGCTTCTTCATCTCGTAAGTGACCACAGGTTGAGTATCGCCATTATGTTCCAACACTGAGTTCGATCTGCCACGCTTGTTCCTCTTCTTCAAGCCCTTCTTCTTTCTGCGGGATTCACGTTGCTGTCTCCACTTCTCCAAATGCTGCAATTTCAACTCATCAAGTTCCTTCTTCATTCTCGCTAGTTGGTTTTCCAAGAACTGGATGGCTGGGACACTAGATAACATTGTCTCGGTTATCTCCGGCTCATCGTCATCGTCGTCCTCGCTGTCGTATTCGCCATCCGTATGAACCGGAGTGGCAGCAGCCACAGGTTTGTTCGCCCACTTCTTGTCAAAGAGCTGCTCGAGCTTTTTGCCCATAGTATGTACATCGTTACCTTCCGGGTTGAACAAGTAACAGTTGCTGAAAACCATCCTCACATCCTTCTCAAACTCATCCCCATTCTCGTACTGGTTGTTGGCAAGTTTGGTTTGAACAGTGCCCAAATCCATGGGAGTTTTCACAACCTCTGTGTAATTAGGGATATTAAGGGCGATAGGGTCAACTGGTTGCAAGAATGGAAAGTTGATGTTGAAGTGTTTTCTGGACGTCAACTCCTTTATGACTTGATTACAAAATCTCAACTCAGCAGCATATTTCTTTTTCCTTGGACGAACGTCGTATGGGAGTTCTTTTGACCTGGGAGGGTGGATTGTTCTCTTGGGCCTCAGTGCTGCAACCGACTCCTTTTTGACATCCTCGTTTGCAAGAACATTTCTTCTCCTCGAATTGGCGTTTGCTTGCACAGTTACATTTTCTGCGGCTAAAATCTTTGGGGGAATATTGAGCATGTGTTTTTCGAACTGCGCCTGTATATTTTTGGCCATGCGAGAAATGCCCGAAGATTCTCCGTTAAATTTCACGCAGTTGTCCACCATGAGATTGAAGTCACTGACAACTTGCAGAGGATCTTCATATGCATTGACGGTTATTTTCCTTTCAATAGTGGAGAGGTCCATAGGCCGTGTGATGAAGTTGTAGTAGAATGGGACATTCAACTTAACAACGTCCACCGGGAAAAGGAAAGGTCCCGCATCTTTCAACCTCTTGATTGCCTTGATAGTGTTGTGTATAAACTTACTTTGATGCTTTGGCAAGGGGTTCGCAGGGAGATTATTCATATCTGGCTCAGTAGGGGGCTTGGGAGCAGGTGTCATTTGTGCTTGCTCGCCACTCTGGGCGGTAGTAGACGACTCACCTGCTGGAGTGCTATTTGCTGCGGTGCCATTAGCACCTTCAGCTTGCTCGGCGGCTTGAGCGCTTTCACCAACCTTCAACTTTTTCGTAGCCTGGTCATCCGATTCGCCCTCGTCATCTCCAAGCTTGCGCTTCTCTGGAGAAGGAGAAGGGTTTGGCGGAGAAAGAGGCTTTTCAGGTATTTCCGTGTCGAGCCGAGACGTGTTTTTAGAATGCACTTTCTCGTAGATCTCAGCAGATGGGGTCTGCACAGGCGTGTTTGCTTCCGGAACAGACGAGGCAAGCAGTTGCTCAGACATGATGAGGGACCGCTATCAGATCTAATCACGTGAAGATAAACAAAAAGGATATTCTATTTGAACCCGTGCACCTGACCCAGCCTTATAATTTAACCAATAAAAATTAGCAATTGTTGAGAAAAGGTCGTGTGACGAACAATTCAAGTTGGAGCAACTGAGAAAAAATTCGAAAAACCGCGTGAATGCGGGTCCTCGAATTCGCAGGAAATTGCAGTTTATTTATATATCTGCCTCTTATTGCTGGCGCGACCAACTCGAAGAATGGTTTTTCGCTCTACTTTTGCCTCTACACGTCCTTTACTGCAGGTTGGCTGCAAATGCCTACGCTAGCTACGGCGGACTTCCTAAGAAAAGTAGTCGAAATTCCGAGATCTCCTTCTCTTGCCCTCGGATAGATTCGTGACTGAAGCTCAAGATGCAAAATTTGGGTCCTTAAGGCTTTTCTGTAAGCCCGCACACGTGTCGTCACGAGGTCGTTCAAGGAGTATGTCGAAATTCCTCGGGGGCAAACATGGTTCGCGCACACACTTCGGACAAAGAACGTCACGCCGAACGACACAGAATGACAGCCGGCGAAACCGAGATAAATGAGCACGGCCACAACGTACGCGTAAACCAGGCACTGCCTAGCTTAAACACCGAGAGAACGACACATAGAGTGTGTTTCGTGTTAGCTGTAACGCACGACCAAGAGGATATCGCCCCTTTTGCAAAATTTTCTATGGTGGGCAGGAGAGACCGGGTAACACTTCCGGTATGTAACAGCCAGCGCGAAGGTCATGTGCGCGGAAGCTCGGAGAACGGCAAACGTTTCAGGCTGGTTGCAATACGGATACGTGTCCTCTGCATTATCTTTCAGAGCCGCTTACACTGGCAGATGCATTTCGCCACATACGCACTTTCGTTTGCATGAAGCATTTTGAACTATGTTCTCTATAAGTGGATGGAAAGTAGATCGTTAGATGAAAAGCCCTTGTTACATGTGGGGCATCTTCTGAGTCGAGCAGCTAGTCTTTCCTGGACACACCCGTCGCAGAATACATGACCGCACGACGTGATGGCCATGTTCTTCCAGTTTTTGGAGCATACAGAACACTTGGTGATTGACCGCAATGCCTCCAACTGCTTTTCGTCCTCTTGAAGTATCGAAGAGGTGTTGTTTTGCTTGTACTTGAGCAACAAACTCTCTGTTGCCTTCAACTTTGCCTCGAGTTTACTCTCTCTTGTTCTTCGAGAGCTCAACTCGTTATCGATTTCTGCTTTTTCTTTCTCGAGCCGAGTCACATCCCCTTTGAGACTACTGACATCTTTGCCGACTGCCTCTCGGGATTTCACAAGCTGCCTCATCTTTTCTTGCATCTTGTAATTCTCTTGAATCGAGCTATCCTTTATCAAGCGATAGTCGTTGACACTTTTCGATAGCAAGTCGATCTTATTGAGATAGTTTTTCTCCAACTCACCGAGCTTGTTTACCAACTCTTGCAGCTTTGCGACTTGTGACTTCAAAACCTTGTTTTCCGTCACTAGCAGATCTTTTAGTCGCATGCTTGCGAAGTACTTCTGATCCGCTTTGCACTTCTCGATAGTAAGCTTCTTCACCATGCCTTCTTTGTCGACCGTATCCTTCATTTTACCCAACGTCATTTCTCTGGTCTCCTGGAATGCGGTCTCGATATCCTTGAGTTCGTCGTTCAATACCTGCACTCTCCTGACTAGTTCAGGCTTTTCAAGAGAATCTAGCCCAGCGTCGAGTTCGCTCTTGCAATCTCGCTGTCTTGCCTCCTCCAGCTGCTTGAGACGCTTGTTGAGCACTTCGTTAAGAGCTGCTAACTCTTCGTTGGTCTTCTTGTTGTCAAGTTCCAGCTTCATAACAGCCTGTTTGCCAAGAAGCTCGTCGCGGGCTGTCCTGATACGTACCAAGTCGCTTTCGGCTTTGGAGAGTGACCCTTTGAGACGGCGGATCTCTTCCTCGTACTCTTTTCCCATTTGCCCCATGTAGTTGTTCTCTTTCTCTTCTAGGCTCTTTACCTTCAGAAGTACTTCTTCACGTGCTTTGTTAGCCAGCGCAAGGCGGTCTGCCAAGGCGTTGTGTTTCTCCAAGACACTGACATAGATGCTGGATTTGGCGAGGTCGGCTTCGGTGAGATCCTGTAGCCGGTTTGTGAGCGCCAAGCTTGCCTCCTCCGCCAGGGATAGTTTTGCCGATAGAGACTCCAAGCGACTCTCCAAGGAGGCGTAGCCAGCTTTGAGCAGGCTGTGATCGATTTTCAAATCCTCAAGTTCCTTTAATTGAGCTTCAGTCGCCGCCAGGCCATTCGAATTGTCGTGATTTCCGTTCTCTGTGTTCTTCGATTCGGCAGACGGTTGCTCAACTTTCTGCTGGCTGTTGGCGGCAACCCTCTTGAGGGTTTCGGAGTTGGACCTGTTGATTTCCTTGCGCGCTTCGTAGAGCTGAGCTTCCGTCGCACTCAACTTCTCCTCTAGATCTTGTCTGAGCAAATCTAGCTTCTCTTTTTCGGACTTTAGTGTGGTTATTTCCTGTAGACTGTTTAAACTGTCTTCCGAGATTGTTTTTCCTTGCTGCTGTAGTAGACTCACTAAAGTTTTGAGCCGCTCAGCTAGGAGCTCTTTGACGTCGCTTTCGTCCTGAGATAAGTCGAGCTTTGCAGGCTCTCTTCCATCCTGGAGCGCGGCCACGACCAGAGCATACCACGACTCGAGGAGTAGATGGATCGTTAGGAAAGTCTTATACCGTCTTTCATGCTTGGCGATGGTTTGATTGAGCGTGTTCACCTGCGACTTGTAGTACTTCATCTGACGCCATATGGCCTCTTTTTTGAAGAATACGACATCCAGCTGCGAGAGGGGACCCTCCTCGCTGAGCTTTTGGAGCGGCTTCTTCGACGGCACAAACGGCAGCGGTTCTCCGTTGTCAAAAGGTCGTTTCCTATCAACCTGTTCCATTATGTGCGCAAGCCGTGAATGCACGAGGTCAAATCAAACGCCTGAGGTTGAATACTAATGAGCAGGACGAATCCGGATCAGATAGCAATCTCAGATATGCAAATAGAACCTTGCGGACGAAAGGGGTTTGTGCAACTGACGGTGTATGGCGTAGCGGTGTGGGTCTAGCGTGAAGTATGTTATTTTCTGTTTCTCCTCGAAGTCTTTAGAGTTGCGCACGACCCGGCTCGCGATGCTAGCGGGACAATGGGTGCAAGCACCCTGCCCGATGCTTGACGTCCAGAACGCAAAGTCGGGAAATCTTGAAGGGCTTGCAGGCTTTTTCGAATTTTAGTGTCTTTTGAAGAAGATGGTCCTTCGACTTTTACGTTACTGTGTAGCACTCAAGGGACGCATGTCCGCGGACGACTGAGCACGGTCACCTCTCCCCTTTGTGGGCCAAGATAAGGGAACTTGTAGAACAATAAACTGGTAGAGAATGCGTGAGAATTTCAAACAGGAAATGGTGTTTAAATGGGTATAGGTTTTACGGGCAAGTTATTTGTAGTGTATTACGTGCACCTTACCTTTACTCCAGCGCTGCTCTGACGCGTATAAAGGTCGTTGCGCAGCCGGTAGAAGCTACTCCGCATTTCTTCCAGCATACGAAAAGATGAAGGTCCTCCGTCAACTTCTCGCATTGGCGCTCTATGCGCTAACTGCAGAAGCTGTCAAGAGCCACCTATTCAGAAACTGCGCCCAGTCCGGCTTTTGCGAGCGGAATCGGCATTTTGCTGAGCAGATCTCTGTGCCTGGAGCACGTCTGCCATATGCGATAGATCCTGCCACGATTGCCCAACATGACAAAACAATCAGTGGGAAAATTCGAAAAGACTTGCCCTCCGGCGCGACGGTAGAATTGCCGTTCGAGATTTCCGTTCTTGAGGGCGACAGTCTCAGATTCAAAGTCGACGAAGACCGTTCGGCGGTGGCTGTTAAAGGCGTTGACCCACATCGGTACAACCTGACAGCAAACCACATGTTTGGGCAGTCGCCCGAGCGCGTGACGAAAAGCATTGCCAGCGTGTCAATCGTAAAAGACGACCGCAAGTTGGTTTTGTCGTACGGCGAGGCGTACTCTGCCGAGTTACAGTACTCACCTGTCAAGTTGACCGTTTACAAGAACGGAGAGCCACATGTGGTGGTAAATGGGAGAAATTATCTCAACATTGAGCACTTCAGAACTGAGAAAGAGAACGACGCACATACGCTGCCTGATTTGGAGACCGATTACGACATGTTCCGCAGTTCTTTTGCCGATTCAGCGTCCGACACGATGCCGTTCGGGCCCGAGGCAGTTGCCGTTGACGTTGAGCTCACAAACTTCGCACATGCATACGGCATTCCCGAGCACGCTGATTCCTTAAGCTTAAAGGATACTTCAGGGAGCGAGTGGCCTTACAGAATGTTCAATATCGACATTTTCGAGTACGAGACTGACTCACGGATGCCCATGTACGGGTCCATTCCACTACTCATGGGAGCGAAGGCTGGGACTTCCGTCGGAGTGCTCTGGATGAACGCAGCAGACACGTTCGTCGATATCCAGAAGTCGAGCTCCATAAGCTCCCACTGGATGTCAGAGAACGGCGTTTTGGATTTGGTCGTCATCTTGGGCGACAAACCACTGGACATAAACCAAAAGTATGGCACACTCACGGGCTACTGCTCCCTCCCGCAAGAATTTGCGTTGGGTTACCACCAATGCAGGTGGAACTACAATGACGAGCAGGACGTCTTGGGCATCTCTTCGAAAATGGACGAACACTTGATTCCGTATGACACCATCTGGTTGGATATCGAGTACACCGACGAAAAGAAGTATTTCACGTGGGACAAGAATACGTTCCCGAACTACGTGGAAATGATGAAGGAGTTGGACTTGACAGGGAGAAATTTGGTTGTGATTATTGACCCCCACCTCAAAACAGGCTACGAGGTCAGTGAGCAGACCATTTACAACAAAGTTGAAGTTAAGGATCCCAAAAACTCGACTTATAAAGGACATTGCTGGCCTGGCGAGTCCGTATGGATTGACGCGTTGAATCCGCTGGCTCAAAAATACTGGGACACGCTTTTCGCATCATCCCAGGACCTGTTTTTGGCCCAGCAAGAAAACGTCTACTTGTGGAACGACATGAACGAGCCTTCCGTGTTCAATGGACCCGAAACATCGTCGCCAAGGGACAACTTGCATTATGGCGACGTGGAACACAGATCTGTGCACAATTTGTGGGGAATGAAGTTCCACGAGCTCACTTTCGAATCGTTGACGAAGAGGCTAAGGAATGCGTCGAGACAGAGGCCTTTCATCCTTACCAGATCGTACTTTGCAGGCTCACAGCGGACTGCCGCGATGTGGACAGGCGATAACATGGCTCAGTGGGAATATCTCAAAGCGTCAATCCCAATGATTTTAACTTCGAATATGGTGAATATGCCATTTGCGGGAGCGGACGTTGGCGGTTTTTTTGGGGACCCGTCCAACGAACTTTTGACCCGCTGGTACCAAACGGGAATTTGGTACCCCTTCTTCAGAGCCCACGCCCATATTGATTCGAGAAGAAGAGAACCTTGGGTGCCAGGTGAGCCTTATACTTCACTTATTCGCGACGCTGTGAGATTACGGTACTCGCTTCTTCCAACGTTGTACACGCTATTTTACCAGGCCAGTTTTGATGGATCTCCCATCTGGAAACCCATGTTCTATGATTCTCCAGAGAACGAGTTCACACACGAGATCGAAGATCAGTTCTATTTGGGTGACTCGGGTCTTCTCATCAAGCCAGTCACTGCGGAAAATTGTGAAGAAATAGACATCTATGTTCCAAATGGCGAAGTATTTTACGATTTTACAAACGGGCGTTTGCAGGGCCATTTGACGCAATCGGGGTACGTGACTAAAAAAGTTGACCTCAGTGACATTCCTATCCTCATTAAAGGGGGGAGCATTTTTGCTCGCAGAGAGAGATACCGGCGCTCATCTAAATTGATGAGAAATGACCCGTATTCCCTCGTCGTCGCCCTCAATCGTAGGGGCCAAGCACTCGGTTCTCTCTATATTGACGACGGAGAGTCCTTAGGCTACAAATATGGGAAGTTTGTAGTTGCATCATTTGAAGCAACTGAAGGCAACAAAATTGCTGGCACTTCTTTCAGTGGCGACGAGGGATTTGCAAACTCAATGAAACGCAACGTTGTTGAGAGAATAACGGTTGCATCCGAGACAATGCACGAAGTGGAAAAAGTTACTGTTCTGCAAGGTGGCTCCAAGCGGAATGCGAAATTTTCACAGGATAAGGGCGCAATCGTGGTTCTGGATTTGAACATCAATCTAGTGGATGACTGGGTGGTAGAGCTTGTTACGGTTGAGCCTGCAGACCACGATGAATTGTGATCCGAGTATGTGGCCATATGGGCCTATCAAAGTTAAAAAAATAGTCCAATAATGAAACTATTCGAGACAAACGAGACCATTTACTCTCTTACAAATAAGACAATTGCTTGAGCTTGCTTGGTCAAGGTCAAATTTTGCATAGACGAGAGTGCAATTCATGCGACAGAAGCGGTTAGGGCGAGTTTCAAGTCGAAATGGAAGTTTCTGCGGCGCGGTGCTCACAGGCCAGGCGACCGGAAGCTAAGACACTTGCAGGATAACTTTTTCCGTGACCTATTTTTATCCGCCTTGCTTTTCCCGCTTTTTCCGTGTAGAAGTTTGAGCCGACGAATCACAGAGGTGACCAATTCGCGACGTTACGGGTCCAAACGGGATATGAACTATATACGGTTGCTGGCTGAGCTCCCGCAACAAACTGCAAAAACCGGTCCGTCCCACTTTCCGAGTATTTTTCTCTTTCTTCTCAGCTTTTCGACTTGCTGTTGTTTCAACGACTGCATTGCGGAACTGAAGTGGTCTTCATGCTCAGTAATTGCATTTCCACATCGAGGCAAGGCCAGGTCGCTTCGCTTAGTACGCGAGGTCCACACCTGGCGGAGCACTCGGACTCGCTAACAGTATTTTACAAGTGCGGTGAGGCACAAGACTACTCAAGAATAGACGTAGAACAAAAACACAGCAACACCTCGGCAGCAAGAGAAATGTAATGTTTTCTTTTGCAAGGCGAGCTCGGTTTGCGCCTGCAACATTCTAATGCACCACCACAGTTACTCTCTCGACCTGCCCTGCCGACTTCATAGCCATCGGCAGTTTCCTGCATCATTGCACAAGATGCCTTGCAGTGAGACTGATCAAGGCGGACCTACATTACCAAACAGAATTCTTCATTTCCCTCCGGGCCCTACCTCCAGATTGTTTTATTCCGCTTTGGCCCAGGGCACCATTTTGACAACGCTTCCTGCTACACATAGTGCGATAGTGGTATATTTGCCGTGAGGTGCCGCCACTGCCAATTTGGTTCATCATTGTATTTTTGTATATAACGTCAACCTTTAACCCCACGTTCCCACTAAAATTCGTTTCCCGGGTCCGCTGTCTGCTGTTATTCAATACAACCACGGCTCAACAAAGTGAAGACGATCCTTCTAGCATCACCCACACACTTTTTGTTTCTCTGCGCCAACCTTTCTTGAAGGTACACATTCTGTGAGGGTCGACTCCAATTGCAGACATGGCCACTAACGTGAAGGACGAACCCGGTTCTCACCTTGCGACTGGCGGCCTGAATGATTTCGTGAAGAAACTCTACCAGATGCTATTACAAGACAAATATCGTGACGTTGTTCGCTGGACTCCACACGGCAAGAGTTTCGTTGTGCTCAACACAAACGAGTTCACCAAGGTTATTCTCCCGACACATTTCAAGCACAGCAACTTCGCTAGTTTTGTCCGTCAATTGAACAAGTACGACTTCCATAAGGTCAAAATCTCGAGTGAGGAAAAGCAGAGCTATGAGTATGGCGACGACGCCTGGGAATTCCAGCATCCTGACTTTAGAAAAGATGACATGGAGGCGCTTGACAACATTCGCAGAAAGCCACCGACTAAAAAAGACAGCCCCTCAGAGTCCAGAGAGCAGTTGCACTCGCAGATCCAGCTGCTAAGAATGGAGGTTACAAGGCTAGAGAATGACCTCCGGGCGACAAATGACAAATACAGAGCCGTCCAAGACGTTGTCTTGGCGCAGAAGACATACAATGACTGCCAATACCGCTCGATGGGTGTTTTAGTTCGCGCGTTGGGTCAGGCAGGCATCGATATTCCTCCTCTTGACTTGCCAAACCCAAGTCTTATTAGTATGGTGCTGACTAACAACCTTGGCCACTCATCGTCCAGATCCTCTCGAAAGGACAAGAACTCAGGCAAAATACCCCCTCCGTTGGCTCCACAGGTTGCTACTCTGCAACAACATGCGCATAGTCTAGTGGAGCAAGTGCAGGGGGACGAACGGAAGACTCAGCAGGGACCAGATCCGCTCAAAAACCATCAAACTCAGCAGATGCAACAGGAAAACACGCCACTGCGGCCACAAAGCGGAGAATCGGGCACACTCCCTCCCACGTTTAGCTCAGTCTCGACTACACTGCTCACAAATCCGACGTTCAATGTTTTGCTTGTTGAAGATGACAACGTTTGCATCCAACTTTGTCGCAAGTTCCTAATGAAGTACGGATGCCAGGTCACGGTGGTGACAGATGGATTGAATGCCATCTCCACTGTGGAACAAACTAAGTTTGACCTTGTGTTGATGGATATTGTCATGCCAAACTTGGATGGCGCCACGGCAACGAGCTACATCCGGTCGTTTGACACAAAAACCCCGATCATTGCCATGACTGGAAATATTGATGTGGACGACTTGAGGAGTTTCGTTGCAAACGGTATGTCTGATATTTTGGCGAAGCCGTTCACCAAGGATGAGTTGTACCTGATATTGAGCAAACACCTACTAGGCCCAAAGCCGGAGTTGATGGACCTGTCTCCCGTTCCAGAATTCCAGCCAATTCCAATGCAAGGCGGTGCTCTGCAAGTTGCAGTGCCTCCGCCAATGGCGCCAATGACGCAGGAGCCGAATGCTCAATTGGATCTGAGCATGGTCGATTCCTTAGCCTCTATAGAGCCAGCTTCGAAAAAGCAGAGAATGTAACATAGCTCTGAGGCCGTTGTACAATTTATAAACTAGTTTCCTCTCCTCTGATTGCATTGTTACTTTTTAATCTTTGCAAATTATTTGGCTGAATGCGAAATCACTAAATGAATCTTTCCACACAGCGTCCTTGCCGCTTTCGATTGGGGCGATGTTTACGTCCTTGAAATAAGTCGTGCTGTAGTCGTACTCTATCTGGGGCTCGACGAACACGTTTTTTCTTGCTTTTCTCCGGCGACGGGGGGCAACCAGCACAAACCCGTCGTCGGATCTTACCTCCCCAGCTCTTTGATCTGAGTTTGTTCTCGTCTCATTTAGATTTACGAGTTTCGCCAAATTGGGGTATTGCTCGAGAAATTTCGCTTTGCCTAGCGTGCCCATGGTCACACTAAGGTTATTTCCTAGTAGCCATCTTGGACGCTCACTGCTGATTATTTGTTCCATCACTGAACGTGGAGCATGTGGCATGTAATAAAGCACATCGGCAGCCTCAATTACCATTTCAGCATGTGCTGTAGGGTCCTCAAGTACGAAGTGCTCGACGGACGTCAAGAAATGCATGTCGCATTCCTGGAAAGCCGGGTCATAAAGCGATACGTGCCTCGGTAGTATCTCCAACTCTGCTGCAATGAGCTTCAAGAATGCAAGCTGATACAGTGCCTGGAACTCATTTGTGGGAGAGCCCAAGGCAAGGCACCGTATCTTTGAGAGCTTCACCGGCTTGAGTAGGGCGAGAGTCTGCGAGAACATAGCTGATGAGCGTATGCACTTTTCGTGCCTCGCTAGCTTCTCCTGGAAGAGTTGGAGGCGAGTGGGGTCCATGGTAACGAGAGCCACACCTTAAATTTCGGAACTGAGCTTCTCTCTGATGCTACCGGAGTCTGCTGCAAGTGAACCTACGAAGTTGGAGGGAAGTCACGTGGGTCGATGAGCTACTCCTAGTGTACCTCTAGTAAGCAAAGTGACAAAGTGACGGTATGCCGACTTTGAGAAACTTTTGTGCAACAGCACCATCAAGGAAGGTAACATTTTTGGCCATCAAATGGTAAATTTTTATATGCCTGGCGTAACTGAACGTAGTTCAGCTCTGGTGCTCGACACAAGTTGGTGAGTACGTGAACGACACACTAAAATGGGCTCTACACTTGGAAGCAGAGAGAGTTACGAGAGAAAGCTAAGAGAGAAAGAGCTAAGAGAGAGCGATAAGATGGCTGCCGGCTCCGTGACATCCCCAAAGCAACGACTACATTAACCCAGGTTTATACCCGAGGGAACGTCGGAAGAGCCGAAACTTATCAGGCGAGACGCACTGCACAGCCGGTGAGTGAGCCGGCATGCGAGCTTTTTTTACTTCATCGCATATTATAGCCGTACTATTCGTTGCCCTATCATACACGGTGACGGTCTACCGGAGCAAACTTTTGGAAGCCCAAAATTTCCTCTGTGTCTCCTGTGCATTGCAGGTTGAAGTCTTCTGCCGTACACGTTGTCGCAACCATCGAATAAGTCCGAGGGGAACACCATCATGCGTAAGTGCAAAGTGTTCGTGGGGTCGTCGCATCCCGAGCTAGGTAAGCTCGTATGTGAAAGGCTAGGCGTGGAGCCTGCGCCTTGTACTTTGAAGAAGTTCTCCAATGGCGAGACTTCGGTTCAAATCGGTGTTTCCGTCAGAGATGAGGACGTCTACATCATCCAGTCTGGTTCGCCGCACATCAACGACCACATCATGGAGTTGTTGATCTTGATATCGGCGTGCCACGGCGGGTCTGCCTCCAAAATCACCGTTGTGATTCCACAGTTCCCCTACTCAAAGCAGAGCAAAATGAAGAAGCACAGAGGCGCTATTACTGCTCGTATGTTGGCCAACTTGTTGATCATGGCAGGTGCGGACCACGTGGTGTCGATGGACTTGCACGCTTCGCAAATGCAAGGGTTTTTCACGAAACCGGTCGACAACTTGTACGGTGCACCGACGTTGGCTCGCTGGATCCGCCACAACATCGCCGACTGGGAAAGCGCCGTGGTTGTCTCCAAAAACCCCGGTGGAACAAAGAGAGTCACTGCTTTGGCGGACTCGTTGAAGATAAACTTTGCCATGATCCACACGGATCGCCGCAGAACGCAAGACAACTTCCAGAGAATCAGAAAGCTCAAGGGCTCGGTACGTGCCGACAGCGACTCGCAGAACATCGTCAGTGAAGTGCAGACTGCCAGAGTCGTCAAGGGTCATGTGGTTGACGACGACTACCCAGACAGCCACGCTCCGTCCACTCCATCGACGTCGTCCGTAGTTGAGGGAGACGGATTGGGAGGCTCGTTTGACGCGCTGAACTCGGACGACGAGGATGAACCCACCTCGCTTGCGCAAGAAAAGTTGATCACTTTGGTGGGAGACGTCCACGACAAGGTGGCGATCATCCTAGATGACATGATTGACAAACCCAACTCGTTCATATCTGCAGCGGAGCATTTGCGTTTGAACTGTGGCGCAAAAGCTGTCTACGTGGTGGGAACCCACGGGGTGTTCAGTGACAATTGCTTGGAAGAATTGAACAACTCTAAATGCATTGACAAGATTGTGGTCACTAACACTTACCCCATTGACGAAAAGAGGGTCTTGGCGAACGACAAGTTGGTGGTCATCGACGTCTCCCCCATATTTGCAGAGTGCATCCGAAGAGATCACTTTGGAGAGTCGATTTCCGTGTTGTTCGACTCGCTAGCTGCTACCGAGTAAACGACATGGTAGCGGATTCTATTTAATGCTTTCATTTCAATGATTCCCTTCTCATGTAATCATAGTTACGCGATCGCGGTTATTTTGTGACTGGTGTTCAGGTACTTGCCGCGGACTCCATTTTAGCATTTGGCAAGTTTTTTTTCTCTCTCAATCAGCACCTGTCGTACTTCAAAGTAACTTCGCTCACCAGAACATGACGTACGAGCTGACGAATTACCGCTGCGTGGGGCGAAAATACACCAAAGGGGCCAGAACAAGTGGCGGAATTAGGGGGAGCTCTGTGCTGAGGGAGGTGGACTTCCAGCCGCGCCGAAACCTCCGCTAGTTGTATATCCAAAAGGACAAAGAGAAAAGGAAGCATGGTAAGCCTAAAAGCAGTCAAAGAGCACGGAGTTGCTCAGAGGCCCCTCATTCCATTCGACAATGCAAGTTTGGGACGCAGCCTACGTGGCCCACCGCAGCTATAGGGGCGGTGTGTTTGCTAAGAATCCCAGGGAAGCCATGAACAACGGGACCGCATACGAACACTGGTGATATCGGACAGCAGCTTTGCTCCTGTCACAGTTAACACGCATGGCCGCTTAGAGCGTAATTGTACGTCCGGCCCTGTCCTGACAGGGGCGGTACTGCTACCCAGAAAGATGCCAGGCTGTTCAAGCACGTCAGATCCCGAGATTTTGATTACTCCTACATGCGTGGAATTACACCTGAACATCAATCTGACCCCTAAACATCCGCCTGAATCCCCACCACTTTTCGACAGCATATTGGCTCCTACACCCAGAGGTTGTGTATTGATAGCTCATACCCAGCTTATGATCAATCTGCGTTCAAAGCCGAAGGAGCGGGCTAGATCACTCTCAGTAATCAACGAGCCAATATGCGACCGCCTTACCTCCAAAACCGGCGAGGAAGCGCATTCAGAGTAGAACCTCTTCAGCTACTCTAAGGTATCCTTGTACTTTATTGCACATGTAATTCCAAAATCACTGTCTGTCGACGGGTCAACAATTCAGTTTCATGTGCCAGCCGAGGTGGATGGACTGTGCTTTAACCGGCCAGCCACTGAATATAAACTTATGGCTCAGTGCTCTTTGTCTGCATTTCTGAGCAAAGAAAAAAATATATGATTCATAGCTGAGAAATGACGAAGTGACTTATGTAATCTACTTTCACGGCACGGCTCACAGAAGTGAATGTGGCCGAAAGTAAAATCTCGTGAAACTGCCAAAACTATTGAGCAGTCCCTTCTTGCCTTGTTTTGTGCTCTCTGCATCGAGATCTGCGTTTGAAATCTTAGCCGTCGAAAATCCCGCATATCCTTACTTTCTTTACGTCGTGAAAGTCCGTGATAAGCGAATGTCCATTCATGCGGCTAAGATCACCCCTGCGCCTCATTCTGTATCATTTTGCACCCAATTCACCATTGTCATGCATAGTTAATTCCGTCAGAAAGCACTACCTCAGCAGGAAATTTATATCTACTACAATCCCTCTACGGACTCCAGAAACCCAAACCAACTAATGAAATCGTTATCATTTGTCCACATTGTCACCATTCTAGCTGCTGTAGTTGCTGTTGCAGCCTTCCGCGAAGAGCAACGCCAGGCTAAGATACATTCGGCTGGCCCCTCCCATGCAGCAACCGTTAGAAGAGAAGACAGCATCGTCCAGAAAGTGGAAGGACTGTTAGCTAACCTTGACCTTGGTCTGACACAAGAGCAATCCTCTAAAAAGTCGTTGAGTGTTGAAGATGAGAATGTACGGATGGTCAAACGGGGTAACACAGATACTCCTCTTGCATGTCCAGCCTTGGATCATGAAAGCTACGGATACCTCGAAAGCTCCTTGGATCATGAAAGCTACGGATACCTCGAAAGCTCCTTTGATTTATATATCTGGATATTCATATCAAATGATAAATTCGATTATGGACTTTTCACCTTGTCCGTGACGTACCTCAGAAAGCTCGTTGACTTGATTAAGAGATACACCACGAGTGAGAATGCCGCCGACTACCAGGAAGCTTACTTGGACTTGCGTCGCAAGTACAATGCGCACAATGACTATGCTGCACCCACGGTAATTGCAACAGATCATGCGATTGATATGAATCGAATATTTTATGAAGGTTTAGCGCGTCAACTCCGCATTGTCAAAACTGAGAGGTTGAAAGTGGAGTACGAGATGCATAATGAGCAGTTTCTCTATTTGATCACCAAAGTCATACGGAACATTCCTTATGGGAGCCTGACAGTGAATCGAATCTATAAGGCCAAAAAGTCGATCATGGCCGAACTTGGCAAGCGGGAAAAAATTGACTACTTTGCAAAGGAAGCTGACCAAGCACTTGACTTGTTCAACGAAGCCATGGAGCAAATCAGAGTGATGCACACCTTGCCTTCGTCAGAAAGACAAGCACGTTTCAGTAAAGTGCTTTTGCCTTTTGTAAGAGAAGTACAGGCTAAGATGAGTGTGGTGCACTCGATAAATCCAAACTTGAGAACTGAGCGTGATGGCTTTCCACACCCGCGAGACCTTGAGGTGTGGTTGAGGGAGTTGAACCCCAACTATAAAGAGCCAAGAACATCTATAGAGGATGATAATGTGCGTATGACAGAACTAGGGCTCTCCCGCGAAGAGCCCTAAATAAGTCGCGTGTTCTACGTAACGATCTAACGCTGTGGGGGTACTTGCTGCTAGTATAGTTTTCAATACTCTTCCTTGTATTTCAACATTTTCAAAGTCGAGCGTGAACAAGCTGAATCTTGACGTAACAACGAGCGTAAGGAGACGGACACAACTAAGATCACAATGGGCTCGTGGCCACTCTTCTTCTGCTGTCATTGAAAAGTGCTTGTGACAGGTGAATTACGTCAAATGCGGGCAACAGCAACTGGGCACATCCTTCTGCCATTTTGCACCCTGGTTCAGTATTTCTGACCCTTTCTCGTTAAAACGTATTACGCCGGATGAGCGTATTATTTCGCCTCATTGGTGACTTTCTATTTACGTGTTACCGCTGTCGGTATAACATTAGCAAGAAATGACTTGAAAAACAAAAGTCAGGAAACGTGCCCTCATTTGTTCAGCCTCCCGTTGTTCTGGGTGCCGTAGCTGATGTCTCCTAGTTTCTTAAAGTTCTAAGGCAAGCCGAGGAAACAATGCTTGCTGGGGCTTCACAACCGAACATTCTTAGCCTTGGAGATAGTTCGCTGAACAACAGGGATCGGTTCTAGCCTTTGTTCGACACCAGAGAGACTCTTTCCGCGCGTTCGTTGGAAAAGACGAGAATTATCAGCCTACTAAACGGGGTCCGACGCACCGGATACAGAGGCCAAACTTGGGCTGGAGGTCAACATGACAGAGAGGGACACATTTCGATCTGAATGCCGGACTTTACTAGTAGATATGTTAATTAGCGGAAGATACAGAAGGTTTATGTATGGGACATTTCACTTAATCGAGACGTAGTTCAAGGGTCTCCCCAAATACTACGCTCGATGGTCGAAATACGAGATATTCTAAGAAAATGATTTTATTTGTTCCGCAAGGCTACTGACCTCCCTATGCCTTTCTCCCTATATCTTCAAAATGAATACAGAGGAGGTGCACCTGATGTAGACCTATATTGATCGAAAATTTGACGGGAACGGCCTCCGCTGAATACCTACAGGATGTAAACGAAGTATGAGATGCACCATGTACACTTTCTTTTCTCGATGGTCGACGTGGATCCTGACGTTTTTATACGAGGCAAAAGATATAAACAGCCAAGTATTGGCAACTAGAGAGCAAGTTTTGACTGGACTCTACAAGAGGGACAACATTGATTCTTGTAAAGAAAGCCAAGGATGTTGAGGTGAGTTTCGGAAACTTCATGAAGTGAATCGAAGAATTGAATTTGTCACCTTGGTCTGAACGAGAGATTCATTTCATATTTTCAGGATTCGTCAGAGTTTTAAATCCAAAGGTACGTGCAGTGAAGCTTACAAACCCACAATTGGAAGTCCCTAATGGTTTCAATGGTACAATGGAGTCCAAGTTAGGAGGTGAACGACGTGTACATCGAACCAAAAGCAACGAAGAACAAAGTATGCTGCTCAAGGTAAACTGCCCAGACAAAATACATCACAAATAGGATCGCTCACTTGCTACTGATTAGGCATGACCCGACCCTAAAAAAGTTCAAGGACCAAATAAGGGCAATCAGTGACAGACTTCGAGGTCGAAAACACAAAATATCTCTTACAGAAAAACAGACAACCGGAAATCAGGCAATTGCAGCGGATATTTGTAACTTGTCCTTTTTTTTTCGATTGTTCTCCTGCATGTCAAAATGTTCTTTGTTTTACCCATTGTGCCTCGTATGTATGTCAAGCCTTACTCGCTATTATTTTTACTCTGTTTCGCGCACGTGTAACGCGATTGGAGCCTATCACGTTGCTCAACAAGAATGTCGCTGCCCTTCGACTTCCTCCGATGTCAGCGGTGACCGAATTCTATTGAACTGATGATTAGCACCATTGTCAATCCTTGCGACGCATTGTTCACTACCTTTGGCCATTGTCCGTTCTGTGGTAATAATACCAGAGGTGGTCTTTGCTTCGCTCGACTACTTATACTGGACGCAATTGCTCTTAGCTTTGGGTAGACTCAACAGATTTCAAGAGTGATGAGAGCATTAACACAAGTCCACTTTGTCGCTATTCTCGTAGCATTCGCTGAAGCTGCTGCAATGAGGCAGGTTCGAGGTCAGGCTAAGGTACCGTCAAGAAGTGACAGCTCAGAGCATAGCGCCGCTCACCTTCGTCTTGATTCCTTGCAAGGTCACCGATTTTCTAAGAGGGTGCTGGTGCCGGACGGCGTACCCTTTAGTCGTCCGCAGGTGGTGCCGGAAGGCGTACGCTATAATCGTCCACAGGCGGTGCCGGACGGCGTACGCTATAATAGTCCACAGGAGGCAGAGAAGCTTAGTGCTGTCGAGGAGGCACAGCAGGTTAATGCTGTCGAGGAGGCAGAGAATGTTAATCCTGTCGAGGAGGTACAGCAGGCTAGTGCTGTCGGGCAGGCAGCGCAGGCTAGTGCTGTCGGGCAGGCAGCGCAGGCTAGTGCTGTCGGGCAGGCAGAGAATGTTAATGCTGTCGAGGAGGTACAGCAGGTTAATGCTGTCGAGGAGGCAGAGAATGTTAATGCTGTCGAGGAGGCACAGCAGGTTAATGCTGTCGAGGAGGCAGAGAAGGTTTTTGCTGTCGGGAAAGGAGGTTTAGCAAATTTTGAACGGATTTTGAGTGCCTATTTTGATGTGTTAAAGAGGGACGGGTATTTCGAATACGGGTTTTACGCTTCCATTCAACATTATCTTGAGGGCCTTGCTGCCTATTACTACGACCGTACACGGGACAATAAGTTCAAAATACTTCTTCAGGAGGCTAAAGACATGGCACGCGACGATGAGGATAAGGCTGAGAGTAGTCGTGAAGACATCTTCCTTGCTATCCAAATGAATATGGAGTTTTATCAAGATTTGGCGCTGAGATTGGCAGATTTCGGGGTTCAGGATTTGAAAAGAGAGATTAGCATACACGATTATCAATTGCACGGGTTGCTAATGAACTTGCATCCGGACGTTGAAGGTTTGGCTAATGACATGTTGACAAAGATCTATGCAGCCGGACGCGAGGTCAACATGGAACTTACAAGAAGGACATGGGACAATCCCATCAGACGCGTTGCCAAACTTTTAGTGACGCAATACGACCTCGCAAAACAGCGATTTGAAAAAGTGAAAGATGAAGCTGAATATTGGCCCGGAAATACAGCGCATTTCTTAATCGGTGCTTCGAGCGGACCACTAATCTCTGCTCCGAGCAGAAAAATAAAACGGGTCCGGGATATTTTGTTACGGCTTGAATATTTTAAGGCATGGGAGACAGCTTTGCGCCACATGGATCGTGATGCTTTTCCAAGAGGCTTCTCTTCTTTTGGCACACTACAGGACAGCATCATAGATCTGTTCCCTGAGCTCGAATACCGCGTACCACCGAGGCCATAAGGCCAGGCGTGCATTTCAAAGCGAATCGGGCTTCTTAGGAAACCACACGTCTCTTAACGCCCGATAAAGCAGCTCGTTTCAGGCGACGACGTGTACTTGTCATCAATATGAAACGGATATGACTGAGGACAACGACGCGTGGACTTATGAGGTAGAAAGGTCAAGCCTCCTTGGTGCTACTTCTTCACGCGGTACGAAAAGGCATAAATGTATGAAGCAAATGTTACACGGACGTCGAATTCTATGGTGTTTATATCCGTTTTGTTGTTTTTCTAGCAATAGTTTTTAAGTACATCTCTGCTTTTGCTTGAAAGTGTGCGAAAATGAAATGCATCGGTGCTCTTCTCTTCTCTTACCTTTCTCTCTGCGAGTTGCTTTCTTTTCAGTTTTGCCCTTAGTCGGTGAAGTGACGCACCTTCCTACAGCGGTGGCTGCAAAAATATCCCACCCATGTCGGAATGGCTCGGTTGGGTTTGGTCGTGGCTGACCCGGCAAAAGCACCGTTCTTTGGAGAGACGCTAGTGTTCGAGAAAAAGTTGCTCGGCCGTCGTTTACTGGCCCGGCGTAGCCTCTGGGCCTGCAAAATGTGCTTCGTGCCAACAGAGAGCGCAATGACAGTTCGGGATCGCTTCACACTTTTCACATATATTTCACATCCAAAGACTGTGCCATACAAGGACTTCTCAGTTTCACAGGCCCACCGGTGCCAGATAAGTGTGCCAGTATAATATTGTCCCATGCCTTCCCGTCCCTACTTTCTCCCACTTGAGTCCATGCACCAGTACCGGCCCCCTACAGTAGCAGTCAAATGGCCCTTACCCCTAAGAAAACTCTGCTTCTCTCGACTTTACAGTAGGACTTGCCGCGTAAAGAAAAAACCGGCCAAACAGTCGAGCCAGCCGCTAAAACGTGGGTAACTTCTAGCGCTGCGATTGAGACTTCGTATACAACTGAATCCTAGCGGTCACTGCCCAGAAAAGCTTCATTGGCTTGGTTATCCCAGTGGCGGCGTGGCGCAACCTTGATAGGCGAGTTTCATTCCTACCATAGTACGCAGCAGATAATGCACCTTTCGCGCGGTTGAGGCGACCGAGAGAATGAATTCATGTAGAGCTAGTCAGTACAGCATTTTACCCGAGAACGAGGGTGGTCTCACACTTGTACGTTCTGTGGAAGACAGACACAATGATTCCAAGTCTATCTTTATCCTTAGTCATGTTTTGCAAACGCCGACAATCGCAGAATCGGAGTGCAGTTATTTGCGCGAGCCGCATATCGCTGGTTCTGAGGAGCGGTTTGCGAGCTGCAGTGCCTCTAAGATGGTTTACGTGGTGTGGGCCGAGAGCAGTGGAGAGTGTTTTGGAACTGTGTCAGGAGCTCCACGCTTTTGGTTGCGCCTTTCTTTCGAGAAGACGTGCGTGCGAGAAGATCGAATTCCGAATCCAGAGGTGCGAAAAACGTGCCCGCGTTTAATCGCACAGCCAATCTCGAGAGCTCCCTAGTAAACGATGGAGGAGACATCAAAATCTATTCCGATCCCCAAAACAGGGTCTTCGAAGAGTGTCGCAATGTCGCCGCTTCTGCTCTCGACCGAAGACTCAGCGGAAACGGAAAAGGCCATGGCCTCGTTGGCTCCCATGTTGGAGGCATTTACTCCAAAGACCAGTGCGGAGGAATCCAAGGACGGAATTGCAAGCAAGATGGGGACCTCAGCGTCGTCGCCTCGCAGGAGCTCGCTCTCTGCCATATCGGAGTCTTCGTTGCTCACCGTGGATAACTTGTCGAAAATTAACTCGATTGCTCCAGAGGTAAGAGGGTTTTCGAGAACAAACTCTAACTCCTCTTGGGATGCTGGAATGGCCAAGCTCAACAAGTCGGTTTCGAACTCATCTAACACATCCAGGAAGTCCACGTCTGGCGTTCAGAAAATCGGGAAAATCGGGGTGTGTGCGATGGATGCCAAAGCCATGTCGAAGCCCTGCCGCAGAATCTTGAGCCGCTTAATAGAGAATGGAGAGTTCGAGACTGTGATATTCGGCGATAAGGTGATCTTGGACGAAGCTATAGCCAATTGGCCCACGTGTGACTTCTTAATCAGTTTCTTCTCCACTGGTTTTCCATTAGAAAAAGCCATCGCTTACGCAAAGTACAGAAAACCGTACTTGCTCAACGACTTGATCCTACAAAAGATCTTGTGGGATAGAAGACTAGTCCTCACCGTTTTAAATTACGCAAAGGTCCCCACGCCTGACAGGTTAGAGATAAGTAGAGACGGAGGGCCAAGCGTGGACGAGGACCTCAAAAACAAGCTTCTTGAAATTGGTATATCCGAGCCGGAAATTTCTAGGTTATCTAATCAAGAGGAGCCAGACTGGAAGATGTTGGATGCAGACACCCTCTCCGTGAATGGAAAGACCATCTCCAAGCCTTACGTGGAGAAGCCTGTCGATGGCGAGGATCACAATGTCTACATATACTACCCCGAGTCTACTGGGGGCGGCGGACGTCGGTTGTTCCGTAAAATTGGGAACAAGTCATCGGAGTTTGATCCAACCTTAAGCGCCCCGAGAACTGAGGGATCCTTTATTTATGAGAAGTTCATGGACACTGATAACTTTGAAGACGTCAAGGCCTACACAGTGGGGCCTGGCTTTTGTCATGCTGAAACGAGAAAGTCACCCGTCGTTGATGGCTTAGTGAGACGCAATACCCATGGCAAAGAAATTAGATTTGTCACTGAGTTGTCGGATGAGGAAAAACAAATGGCTAGGAATGTTAGTCACGCATTCAGACAGACAATCTGCGGATTTGACCTTTTGCGGGTGAATGGCAAGAGCTACGTAATTGATGTGAATGGTTTTTCGTTTGTCAAGGACAACAACGATTACTATGACTCTTGCTCGTCGATCTTGCGTGACCTCTTCGTCGAGGCTAAGAAAACGAGAGACCTCATAAAGAATAAAATTCCAAAGACGGACCAGGTGCGCCAGTCGCAGTTTGAAGAGAAAGAGCAGAAGTGGGTGTTCAAGGGCGTGGTCTCTGTGATCAGGCACGCCGATAGAACGCCAAAACAGAAGTTCAAGTACTCTTTCAGATCCCCTCTTTTCATCTCATTATTGAAAGGACACAAAGAAGAGGTCATCATCAGAGCTGAGGCTGACTTGCAAGTTGTTCTACAAACAGTGAAAATTGCCGAGGAAAAGGAATTAGAGGACATGAAGAAATTGAAACAACTCCGTGGAGCGTTAGAGAAGAAAATCAGTTTCCCCGGCACAAAGATTCAAATCAAACCCTCATTGAATGCAGAGAACCCAGATATTGTCGACAAAGTGCAGTTCATTTTGAAGTGGGGTGGAGAGCCGACTCACTCCGCCAAATATCAAGCTACAGATGTCGGAGAGCAGATGGGCCAGAACATCAAACTTTTAAACCGTGCAGCTTTGAATGACGTCAAAGTGTACACGTCTTCTGAGAGAAGGGTTATCGCTAGTGCTCAGATTGCAACCTGTTCGATGTTAGGCTTGGAGTCCTTGCCAGATGATTTCCTTATCATCCGTAAGGATTTGTTGGATGACTCCAACGCTGCTAAAGATCTTATGGACAAAGTAAAGAAGAAGTTGAAGCCATTATTAAGAAAGGGTGCCGAGGCTCCACCCCAATTCACTTGGCCTCCTAAGATGCCCCAGCCGTTTGTCGTCATCAAGCGGGTCTGCGAATTGATGAATTTTCACAGGGAAATAATGGCATACAATTTCGAGCACAACGATGTCAGCAAGTTCCAGGCAACCTGGTGCTGCGGAGAAGACCCATTCTTGTTCAAAGAGCGTTGGGACAAATTATTTCAGGAATTCACGAACGTCGAGAAGACGCATCCGTCTAAGATCTCGGAATTATACGATACTATGAAGTACGATGCCTTGCACAACAGGCAAATGTTGCTCAAAGTATTCTCATACGATCCAACAGACAAGGATTTACTTGAGCGTTTGGCAAAGAATTGTGGAAACACGGTGAATTCGTCAGGGCTTGTGAGTGAATATCCTATCAACATATTGGCGATGAACGGCTTCAAAATCCCGAGTGAGTCCACGTCAAGCACCACTCCATCATCCAACTCATCTAGCGTGGCAAACATGTCAGGTATGAGTACGTTAGCAGGATCCTTGGGGTGGGTTTTAAAAGGCTCCTCTACTTCGAAAGATGAATCTCCATTAAAAGACAACTCCTCTAATAAGAAAGCTCCACTTAATGAATTTGATGACCCCACATATGCTCGCCTCAGGGAGTTGTACAGGTTGTCCAAAGTGCTCTTCGATTTCATTTGTCCGCAGGAGTACGGAATCAAAGATGAGGAGAAGTTGGACATTGGTTTATTGACATCCTTACCCTTGGCAAAGCAAATCTTGTCTGACATTCAGGATATGAAAAAACATGATAAGGCTGCTGTTGTGAACTACTTCACGAAGGAGTCACACATCTACACACTACTTAACATCATTTATGGTGCGCAACTACCAATGAAAATTGCCAGAAATGCTTTACCCGAGTTGGACTACTTGTCCCAGATCACTTTTGAAATCTACGAGTCCGCTGACTCCTCTAGTCCCGGGAGCCAGAAGCACTCCATTAGGCTTTCTTTGTCTCCCGGTTGTCATACACAAGATCCGCTTGATGTGCATCTCGATGACGATCATTATATTGGTTACATTCCTCGTATCAGTTTGACTAGACACCTTGATATGGATTTGGTGACTCAAAGGCTCAAAGCGAGATTCCCAAGGGTATCGATGCCTAAGAAATTCACTCCTGTGAACATTTCTAGCCCTTTGGCCTCTGCAATTTAGCAGGTTTAAATGTTGTCTACCGTGTCCACTACTTTTCAATCACTAGTCTATATTTTATTTAACGTTAGACAATATATATTATTTATAACCAGCTCCAGTGTAATCTAGAAGGTAGTACCACGTACCTTCGACTAACACCGGATGCTGTGTCTTTGAGTATATTAATGTGTTTTGTTAAAACACTCAGTATCCGAGAAACGATTAAGCTTTCTCGTAAGACTCCCAGTTGTCAATGATAGCTTTGATTTTATCGGACTTGGTCAACTCGTAGACCTCCTCGAAGTACTCTTTCGTGATCTGGAAGGGCTTCGCGGTCAAATTAGGGATGTATTTGTCGATCAAGTCTTTAGGCTTGACAGAAGACTTTGGAATCTTTTTGCACAAGAATCTTTTGAAAGGCTTGACTCCTGACATTAAATATGACGAGTGGAATGGCACGGAGATTCCTTTCAAGGGAATGACTGCAAATCCTCTCTCCAATTCGATAGGTTGCGACTTGGCTATTGACTTGGCAGAAACTTCGTCAATAATTTCTTTCAAGTGTTCACGAACCTTGTCTAAAGATAATTGCTCTTGAAGTTTGACGATATCGATCTTGTTCAACTTGATGACATTCAAAACATTAGTCAAAGTGTCTAAGGCCCTCAAATCACCGGCGGTAACGTATTGCGCGTTTTCGACATTGTAGTTGACGATTTCCAACAACCATCCTGTTTTCTCGGAAACCTCCTCAACAACAAATCTCAAAGCTGCATCGTTAAATGTGGGGCCGACTCTGGTTGGGTTGACGGCACACATACCGTAGTTCGATCTACCCAACTCGTCTCTTGGCACAGCGACTTGCATTGTCATACCTCTGTAAAACACAACGTCCACCAAAGATTCAATTGGCATGACATTTGCCAAAGATGACAAAGCCGAGTACTCACCCAAAGAGTGTCCAGCAAACATAACGTCCGAAGGCACCAACCCCTTAGACTTAATGTCTTCGTATGACGCCTTTTCCATCAAGGTCAAGGCAGGTTGAGTGAACTGAGTAGCGGACAACAAGCCGGTGGGAGATACAAACGTGTGAGAAGTGGTTGTGTGGTCAATTTCTTTGAAAATCTTTTCTGACTTGATTTCACCATCATCCCCGATGGTTTCAAACATCATGGAAATGTAGTTGTCTCTGATCTTTCTTCCTTTTGCACCACCGAAGTGCACAGTCAATTCATTAGGATTGTTCTTAACGATGTCAACAATGGAGAAGCCATAATTGTTGACGAAGTGACGATCTGCCCTGTCCCAGACTTCCTTGGCTACAGGGGAAGTGTTGTACAAGTCCATACCCATACCTTGTTCCTGGGAGCCTTGACCAGTGAAGACGTACGTCGTCACCGGCTGTTCAATTTCAGCTTCACCAATCAACACGATCGATTCTGTCTCGACATTCTTTGTCTCAACCTTGATAATCTTACGACCATTGATCATACCAGCATGCACCAAGGAGGTTTGCAAGATGTCATTTGGTAAAACCATGCCAACAAACTCAGCCTTAAAAGCACGAACTCTTGAGGCAATGCTGTTCGCGGCCCACTCCTCGACCAAGGATCTGATAGAACCCGATGAGTACATTCCGTGAGTGATAGTACCTGGCAACTTTGCGTAAGCTGCGAAGACTCTGGAGACATGAATTGGATTGTAGTCTCCAGAAACCTTGGCGTATGGCTCATTGGTAGAAGGGGCCTTGGAGGTTAACTCTTCGCCTGAAGAAAGTGGGATTGGATTTTCAAACTTGACATCCTGTTCAATGGCGTGTCCATTTCTGGCCAAGTAGTCAATCACGGGGTTACCATGAGATTTTCCGGCTTCATAGTCCACTGATCCGACTTCGATGATCTCTTTGGTTGGCAATTCTAAGAAAACTTTTCCTGTTGTCTTGATGGAGGAGTAGACATTGCTTGATTTGAACTTGTAAACAGATTCGCATCTGAATGTCAAGGTTTGACTCATCAAGTCGACATCTTTTTCCAAGTGGAACCACTCCTTAGATCTCAAAATTGCCAAATCTTTTGTGGTCTTAAAGGACACTTCCATTGGGTTCTCTGTAACTTTCTGGAAGGTGTTGTTGAAATCGAGGTACTCTCCTCTGTAGAAAAACGAAGAGGTCACCTCCATCACAGAATGTGAATCTCTGTAAATCGTTCCCACTACTTCCACCATTTTTCCGGAAGGCTGGTTCAAAACAGCGTTGATCACTGCTTTTGTGGTAAGTATATCATCCTTTTGTAAAGGAGACGCACCTGGAATCATTCTGTACCCATTGGACAAGTGCACCAATTTCAACAAATCACCATCAATGGTCTTGGGGAAGATGGCTTTCATGATTGCTTTCCATCCCACAACGATCGCAAAGTCCATAGGAGCCAAAGTCTTCCTTCCTGGCCTATCAATGAAAGCCTCACAAGTGTTACCAATAGCGTGGGTAAACTCGGAAATGTCTCTCCCAGAAATCTTGACCTCCTCACCTTCAATGACTTCTTCGACGTCAAAGTCGAAGTCAGCAGGAACATCACTTCCGTACCAGAGTTTCCAGTAAAACTCTTTGATTCTTTGGTTTCTACCCTCCATAACTTCCGCAATTGGTGCAAATCCGTCTTCAGGCTTGTAGTCATACAAAAATGGCAAAGAAATGGTTTTGCCATCTGCGGTTCTGTGCTCAATCAAATGCATTTCAATCTGAGACTTTGAGTTCAATTTGATTTCAACAACTGGTTTGTATTCACGTTGAACAGATTCGAACAAGCGAAGGGTAATGCTGTTGACGTTCTCGTTGTTTTCAATCTCGACGAATGTGTGCGATGCTGGTCCCAAAATGTTGTGGAGAGGGTTTTCAACGTGCTTTTTGCCCTGTACGATTCTGTTCGTCGAAATCAAGGCATTCAACCACGTCAACTTTCTGCCAGCCAAAAGCTTGAGCCAGTCGTCCTTCAATGGAAGCTTCGATCCAATCTTGTAAACCGTCTTCGAAGACTCGGCTTCAATTGAAACTCCAGAGAGCTTGTCGTTTGATAGAGCAACGGACTCGATGAAGTATTCCACAACAGGGATTTTAGCTTCATTGTTGCCATATTCATCAGCGAGCAATTTTTTGATATGTCCCTCATGAATATTGTCCAAAATTTCCTTGATAGGTTCGTTAATCTTATTGGTGAATTGGGCAGCCACAGGACCGTGGAGAATACACGTTCTTTGCACATCGCCTTCGCACACTGTCTCCAAATCTTCAGATTGCCACAAGGAGTCCTTCTTGAAGAAAAATTCGAATCTTTCATCCAAGACAGGCACAAATGGAGCAGGCTTTTGGAATGGAGAAGCACAGCACATCAAGAAGAAATCACAATCCTCTTCTGAGATTAATTGCTCTTTCGCCTTCGGAAACTTCTCGAACAATTTCTCTGTGAACACGTGAGGGTCTTTTGTCAATTGCGAATCGTTTTGAATGAGCGATTCGCTCTCACTTTCTTGAGTAAATCTCTCTTCGACTCTTCTCAAGAAGTTGGCAAAGAAGTTTCTCAAGGAGATATCAGACCACCTCTTCGACTTTTCGACGTACATCAATTCAATCAATCTGTTAGCCACTTCTTGATATGTCATCTCCTCTAGGTCACAAACGCCGTTAGCGTTGCGTGCAAACCAAGGCTTCTGGAAATCCTTGTCCAACTTGTTGATGATGTAGTCTCTCTTCTTACTCAAAGCTTCAAGGAGCTTGTTCTTTGGCAAGTTGAATATAGTCTCATCCAATTCTTTCCAGAACATAACACCCCTGGTTGCGATTTTGTGAATAGGTTCGCCCATCTCAGATCTAACAGTCACGATACCACCCGCAGGTTTTTTGTAGGTGGTCTCCCACTTGTCATCGGGGACTCCAGTGCAAGACGCAATAAGTTTCTTTGCTTCCAAAGAAGTGTGAGCTTCCTTAGCGGTCATGACACGAGAACCGAACAAGACACCGTCGAAAGGCATTGGAGGATACTTGTAGTCTGCCGACCAAGATCCGCTCAAGTATGGGTATGTGTCTTCGTCAGACCCAAACCCAGAGCCCGCAACCAACACAATGTTTGGGCACTTTCTGATCTTGGCGTACATCTGCAAGATAGGCTGGTGGAAATCTTCAAACGAGTGGTGACCACCACCTCTACCACCTGTCCATTGCAACACGATAGGGAAATTAGGATGAGCCTTTGCGATGGTGATGACAGCGCTGATGGACTCAACGGAACCTGGCTTCAATCCCAAGTGAGTTAAGCCCAAAGTCTCAATGTATTCTGTTGCAACTTCCAATGAAGGAACACCCGCGCCGATTGTCAACGACTGGATAGGGTAACCCTTCTCTCTCAACTCTTTGATTAAAGGAACACCCCATTGCAACATTCTTGGGTTGACATAAATCAAATTGATTCCGAAACTGCTTCCAGGAGTAATGCTTGCTGTGATCTCATCGACTGCTTCTTGCATACCCTTGGCGTGGAAGTAGCCGCCACCTGCCAATTCAATGTGATAGCCAGCGTTTGTGGCAGCTGTGACGATTTCAGTATTAACAGTAGTTGGGGTCATGCCTGGAATCATGAGAGGAGGTCTTCCTAACAATCTAGAAAACTTGGTGTCGACGTACACCTTACCAGCTTTGGTTTTAACCAACTTTGGCTTGAATTCTTCCAACCAGTCGGGGGCCCATTTGATGGAGTCTTTGCTCTTGTTGAAGATTTCTTGCTTGAAACCATACTCGTCATCGATTGCAACATCAACGGAGCCTGCGATGATAATTCTAGAGCCAGTTCCTTCTTTGTTTCTGTGGGTCAAAACACCTAATCCAGAGACACCACCTGGACCGAAGTCCAACAAGTGAGTTGATTCGAATTGAGTCGCGAGCTCCCAATGCACTGGGAGCTGGGTAATACATTCAACAACTCTAGCAGTGACATCTGACTTCAAGTCCTGGAAGTTCTCTCCGGTGTAAGTGTCGTAGACAGGTATCTTGAGGTCGGAAGCGGAAAATTGTAAGTTCTCCGCGTCCGCGTCCGCCAAGATGATCTCAGTGGCAGGCTTCAACAAGTGAGAATGGAATGGGGCAAAGATTGGCAAGAAGCGGTTAGAGAACTTCAACTTTCTCTCAGAGTGAGGGATTCTTGCTTGGTCCAAACCAGAAGGAGCCTTGTTGTTTCTAAGGGTAAGGTTAAGACCGTAGAGAGACTCTGGTGGACCAGAGACAACCAAGTTTCTAGCACCGTTGACCAAAGAGATGGCGATATGTTTCTCCGCAGGCAAGTGCTTGTTGGTGAGTTCAATGAATTTTTCAACGTCAGAGCGAGGCAAGTCTCTGACCGACAACATTGGCGATGGCCTACCCTCACCGTTCTCCAAGGAGTCCTGTAGCATCGTTGGAGGCAATGAAGTTCTTGGGTACGTCGCCAAGCACCTGGATCCAATGAAGAAGAGTAAGGAAACGGCTTTGAGCGCGTTTTCGTAGAACGACTCCCAAGAGTCGGAGGATGCAATAGCGACTGCTGTGACCAAACCTTGCGAGTGGCCGGTGGCACCGACAAGGTACTGTCTGAACTCGCCTGGGGAGATGCCAAGGGTCTTGCAAGTCACGACATAGTGACACAATTGTATGACACAGATCAAAGGGCACGAGACTGGAACGGACAACAAGTAGTCCTGGTCGGGAGTGCGGTCGGGGCTCTTCAACCAAGCCAAGATATCGAAACCTTGCGTGTAGATTCTGTCGACGTTCTCGGTGGTCTTCAATAAGTTCGACACGGTAGACGCCACCTGGCGAAGCAAGTCAGAAATCAAGCCCTTGTACATGTAGTTCAATTCTCTCAACTCCTCGAAGTAGTCATCGGCGTTGCCCTGTCCTCCGAAAATGGCCAAGACCTTGGCCATCTTCGCGGCGGAGTTCCTCAACAAGTCAGAGTCTGCCGTCGGAATGGCAGCCTTTGAGCTGATGACAGCGTCAAAGTAGTTCTTGATGACTTGCTTGATTTTCAAGTTGGTGGTGGGATATGCTTCATCCTCGAGCAACTTCGCAGCGAACGAGTGGATGTCGGAGTTGGAGAAGTACCGGGACTCGAATTCCTGCAATATGTATGGTAAGATCTCGTCGAACTGGCCCGGGGCGGCGGGATCCACTAAGCCCGCTGTGTACCCGACGAATTTGGCAAACAACTCAGCGGGAGACGAGGGCTCGTCGTCCGAGGCAAACTCCTCGGTTGGGGTTGGTAACGTTTTGTCAAACTGCTCCTTCAATTGAGAGTATTTGAAGAAGAGGTTGGTGGGCACCAAGATGGTGTGCTCGATCGACCCGTGGGAAAGGGAGAACGGGCGAAGGGTGGTTGTCATTTTTAGCGTCGCTAGTTGTAAATGACAGTCGGGTGGGAAATAAATTATGTATAGGGAGTCGGGGAGCTAATCAATTGACTCGCTGGGTGACGTGTATAACCTCGATGGAACGGAAAGGCTCGCCAGGCAATAATGATGTGGTACTTTACGCTGGCAGTCGATACTGTGTCAACTGAGGATAGACTATAGTGCTCTTGGGTAGATCAAGAATAACTCCGAAGAAGAAGAACGAGTACGTTTTCTTTCGCTGTTTTTTTCTAGAGAATTAGGAACACAAGCACTTTTATTTGTTAAAATGAGCCCACTGCTAAGGCGTTTTTTGGGTTTTTCCGGGTTTTGCAACTCTCAACAATGCCTGTGCAGGCGCCATCGTTTGTTGGGATACCGGAGTGCGTACAGCGTGAAAAGGAGAGTTGATGGCCCGGGGAAACAGTCTCCGTGCTGCCGTCTGCAACACCGCTCCAATCTACGGCTTGCGGAAATTTTGGGTTGTCGTTTGCTGTTTTCCGCTTGACACCGTGCAGCGAGCGGGCCATTTCGGTACAGGTATTCATTTCGAGCGAAGTTCCGAAACTCCGGGTCCCAGCTGCTCAGGACGAGAAAGTGCGCGAGCCAGTATTTTAGCCACCAGTCTTTAGACCCTCGCTGTAAAATGCCGTGTCAGAAGAGGCGGGGCGCAAAAAGAAGAAGAAAATATAGAGTTGGTAAAGCGACGCTTACGTGCACAGTTCGCCTAAAATAAAGATACCAGTATGGTTATGTGTGGCGACTGGCACCTCCTGCTCTAGAAATGACATTCGCTGTAGCGTTTGGCTGCGAGAACTCGGTGCTGTCTCAGCCTGAGGCAGTCCAGTGCACGACACAATGGGGGCGGAGGGATTGGTGTGTATACAGGCTGAAACGTCCCTGAGACTCGTCTGAAGTTGGCGAGGCTTTCTCGTTACATTCGCACGCTGGGCTCTGGCCCCTTTTGCAGATAAGCTAGCGCTGGGTCCGCGAGTGTCCAAAATACGCGCAGTGCACTTCTGTTGGCTCTCAACCGCGTAGTTCGCGACGCACTAATTTTGTAGGGAAGCCAACCAACTGCAGGTCCTCCGAGATTTGGGCCGCGCGCTCGCTCGTTGACTTGGGCCACGCCCTCGTCCTCGCCTCGCTCAAACAATCCTGCAGGGTGCACTTCTACGCATCGATCTAGTTCAGGTTAAACTCTAGCTTATCGTGACACTAAAAGGCAATCGTAGGACTGCTAGCTTACTTCTTCCCCTGGTCGTAGAGCATGAGCGCTTTTGTGCCCTCGGTCAACGCATCTACTTTCTCGGAAAAGTCTCTGATCACTAACGAGCAGTTAACCTCTGAGCACAAGTCCTTCTTCTTATAGTGCGGCACCTTGTGCAAAAGATCCAAGCCTGAACTCCGCTCCAACGCTTCCACGGGCACCTGGAACTTTGTCAAGGGCGTCGAGTTTTTGATGGTGCTGTTGGGCATCACAAATGCCGCCACGGCCAATCTGTCTGTTCCATCACGCTCTCCGACTATGAGCTTGAAGAAATGCGTGGGCACTGCAATGTTCGGTGGCAGCCCGATCATTTCGTACAGAACCCTGTATTTTCCGTCTTCACACAACTTCGGCAAGTAGAGCGGGCCGGTCATGACGCGCACATCATCGTATTGCTTTGTGAGCGTTCGTGTGAAGTGCTCAAAGTGGCTCCAGTAGTCTTGGTTGAATCCTTTGCCAACCTGAGGCGACATATTCGACAAAAGGAACGTTTCGTTCATAGCTTCCTGTGAGAATTTGGCGTCTGCCGCTGGCATCTGGTGTCCACGGTCGTACCCAGATCTGAAATAATCTCTCAACCTGGCACGATGCAATAAAGGGATGGCCTCATCCTCCACGAAGAATGACTGCTTCCGTGACACATTGTCCTTATATTGCAATGACTCCCTCGTGAGGTGCTCCACCACCCAGTATGGGTTCCTCGTCTGTCTGTCATAGCACGAGATAAACCCAGAACGCCTCCCAATATCGTGAATGGGGCCCGGAAACCCGAACTTGAAAAACGCTTCCGGATCCACAAGGTCACGCAGAACTTCTCCAGCCGTCGCTGGTGGCCCAGGGAGATTTTTGTCTCCACTTTTGGTAGGCGCCTGGACGACAAGCTCCGAGGAAGGTTTGCCGCGCCAGAAGAACGATGCTATGCCCGCTCCCAAACCTAGTGAAATGGCGCTGTACTTGCTCATTGTCAGAATGCTTAAGCCCTGAAGTTTCTCGCGACGCTTGGGCGTTATTGTATCTCAGGGTTAGGGCTGATCTTCAAGTTTGAAACGCTAGGCGGGTATGGTGCTGATGCTCTTCGCTTTTCACTCTGTGCAAGACCCCGTACCAAAAATCATCTTAGCACTGGGGTAGATTATCAGTACGAGCCTAGAGGTCGTCTTGTCGCCCAAAAAAGCGATTCTAGACACGGAGAAGAACTCGGATACCTCTATAGGAAACCGTCCGCTGGCTCAACTAGAGCAAAAAGTCCGGATCTCAAATTACAACGATCCGCGCATTCACCGAAACATTAAGCTGAATTGAAATCTCCAATTTCTTTCACTTCTGTTTTCGAACTTCGTTTCCGGCAAACGCTTCGATACAATGGTGTGCTTGCGCAGCTAGGACTGTATCATAAACTAGTCGCCTGAAAAGCTGCAGTGCAATATTTTGACTTGCGCAGAATCCGGCTAGCTAGACAAATGTATGGTAGGAACATATATATAATATCTTTGTATTCCCTCAAGGAGGAATAAACGATTTCCAAAAATCTCTGAGACCATTTCTACAATAATGGCATGAACTTGGACTTCGTTTCCTTATACGTAATAAGCGCAAAGAGGACCATTGGAAGAACAATGGGGCCGGAAAGGGTACGCGGTATTTACAAGCGAGGCGCGCCAGCCTGCTTTATGCCCTACGTCTACAGCTGCCAAAAACACACCTACCAACATGCCCAGAGGCCCTGAGTACATAGAACTTTCGCTGATTCCCGATCCCGGCTCGGTGCAAGAGCTGCCGACCCAATCGCGTAGCAAACTCAATGAAAAATGGCAGCACTTGTCTGAAGAACAGCTCTCATACATATTGCGAAAGTTGGGGTTGGTTGAGCCGCTGCATCCAATTGATCTCGACACTTTCCCGCCTCAAATCTCCTTCATGGTGGACAAGATCGATAATTTGGACCTTCTGAAGGCTATTGAGATTCTACGAGGGGCGCTTGTCGAGCACAATGGGGATATCAACTTCCCCTCGGCGGACTATCGCCTCATAGAGTCGTTAGTGCTGGGAATACCGCCCGAGCTAGACAGCGCTGTTGTTGACGGCCCTGAAATTGCTCGAGGAAAGAACCACTCGGGTCTGGAGGACGACAACGGCGGTTTTCACGAGTTTTGGAAAACTCAAGTCAAGCTTGAAGCTGCATTGATAGCATACCACTCACCATACCCCGAAGTTAGGGCTGTTACGGACCCTTTTGACGATCCATCTATACCTGTTGAGACATTCCGGGTGTACGTCATCAGCTTACTGTGGACCCTCATTGGCAGCATCATCAATAACTTCTTTGTTCACAGATTGCCCGGCATTTCGCTTTCTACTAGTACTGTTCAATTGCTTCTCCTCCCTAGTGGGAGACTATGGGAACGCTTTTTCAGGGAAAACAAGACTATTCGTTTATTTGGGCGCTCGATCAATATTAACCCTGGCAGATGGAATAGCAAAGAGATGATGCTCGCCTCTATCATCTACTCGTGTTCCTCTGGCACACCTTATGCCGTTTACAATATCTTCGTCATGAAGCTCGATAAGTTTTATGGCCTTAAATGGGTCACCTGGGTCTACCAAGTATTATTCACCCTCTCCACCCAATTTCTTGGGTTTTCATTTGCATTCTTAATGCTCAAAGTGTGTGTTTATCCTAAGAAGTCTATGTGGCCAACCCTCCTTCCTGCCATCGCTTTAAACAAAGCACTAATGGAAAAAGAGACTCCGAATATCATCAACGGTTGGAAAATATCTCGTTACTCGTTTTTCTTTGTGGCTTTCGCTGCTAGTTTCTTCTACAACTGGATCCCGTCATTCCTTTTTTCTACTTTGTCAACATTTAACTGGCCAACGTGGTTTGCCCCTAACCTGGTCCACTTAAATAACGTGACTGGTTTCAATTCTGGATTGGGCTTCAATCCTTTGCCATCATTTGACTGGAACATCTTAGATATCTCCGGTTGCCTCACCATTCCTTTCTTCACCTATGCTAACCATTTCATAGGGATGCTCATTTCATTCTTTGTCATATTAATTGTTTACTACACAAATAACAGGTGGACGGCCTATTTCCCAATCAACTCAAACAGACTTTTCAACAACAGAGGCGAAATTTACGACGTTCATAAGATCTTAGACGAGAATAGCAGCTTCGATGTCCTGAAATACCTCAAATACGGGCCACCATACTTCAGTGCGGCAAATTTGGTTTTGTACGGTGCTTACTTTTTCCTATATCCGTTTGCTATATTGTATCACACGGTCACGGAATGGGGGCTGATGTCTCAAAGCTTTGTCAACATTTGGCGAACGGTACGTTCCGCATTTTCGAAAGATGCCGACGAATCTCTCAAAAGTTTCAAAGATGATCCACATTGCCAAATGATGAGCAAGTACGAGGAAGTTCCCAGCATATGGTTTCTCATCGTCCTCTTACTCAGTGTGTCCTTCGCAATTTCTTGTGCACTATTTTTCCCCATTGAGACCCCCGTGTGGGGCATATTTCTCACCATCATCATCAATTTCATCTTCTTGATTCCCATTACCGCGATTTCGTCAGTTACTGGCTTCACTTTCGGTCTCAACGTTTTGGTGGAGTTGATTGTTGGTTACGCCATTCCTAACTCCGGTCTTGCGTTAATTACTCTCAAAGCTTACGGGTACAATATCGACGGACAGGCTAGTAATTACATCACTGACCAGAAATTGGCTCATTACACTAAGATCCCTCCAAGGGCGATTTTCCGAGGGCAGATCCTCTCGACTTTTATGACAGCCTTTGTTTCTTTGTTCATCGCAAATTGGCAGATTGCCAATATCCCTGACATTTGTGAAACTGACCAAAAGAACAGGTTGAGATGCCCGGGAGCAAATACGTTCTTCTTCTCGAGTATCCAGTATGGAGAGATCGGCCCAGCAAAGGTATTTGGGGGCATCTATCCTTTGTTGAGATGGTGCTTCTTGTTTGGCGCTCTCCTGGTCTTGCCACTCGCGTATTTTAAAATCAGGGGCCCTAAACGCTTGACAAAATATTTCCAACCCACTGTCATAGTGGGAGGATTTTTGGCATATGCGCCATACAACCTTCTGTATTACGTTGGGGGTTTCTACCTCTCGTACACGTTCATGCATTACATCAAAACAAGATATCCGTTGTGGTGGGAGAAATATAACTACATCTTGACGAGCGCACTCTCTTCGGGTGTTGCGTTCAGTGCATTGATGATATTCTTTGTTCAGTTCAACGGGGCTTACGTGGATTGGTGGGGCAATCGGCTAGACAAAATGGGAATCGAGGGCAGCAAGCTCAAACCATCTTGGTTACATGCAAAGGACGCACCAGGTGGGTATGTCGGGCTTCGAGAATCCGAGTATCCATAACGAAACGATTAAACTTTAGTAGCCAGTACTAAAAAGAGTATTGTGCAGAGCAAACTCGCAAACAATACAAGGACGGGCGAAATGTTAGCCACCGGCATCTGTCTCTTCAAGATCAAGCTCTGTGTGTCGTAGAATCTAAATGCTCCCAATAGTAGTATGGCAATGCCCAAGATGATGAAGATCGCGCCGAATGTGCCGCTAGTTACTGGAAACTTCGAGTTGCCTTCTAGATAAATTTCAAAGCCGGCCACTGTGACCCTGGAGTCTTCTATGAGGAACCGGTTGAACTGTGCCATTGCAATGCCAGCAGACACGAAGGCTAACGAGGTCCTAAACCACGAGAGAAATGTTCGTTCATTCGCCAACTAGGTGTGTCAGTGCCAGGTTCTTCGGATACGCCAAGCTTTTGCTTCTCAGGCAATTATTGGAAAGACATACGTTATCTCGGGCGTAACCTTGCTTGTCGTGTAATTTTATCGATCGGAGTGTGACCATATTAGATCCGAGTTATGGCTGTGGCCAGGGAGTCCATATTACGTTAGAGTTAACGTGCGTGGGTGCGAACGTGCCACAGTACAGCCCGAGGTGCAATACAGGTGAAAACATATATTGGTCCATAGAGATCACGTAGAATTTAAAAAAGTAATAGTGCAAGGCGAGATACAAGAGCCTTAGGCAAAATAATATCCGATAATGGATCTCAAAACAAAAAGGCGGCTCCAAGTGCCATGCCAGCAAGCGCGGCACTACCGGCAAGATTTGCACCCGAGTTAGACTCAACAACGCTGGACTCCTTAGTAATGTTGGCACATGCAAGCCGGGTGGTGTTGGAAAAATGGACGACGATCGACAATCCATCAAAATAAGCCTTGTTGTCCTCGTTCAAAGACAAGTAGGGGTCAATGTAGGAGGTATCCACGGATGTGCCAGAGATCTTTCCGTGTCTTCCGGAAAGGTCTCCAACCTCTAACAAATCTGGCAGCAGAGCGCCCTCGGTTCCATTGTATGGGTTAAAATGTCCCAAGGTGGCGGTGCAATTTCCATCCTCAGGGACAGGCTTTTGGTGAATGTGGTACAAAAATGGCCCTCCGGAATCGGGCAAGTTGGACAATTTGACTGCAACCAAAACTGAGCCATTCGTAGAGGAGAATTGCAAGGAGCCATCAATTTTGCCGTCGAAAGTTGCGGACAACACAACGTCAGTGGGCGAATCGGTGCTCACAGGAGCAGCGCTCGCAAGTGCGGTACCGACAGAAGAAAGTAAGGAGATAGGTTTTAAGAACAACATGTTTGCTCACAAAAAAAACTTTGAGGGCATTCACCTTATAATTTAAATGAGTTCAGAGTCGTATGTTCGGACACTGGCTCACCACGATGATTGGCTACTTTGGGATATAGGGCCGCTTTGGGGACCAAAAGACTATGCTTCGTCTCAAATTAGGTACAGATGCGGCAGATAATCGGCCATGAATGCATGGTTGTGGCTACAAACCCATGCCGTAACTCATTATCTGGTGGATCAAGACATGATAATATTGATATGGAAGGTTCTCTTGGGCTGCATTCTGGCTGCAAAAAATAGCAATGGACCTAGTTTTATGCTCTTGAAGTGGTAGCGTAATGGGCGATACGCTGTTGGGAGATAAAAGTTGCTCGTTCTCTATTTCGTCTGAGTATGCAAAGGCAGGGGCTTGTGCAGGGCCACATGAGGAGAAACTAACGAACAGACGGACGTTACCAGCTAGAAAAATATACATATATATTATACTGGCGATGACGGCTACTTAATACACACAGCTTTGGATTGCGTACTGGGGGATTTCCTTTTTTCTCCGTGTATGTTGAAAGCGCTTTGTAATCATGTTTGTGCAAATTGACAGAGCATGGGATTGCAGGTTAGTGAGTACGAAGAATGCGTACGGTATATGCAGATGGCCAGAGTCCTGCCAACGGGCGAACTGGCACCACGCAAAGACTGCCATGTATGAAAAAAGAAATGGAAAGGTTATCAGCGCAAGACTAAAATGAGCTAGAAAGCATAGGATTACGTACAAGGGCCCATGGAGTAGATCTTTCCCAATTCGTCGGCACGAGATCATCTAAACCTCGGTGTTTCCAGTGAAATTCGCCACCTGCACATAGAAGTCAGTTGGACCGCAGGGGAATGTTAAGCCTACAGATTCGTGGGCATGAGCTAAATCACCAACAAGTCAAAAGAAGGTAAAATAAGGTGCAGCTAAGTAAAACACTATAAACTTACCCACTCTAAGCGCCTAAAATATTAAATTTCTGCTACCGATATGCCTATGTTTAGATTGGCCGTGCTAAGACGTCTTCTTATGTCTTGAATCATCAAACAGTGATTACACCCATCGCCACTGCTCTTGCTTATTCGTAGCTAAGAATTCAGCAAAAAGGTAGATACCGGTAGTCACTACTCCCTCTCTATATACAGGGCCGAGAATTGCACTCTGTTGAATTTCAGCTGACAAGGGCCTGCAGATATTGACGCGAACCAGCCTTCGTACCCAGGTCAATTTGCGATCTTACTAGCCTACCATCTACAAACACGTGAGCAATGTATGTTCCGTTTTTAGGACGATTATCCTTGACTGAGTGGGTTTTCTTGGTCATATCCATTATCCTCTCATGGCTAGAGTATGTTTCCAATATCGTGACAAAGTTGCTACCGACCTCGATTCTTAGTCTGATAAGCAGTTCCATAAATGTACTCTACAGTCTCAAGGGCGATAACATCAGTTTCACCACTAGGGATCATAGAGATATATCATCTGACGACTTAGTATATGAGTACCAAAGTTCGTCTTTTGGTCCAAGTGACAAGCGTAGGGAACTCATGAGTGGTCTTTACAACAGTCAGAACATTCAAGAAATGTGCAGGCTATTTGGGTACGACATCGAGAGCAGAATAGTTAAGACGAAGGATGGATATTTGTTGACGCTTCACAGGCTTGTCGGAGGTAACCAAAGCAAAGTCCCGGAAGGATCACGGAGAAGTAAAAAGGTGGTCTATTTCCATCATGGGCTCTTGATGAACTCAGAGGTATGGGTTACAATGCTAGACAAGGAAAACAACTTACCATTTGTCTTATATGATATGGGTTACGACGTTTGGCTCGGGAACAACAGAGGCAACAAGTACTCTCTCAAGCATATGTCATTGTCTCTTGATTCGCAAGAATTCTGGAACTTTTCTATGGATGAGTTTGCATTCTACGATATCCCAGACTCGATTGATTACATATTGGAAACAACCGGTCAGAGTTCGTTGACTTACATTGGTTTCTCTCAGGGGACAGCACAAGCTTTCGCCTCTGTGTCGGTGAACCATGACTTAAATCGGAAAATCAAGCAAATCATCGCTATCTCACCTGCGACGACACCCCACGGTCTTCATTCAAAGTTTTTAGACATCCTACTCAAATCCAGTCCTAAAATGCTATTCGCATTGTTTTCCCGGAAAGCTTTGATGCCTTCCATATACTTCTGGCAACGCGTGATCTACCCACCGTTGTTTGTAACATCCATTGACGTTTCAAACTACATGCTTTTTTCGTGGAGATCCGAGAACATTGACAAGATACAAAAGCTTTGCTCGTACGCCCACTTATACTCCACGACTTCGGTTAAGACAGTTGTTCACTGGTTTCAGATCATGTCTGCGAAAAACTTCCAAATGTTCCATGATGGCTCCAACGCGTCTTACATGATGCCAGTGAGCTATCCGCTCAAAAACTCCCGCATACCAATCCATTTGATTTACGGTGATTCCGACTCTCTTGTCGACATCGAAGTGATGGAAAACCAGTTATCTCGTGAGCACACGACAACCTGCGCGATTCCAGGACATGAGCATCTCGACAATTTGTGGGGCCGAGATGTGGCGAAACTTGTCATTCCTCTGGTGTTGTCCGCGCTAGGAGGTAACATGAACGGGCTGGTCTCGGCTGAACTGAAGGGCTTGGAAATCAAACAGTAAAAGTCCCTTCTGTTTACACTCTTAATGTTTGGGAAGTACTAGAAATATTTGTTATTATGGGATTGCGAAAGCGCTTTTAGATGGTTGTAGTCTTCTGTTTCCCGCCTTAGTTTCCTGTATTTTTACGCGATATATCGCAAGCGTGCACTAAACGTAAACCTGACATGGATCTAAAAAAACCAACCTACGGATTTTTCTGGATATTGAAACATTATATGTCACTAAACACGCAAACAATCGCCTAGAACAAAGTAAAAGGACATGGGAGTACAATCTGGTACTTCAGTGGGCCGTTTGGATTACGGCCAAGGTGGCTGCAAAATCAGGACGTGCGAAGCCGAATTCTGAAACGGGGGCAACGACTTGCAGGCCAGTTACACACAGCAAGAGAGACAAACGGTTGATTTTGCACTCTCCAGGTACTTTAGCTTCGTGAATAGTACTGGAATGCTTCTTCTCTATTCCCAAATCGGCGAACTTACCTTCAGGCGCCGAAGGTAAAAGTCCAAGGCTATCAGCGTTTGGCGGTACTGCACATAACGCTTACCAGTCTATTTTCTCGCCAAACTACGCATAGGAGTAAATAGAATTTACAACCACTCAAAACCTCTGGAATCCGTTTAACGGTCTTGTTCCTTCAACCCACATTGTGCTCTTACCTGCCCCAAAGATTACATACAGCTCCAGTTGAGCTTTTTTGGTTAAAAGCTCGCAAACTTCATGATGAGCATTTTTGCTCAGATAAGTGCAATGCGGGTTCCAGATGACTTTAACCCAACGAGTAAGTATATTTCGAAGCCATCACAACGTCACTCAAACCTCAGCTAACATCAACAGGATTGAAAGACCGAATCGAGGCAGAGCTACCGAGAATTATTTCAGCATCTGAGAATGACCCGCTTCATGATCCCATAATGAATGACTTATTGAAATTCAAGAGAAGATCCTCAAGTGAAGTATGCAACAAAGATATAACCACCGACATCTATAACATCTCACTTCAACTAATGGAACTCCTTGAACTCATTCTCGAGCCGTCAATCAGTGATAGCGTGAGGATGGAGTATGAGCAACAGCTAATAGATCTTCTCTCCCAACAGCCAAAAGTCAAGAAAGGCACCAAGTCATATCCGAACGATTTTCTCTCTCGTGTTTTGATAGACAACTATCAGTTACTCCTCAAGGCTTCCACTCTGTACTTCAATTTGTCGTTGTCGTCCCTGATTACAAAGTATCTTGTCAATATTATTTACAGTCTCGAATGCTGGGAGATTTATCACCTTTTATACGTCATTCCCAGCTTCGATTACATCCTTCAACTCCTTGCCTTCGACATAAAGCTTACGTCTTTTGGCTACGTTGTCAAGCCTCCCACCAATTTCTTGAATTTTAATCTCAGACAGGGACTCCAATACCCATTCCCGTTCCCGTTTTACAATTTCTCGTTTCACTCTCTCGATCCCGATTCGAAAGCGGGCAAACTCAACAGCATTAAAGTTGATCCTTACATTGATATTCGCTTAGACAGGACCATCTCCGCTACTAGGAAACGCAAACTGTCGGAAGCGAAGGTTTCTACTTCGTCGAATTCAATCTCACCTCCGCGCCCTCGAGAAAACGTCAAACCAGCACAAAAAATTGAGTTCAGATTCGAACATATGAGTCCGCGGACGATCTTAAACGATACGTTGCACTCGCAGGCTTCAAGTACGTTGGACGACGACGAAGGCTATAACACAGACGAGGCAGCGGCTATAATGCAAGAGGAGGACCGCCATGCATACCGGTTATCAAATTCGTTGTCTATTGTGCCATGTGTCTACGAGGAGGTTGAGCAAAAGACTGAGAAAAAAGGAGCACAGAAATCTGGTCCTCTCCACCAATGTAAACTCATTGATCCAAACACACAGAAACCTTGCATGAAAGAATTTTACGGGAAGAATGAATTACAAAGGCACAAAGAGTTTGTCCATGCCACGAGAAAGCGAATTTTCAGGTGTCAGTACTGCGCTCAGGAAGGAAGCACTGATCAGACGTATCCACGGCATGACTCACTTGCACGCCATATTCGTCGTAAGCATGGAATAACTGGACGAGAAAATAAAATGGCGGTTATGCTAGCTCGACAGAATTCAGAAGTGGAAGGCGTTACAACGGAGGGGAAGGGCTCGATTAACTCCGAGAGAGGAGATACCTCGATGGCTCTCAAACCTACGCAATCAGCGAATCCAACGCAGATCAACCCCATAGGCCTGTCTGGTAACATGAAACGGATGTCGGCAAGTGATTTCGCCACCACTGAGAAGCCAGGCAAGATGAGAAACACACAAGGCGAGTTTTTTGGATCTTTTGTGACTCCACATCATGCTGACAATCGCGCGGAACCTTCCAACCAAATGGGTAACAAGCCCCAAATTCCAAATATAGGCTTCCATTCGCATGGTCGGTTTCCGGCTCCAACTTATGCTAATTTCAACTATTGGCCTCCCATGAACCCTCAGTATTTCAATGAAGCGTCCAAGAAGCATTTTCCCCCTGGCGACGCGATGCATAGATCCGCCGCACACAACGCTCCGCAATTACCAGGTATCTATCCACAGGGCCAATTTCCCCCGACTTATACCCAATCAGTGTACCCTCGGCCTGATGCAGTGTACTTTGGGGGCCCTCTGCACATGAGTACAGCGCCCATCGGCACTACAAGTCAGTATTCGTTTGTTAACAACGTGCTTCCCTCTCAATACTCAGCTCTGACGAACACAAATCGCCCCTCACAAGCTGATCTGGCTAGCCAAGGCGGAAAGGGGAGCAAAAGGTCTGAAGATTAAAGTTACTACTCGTATATATGTATACGCAACGCATTCTTTCTCTGTAGTAGGTACCTGATAACGGAAGGCAGTGAGAAAGTAGTTTCTCAATGGCTGCAAAATGTTTGTGCGCAACACCAGAAAATACCGTCATTCCTCCAATCAAACCAAGCGTGTCACGCATTAATAGAGAACCCACACACCATACAGTACGCAGCACATTAAGACAACCAAGAATAGTCCTCTAGTCACTCAGGTATGCGGAGCAGAGTGAGGCTGGTAGCGCGCCAGTAGTTTACAGGGCCATGAACACATCATACAGTTTCTGAAACACGGTACTTTTGCTTTCCTGGCTACATGCGCGTGCGTGCCGAGCTCAGAAACATTTGACCACATTTTGCAGTCGATACCAAAAATCCATCACGTCAAGGAGACTCGACAAACGTTGCTAGCATCAGCTTGTAGTGGAAAATAATCCGAGAGAAATCTAAGCGTCCCGTGTTGCCGGAGAACTCACTCAACCTTGTTGCTCCGAGTCCGTCGCCACATTTCCGACACACCCGTTGCAACTTCCCCTTATCGAATCACACAATAACGGCCACACTTTTCCGTGGTACGCCTGGGAAATCACCCGCTTTACTTATCGGAAACAAGCCAACAGCACACGTGTAGTGCCGTCGCTATTTTCAAACCAATACAAACTATCTTCATTTGGCCATGTCACTGTTAAGCCAGTGGAGTCATGTATCTGAAGCTCCCACTAGCGGGAACCAGCATTCCCAGGATTCCCTCAATACATCCTTCACAAGCTCACAAGGGGCAAAGACCGTGTTTGACGTACCCCATGTGGACGGTTTTCTTATGCAAAGTAATGGTGACTCTGCAACCCCTCGCAATATTCCTTCCACGCAGCTGACATTCGAAGACGGGTTTACGAGACTGTGGTTCGACGAGACCCTGCCCCAAAAAATTGACACGATAGTGACACTACTCGTGGAAAACACGCCAACGTGCGTGGAGGACTACTCCGAGCACTTTTTCAAGGTAGCCTCGTTATTGCACGATGGCGAAATCACATACGACGAGAGAAAGCAGCTAGAGAAAAAGTTTTTTTCGTTGATAGCTCTTTTGCCAAGGTTCCAAATGACAGAGGATCCATCGAGCTCCAAGCTTTATTTGGTGGTTGAAAGATGTTTCGACGTTTTCATCAAAATTTCTATGGACAAAAGGAACATTGATCTCGCCACCGCTACGATCAGATTTTTAACGTCTGCTGTGATGGGCTTGAACTACTGGGAAATATATAACCTTCTCCGGTGCCGTCCAGCGATTTATCAATTTCTATTGCTCATTAAATTTGATTTGCACGAGTGCTATGCCAGGTTTATGAGAGACTATCAAAATTACACACATAGGCAGCAAGACTTGTCAAATCAGATTCAGCTGCAACTTGATGTCAGAAACAAAAGAAGGCGTAAAGAGTCATTTTCTTCATCCCCCTCATCTTCTCCAGAGGATGAATATGCGAGCAGCAGCCGACGCCAATCACATGAGAGAACGAAGGAGTCAGGGGATGATCACGGAGAGAGTGTTTCTCCGCCAAAAACACAGGTGAACCAAGACCGTTCAGCTCACCGTGAAAGAAAGAAGATAAGGACAGAGACGAAAAGTGAAGCTCATAAGATCATTCAAAAAGCGGATATTAAAGTTGCGGCGGCAGGCAACAAGTCATCAAACTATGACCCTGATGTTGTGCACGAATGTCAACTACCATCTGCTGAAGAGCCCAATATCATGTGTTTGCGGAGGTTTTCAAGAAAATACGAGTTAATCAGGCACCAAGAAACCGTGCATTCGAAGATGAAAAAGTTGTTCAAATGTTATGTTTGTGTCAAACAAGACCCGACTTTGGGACCAAGAATATTTACCAGACATGATACATTGGCTAAACATATCAGAGTCAATCACAGGATTTCGGGCAAGGAGGCAAAGGCGGAAGTCGCCTATTCCAAAAAACACGCTGAAATCGTCGAGGAAGGCGATATTACTGTCCACGTTGGGAGACGAAAGATGAAACTTGATATCGAACTTCGAGCGCATATGGAGCGAAATCGTGGACCGAAAGAGGGCCTTGAAGACGGTGCGGTCTACGATGAGATCGACGACTCCGCACCTGACTCTATTGCGTCTGCGGGAGAAGAGGAAGCTTATTGAAAGACAGAGCGTGCGGAGGATGACTTCAAAGCTTCGACGCTAAGAAGGACAAACGTTCAAACGCTTGGATGAAAGAGGGACATTCAATATTGCTGTCAAATTAATCTAGTTTCAGTATTCAGATAAGGTATGTAGAATGAATTTAGGGACATGCCAATTTTTCGAATGCCTGCTGCTCAACGATTGCTTTCTTAATTTCTTCATCGTTTATCTCTTGTAGAAGATCAGCAGGAATGTCAGCTAGGCCCGTAATGGTTCGCCGTATGTTGGGTGCGAGCATTCTCAAAGAACATTCGATAGTGCGTTCGTCAGACGCCTCAGCAAGCTTGGTGAACTTGGATCTCAGTGGCTGGCTAGCAGTGGGGTAGAAGTTGAATCCACTATAAGCATCCTTAACTCCGCGTAGCCAGGTTTGGTTTCTCGCCTCCGCTAGAGACTTATTATACTCTTGGGTCTGTAGAGCAACTTGATACATCCACGTTGGGTCAGATTGGTAGTTTATCAACGCAGAGCCCGTAACGTGGGCCAGATATGAGTGATCGCCAGGACCGAGATTCCCACCATTCACAGAGGCTTCTTCTGGGTCCGCATACTCGCCTTCCACATCGCCTCTTTCTCTTGCCCTCTCCTCCCAGAAATCATCAGTAACCTTTTTGCCCTCCACGATCATTCGTGCTCCGAATTCACGGAAAATAGATCTCGCGGTGACAAGATTTACCGATCTTCCCTTGTACGAGGTTGGGATTAAGTGCCTCTGGATCAAGTCCATCTTCTCTTCATGGGTGCAGACTTTCTTGAACAAAGACAAATGCGTCTTGAACAAAAGGTACGAGTCTCTAAATCCAACCAACCTAGCAGGTTCAGTTGACACCATGTACTGACGATCACCCTTACCCAACAACGTAAAAGTCTTGATGCGGAACTTTCTATCACCTTGCAAGAATCCGTTTGCGTCTATCTTTTCCAAGCCCTTTGGGTCTTCGTTCTCGACAACAACCTCATCGTTTTTGACGTCGATCTCGTTCCCTTTGTCGTCGAACATGACGTCCTCTGGGCGGGGGATCTTCGGTTTTCTTCCGCGCTTCTTCCCCTTCTTGCGACCAGGCCCGTTTTTCTCCCCGTCAGCTTTGGAATCATCTTTTCCTTCGCCCTTTGACTCGTCGTCACCTTGCGCTTCCAGCTTGACACCGTCATCCTTTGCATCCTCTCTATCTTCCGTCTCGTCATCTTCGGGTTCCTCGGTGGGAGCTTTTCTCTTTCTACCTCTTCTGGATTTTGTTGGATTTGCAAACTCCTCATCCTCATCGTTGTACTCGTCGGCTTCCTCAACTTCATCGTCTTCATCGTCGTCTTCATCTTTCACATTGGAGTCGTCGAAGTCTTCGTTATACTCGTCATCCTCGCCTTCAGGATCCAAGTCTAAACCAGCCAAGGTCTTCCTCTTTAATCTTGAATGCCTGGGCGATCTTGCCGAATCTGGCAGGCCAACAGTCATGTCCAGATCTCTAGCCATGATATCGTAGATATTGGAGGGTGCGCCTTGTGTTGTTCGCGACAAGTCGCGAGGTTGCAGTTGCATGCAAACCGCGTAGTCGGGGCAGAATGTACAGTGTTTCCCTGTGGTTCACTAAAAAAAACAAAAAAAAAACGCTCTGTCGACGTCCCAAATTGATTACGCTCTTCGTGCCTTGAGTTTATGGGGACATTATGTACAAATCAAAACCAGGAGATTATTGCTCGTCTTTTTTCTCGTCGGATGGTTGTTCGTTCTTGAACGCGTCTTTCCCATCGAGATACTTATCAAATGCATCATTTGTTTCGGGAAACGGACGCTTTCCTAATAGTCTAATCATGTCTTCTCTCGTAATGAATTCCTTCTTCAACAATTCCTGCGCAACAAGTTCGACTTCGTTGGCCTTCTCCGTCAACAACTTCTTGCACTTGTCGTGACAATCAGTAACTATCCTCTTTATTTCTTCATCAATGGTGTTGTTGGTATCATCACTAAAGGGCTTCGTTAACGAGTCTTGCCCTTGAGTATCAGCATAATTAACCATGCCAACTTTAGGGGACATTCCAAAACGCATGACCATGGACTGAGCAATTCCGGTGACTTTCTTGAAATCATCGTATGCACCACTCGTAACCGATGAAAAGTTCAACTCCTCAGAAACCCTTCCTCCTAAAGTCATTATCATGCGGTCGTAAAGCTGCATAGCGCTCATGAGATACTGGTCAGGTGGAAGATACTGTGCGTAGCCCAAAGCTCCTTGTCCGCGAGGGATAATCGACACTTTGAGTAGAGGATGTGCATACTTCAAGTACCAGCCACATACGGCATGACCGGCTTCGTGATACGCAACAACCTTTTTTTCTTCTGGGGACAACAACTTGGTTTTCTTCTCAACGCCTCCAATGACTCTCTCAATGGCCAACTCGAAGTGCCTCAAGGTAACAGCCTTTGCATTGTATCTAGCAGCAATGAGAGCGGATTCGTTGCAAACATTTGCTATATCAGCTCCGGAGAAACCCGGAGTCAATGCCGCTAAGCGCCCGGGTAAATCTTTGTCAATGTTCTCGGCTAACTTGATCTTTTTCAAGTGAACCTCAAAGATCTCCTTTCTGCCTTGCAACTCCGGGTTATCGATCGCAATATGCCTGTCAAATCTGCCAGGACGCATCAAAGCCTTGTCCAATATGTCTGCTCTATTTGTACCAGCCAAAACCACGACATGGTCACTGGTATCGAAACCATCCATTTCCACTAATAACTGATTCAAGGTTGTCTCACGTTCGTCATTGGCGCCACTGGCATTTCCCTTGGATCTCTGCTTACCGATGGCATCGATTTCATCGACAAACACAATGGAAGGGGCGTTCTCGCGTGCGGTTTTGAACAAATCACGCACACGAGAAGCACCAACACCAACAAACATTTCGACGAACTCGGAACCGGACACAGAGAAGAAAGGTACGCCGGCCTCACCTGCAGTCGCTTTTGCAATAAGCGTCTTACCTGTTCCTGGTGGACCCGACAATATCGCACCTCTTGGGATTTTCGCGCCTAATTTCTCGTACTTCTCGGGGTTCTGCAAGAACTTAACGAACTCCATCACTTCCTCTTTTGCCTCGTTCATTCCAGCAACATCCTTGAACTTGATTTTGATGTCCTTTTCTTGATTGAATTTTTTGGCGGTAGACTTGCCGAATCCAAGCGGTCCGCCCATTCCTCCCATACTTGCCTTTTTAGTCATGTAGTAGATAGCTCCAAGAAACAAGAGGGTAGGGATAAAATTGATCAAAATCTTGGCTGCGCTTCCCTCGGATACATAGATGACTGGTATTCTAAGCTGGTCAGGGATGTTGTATTCATCTTGGACCGCCTTCAAACTGCGCTCGAAACTTTCGATATTCCCAATATTGAAGTAAACTTCATTAGAATCGGGGTTACCCCCAAGAACGTTTCCATTCAACTGGACGTACGCGGTCTTGTTGTTAACAACCCGAATCTTGCTAACATAGTTTTTGCGCAAGTAGTTCGATGTGAACTCCTGAAAGGTAATCTGCTTATTGCTCTCCTGCGACGTGTAAACTAGGAAGAGCAACAATCCTCCGACAACACCCATGAAGAAAAATCTCATTTGTTGGCTACTGAGCTCAAAGTCAAAAGTTTTGAATTCCTGCTTGCTCTTGTTGTCGTCTTTGTCTCCCTTTTTCGTCTCCTTTGGATTAGTGTTAAAAAAGAAATGACCGGGACGATTGGAAGCTGGAGAGCCGTCGGGCGAATCATGCTGTTTGAATGAAACAGGCTCTTGCTCTCTTTCTGTCAGGGCGTCAGCCTCCACAATGTCCCGAGTAGAAGGGTCCAAGGGATTAATCACGTAAGTGTAGGCGTTGTCGTAGACAACCGAGTTGAAGGTGTCGAATATCTCGTTCCAAGCACGCACAGTCTCTAGAGGGTACTTGTGGTAAGATAAGTCCGATTTCTCTTCGAGAGGAGCGAAAGACATAAAGAGAGTCTGGGCCTCAGGGTCCAGGAAAGTGATGCCATCGACGTGCATCCTCAGGGCGATTAGTTCGAAATATGTAGAAAACATTTTCTTAACATCTGCCTCAGAAAATGGAGCCAAATCCGGATGAGTATCTTTAAAGTCTTTGACGATGGTCTCGGCAAGGTCAGGCTTGAAGACCTTGCTGTTCTTGTACTCCTCGCATTCCACCAAAAAACGGTTCAAAAGATAAGAGAATACAGTCTTGTACCTCTCGGCCACCTTGGGATCGAGAGGGTTGACGACATTTATCACTCCAGGATCGCTGGAATTACCGAAACCGGGTGTAAAATCCTTGCCGTTCGGACCTTTTGTCTTCTCGAACTCGGAGCTGTTCCGATTGAAAATTACGCGAGACGAGTGCAATGGGCGGACTGCAAACCGCATGATAGGCAAGGGCCTAGTCCTCAGCACTCCCACAGATCGCCTTGCTAGCATGAGCGAGAACCGCCCTATTCTCGCAGAATGCATGTCAGATGTGTTGAGGTAGTAGCGCTTGAGTGATCGGTAGTGGCAAGAAACTGAAGTGTGCGCGCAGGTAGCGTTCAGCGCGGCGAAAAAAGCCTGGAGCGCTATGGCCACTGCGACGTCCTTCCCTTAATTCCCTTACTTGGGAGCCATGAAAGTGAGTCGTAGCATAAGCACAATCACAGAGGCGCAAATAACCAAAAGCAAGACGGGAAGTCGAACAAAATGTCTAGAAGAAACTACTCCTCCGCGTGTTTTAGTGGTGGGACGAACATGTTATGCACCATGCTCGAGATGACCATCTCAGCAGGACGGCCCTATAACAATTGAGAAAAGGTGGGGAAAGCACACTGCAGCGAAAGGAGCACCGAAGAACTGTACAAACCGACAGAAGGAAATAAGCTTCGTATTTCCGTGTCAAGCACATTCCACACCTACCTACTGCAAATATAGCATGCGTGCACCGTGTATTCTGTCGCGTTCACATAGCACTACACATTCTGTACTCGTAGCAAAACGAGATCGCTGTACCTCAGTCCACTATTTGGTAACCTCAGCTAAGACTGCCACTACTACCCGTACTGTTTTGAAAATGTTTCATCTTTTACCTCAAATTCTACAATACTCTCTGTAAGGTTGAAGATAGGGCATCGGAACTCCTTTCCACCATTGTTTGCTCATTTTCGGCTCCACCCCACTGAAGCTGGTGGTAGCCGGATCTCGAGCCTGTATTGTGCGATTTAGCCTGCAGATCTGACAGGCTTCGCTTCATCGGGGCTTAGCAGCCAATTCACCACTCCAAATTATCATAGACCCCAATAGTAAAAAAGAAAAATAGAAGCTTATGTGAACGGAGGCACGATGGACCTATCCTCCGCTCAGCCTCATACCGCCAGTTTGCATTTCTTCCCAAAACTGGCGTTGCCTCGGTGGCCAGTGCTGCCGGCGCACCCGACATGATGGCTGCATCGCGCGTATAAATCCCCATGAATTCGCCAGCCGGATTGAGCGGTCTTGCGAATTGCTTTTACTTGAAAATGAGCGAAAATGCTCAAAATCCCACGTCACACGAGCGGAGCCCAAGTCCGCCCATGATGACACGGAAGTCTAGTCAGTCAACCTCCGGCGACCTGAGCGATGGGACAGAAATCAAGGAATTTTCCGCGGAGGATCAAGAATGGCTGTCTCCCTCCCAAGATCCCGGCGACGTTGAGCGCCAATACACACACGAGGATGCAAACTCGTTGATCGGTGGAGATCAGATTTCCTTCTCCGATGAAAGCGTTGGCAACACCGGCACCTCCGGTGAGGATTTCATGGCACAGAAAGTGTTTCTGTTCTCGCTTCCCTTTGGTGGACTATCATCTTTCAAGTCAGGCTTCAAACTCCCATTCACTCATCACAAAGAGGAGGATCCAGAGATCAAGGACCTCCGTCTACGACTCGAGAGACAGCAGACGTTGAACACGATCGACGAAGCGAAGTTCTTTGCGTCCACCAAGAGCACCGACGATGTGCGGTTTCGAGCGATGAAGCAGTCGATCAAAGACAACATCTCGGAATTCTTACCTGAGTTTATTCTGAAGAAAGAAAAGCCTTACGAGTCGATTTACCACGACTTGACTGGCCCAATTGTAGTCATGGGTGGATTCAGAGGATCCATCTTGCGAGAAACAAGCACTGGCAAAAGAGCTTGGGTACCTTTGAAAGCAGGCTTTAACTTGCGAAAGATCAAGTTGCTCCTCGGCCCAACTCCAGAGGACGAGTTGAGAGCAACGGACCTAATATACCCGGATGGAGTGTTGAAAAATATCGGGCCATTTGACATTTGCAAAAAGTTCATGAAGAAACTTGATAACGGAAAGACCACCGTTGAGGGATTTGGATACGACTGGCGACTCAGCTTGGAAATCACAAGCAACCAACTCGTTGAGTTCCTTGTGAAATTGAAGAAGAGAACGAATCAGAAGGTAATAGTTATTGCTCATTCTATGGGCGGCTTGGTAGCCCATGGCGCCCTACAGAAGCGCCCAGATTTATTCCGTGGCATATTATACGTTGGGGTTCCTAGCGAATGTCTTAATATATTGGGCCCGATCAGGTACGGTGATTCTGTTATGTTCTCGGACAAAATTTTGACTTTCGAGACAAACTTTATGATGAGGTCTTCATTTTCGTTTTTACCGCTTTCCGGACGGGTGTTTGCGAACGAGAAGACAGGGGAATGGTACGATTTGGACTATTTTGACCCAGAAACGTGGGTCGAATACAACTTGAACCCTCTTGTGTCGTCTGCACGGAGGCAACGCGAGTTAGAGAGTAACTCCGGTTCTCAAGCGAGTGACACTTTGACAGCGGTCCATAAACCTACAGACGACAACTTCCTGTCACTCACAATCACATCGATAGGCTCCCGCTTGAAACTTGGTGGTATTAACAGAAAGAACAAGCTGATCACTCTCACAAATCTGCAAATGCAGAAGAGATACAATTCGGGTAGAGCCAGCCCACAGAGTCCGACTGAGGAAGACATGGAAGACAGGTTTAGTATCTCGTTCGCTCAAGCCTACAACTATCTATGTGATACACTTGCGAAGACCAAAAAATACATGCTTGGATTGGAATTCGACCCGGAGTTGGAGGACAAGTACCCGCCGCTAGCTGTGGTCTATGGTGACAAAATCCCTTCTGTCAGAGGTTCCTACGTGAAGAGTCCTCAGGACATAAAGGATGGAAACTATTATCAATTCTTTTACGGTCGTGGCGACGGAGTCGTTAACATGAGATGGTTGATGCCTGAGCAGAAAGGTTTCTCCAAGTACGATCCCAAAACTGGAAAGGGCCAAATTGTGGGTAGGTTCTCTTCTGCTGCAGGTCATGTTAACTTAATGAACGATTTCGACGCAATGGCCCAGGGCTTGAGCGCAATCGTGGAGGCAGAGAAAACTGGAAGAAGTAAATAAATATAACGTCGTATGACATACCCGACAAAAGTCTGGTTTGAACGGATCATAAGAGACACTTCCATAAAACTCCCCCTATTGTCGCTGACGTGCGGAAACATCTATTAAGTTGGACTCTCAAATACTTCGTTTACTCTTCCCCGTCTACCTCGTACAAAACCGTGATCCAAAGGCTACAAGCTTGGCATGGAGCCACTATTTGAAAACCACCTGAGCCATCTGAGGAGCCTTTCTCTAGATCGCTCTCTGTGAGCTGGATAGAATCCTTCGCTGTGCATCTGGGGCAACTCTTGGACCAATTATACTGACCTGTTTCAGAATCCTGGGACTCGACAAATTCCGCTAGAGTAACACAATCTAAGCCTGCGCCAGATATATTGAAGCCCTGAGTCTTGAACAGCACCTTCAATTCTTCGTCGTACGCTTCACGGCTCTGTGCATTCCCTAAAACCAAGTAAGCGGATTTAAGATCTGAAACGACAACGCCAGCATCTAGAATGTTGGCCTGGGCCGGGTCGTTGCCAACTTTGTCAGGATGAGTTTGCAAAAGTTTCTGGTGGTAGGCAGAACGGATTTCAGCTTGCGTGCTGCTGGGGAGCACACCCAATATTTCGTAGTGAGTCTTGTCCATGAGCCATCAGACCGTAATGTTCACGTCTTTCAACACAAATAAGTCATAAACTTCACTGAAATCTCTGGTGTAGTCTACCTTATGCTCGTGCGCAAACCGAGATTTTGTCCGGCTGCGCTTGAGCTTTACGCGATGAGATGGAAAACTTTCGCTACGATCGCACAGATCAGTTCATCGTCGGAAAACATGGGGAAATCGACTTACAAAACTTCGGACTTGAAGGTGACTTCGGTGAACTTGGACCCTTCGTATGTGGTCGGGTCGTTTTTCAACGGAGTGCAAATTCCCGAGGACAGCAAATTCGATCTATATCAGCATAAGGCGCACAGCGAAAGATACGTTATCCACGGCGAAAACTCCACTTTAGAATACAATGGAGAAACAGGAGCCGACCAAAACACAAACGACTACGTGGTTGCTTTATACGATCCTAAAAAGATGTCCGTGGAGTTCTTCAAGTCTCCATTAATAGAGGGCACGGTCACATCTTTGGAGAACAAGGTGCACAAGGGCCCTAGGGTCAAGCTGCGTGGGGTCAGGCGAATTAACCAGAGAAATGCGTTGGGAGAGGCGTTTGGTACGAAGAAAGCGAAGGCAGCCATCGCCAATTTGGAGAAGAACAGGATCGACTCCGAGAAGCTTATGGATATGGAGTTGGACATTGTGGACAACGTGAAAGAGCTCACGTCCGACTTGCCTACTCGTGAGTCGCTACAAGATGGCAGCTCTGTCGAGAGGCCAACACCCAAAGCGCATGTGGATGCTACCTCCGTAGAGCAGATTTATCCTTTGGATGGTATCATTCCAAGCAAAGAGTGGAACGCGATCAGGATCAGCTCGATTTTGGAAGAAGAAGACCCAGAAAAACGTTTGGAGATCATGCCTTACACCAAGTCTGCTTTCGTCGCCAAGAACGTTTCGAAGTATGTGTCGTTGGCCAACACGCAGAAGCTAAAGATGTTGTACTACGCGTCGTTGCTTCTTGGAGTATACAACAACAGACGCGTGAAGGACAAGACCACGCTCATGGAGAAATTGGGCAACAAGCCGGCAGAGATTTTGATCGACGGCGTGTTAGAGAGGTTTGCTGTCGCAAGAAGATTCTCGTCATTCGCAAAGTCAAAGGACAGGTCCTTTGTCATCGATCCATTCAATGAAGATAAACTCATCTGTTATCTTCTAGCGCTTCTTTTCCACATCGAGGACTTCACCTTGGAGCTTATACCATTGGCGCACGAGTTGAACATGAAACCCACGAGGCTCCAGAAAATGTTTGGCGCCCTCGGAGCTACTGTCAAGCCGGTTGGAGTGGGTATGGCAGAGGCACTAGGAATCTCGAAGAAGGAGGCTTCTACGTACAAGATTGCAGTGTTGAGAGTTCCTTTCAAGTTACCTGAAATGACAAGAAGAGGAGGTAGACGTTAGGATGTGCATATATAGGACCGTGACCTACAAAACACAATAATTAAGAGCTATGATAGGTTGCAGAAACAAATTTGTATGCTTCAAAATACAATCTTTATGCGCTATACTAGATCGCAGAGCCCATAGTTGCATGCTACGCGAACTGTGTGCGCACAGCGAGCTCTCCCATACGTGCCACATGCAAAATATAGCTTGGAGCCATGGCTACGGAATCAGAAAAACTAGGGCAAGTGTTGGCTCAATTGGCAACATGCGAGCAAGAGATGGGAGAGGCCGAGAAGGAGGCGGAGATTTTTCGGATCAAAAAGACTCAAGGCTTGTATGAGAAAAGACGAGGCATCACAAAGAACGTGCCCCAATTCTGGTACGTTGTTCTAGCCGAGAACGACGACTTTGCGGAGTACATCAGAGCCGAGGACTTGAAGTTTTTGGACTTTGTGAGCGATATATATGTTCATTACGGCGTGGTGACTTCTGACAACATGGAGCACTACAGGGATTTTACCATCACGATATGTTTCAATGACGACTCTGGGACTGTGCCCAACCAAACCATTGAAAAGGAGTTTTTTGTCTCCACCGAGGACGGAGAAGAGGTGATCAGGTCCAAGCCTGTGGACATAGAGTGGCCTGAAGAGCTTGCCAGCATTTGTCCATCTAACATCAGAAAGAATAAGCTGGGGCCAACCTACACTGCAGAGGAAAAGAAGCTATACAGACAGGGCATGAAGTCTTTTTTTGCTTGGTTCGAGTGGACTGGGACCAAACCTGGCAAGGAGTTTAAAAGCGGAGAAGACCTAGCTAGGCTAATTATTGACGACCTTTTTCCAAATGCTGTGAGGTACTACGTTGAGGCTGTGAGAAATGACCAGGCAAGTGACGTCGACAGCTCCGAGGGAGACGAATTGGACATCGACGACGAAGACGAGCACAAGAGCAAAAAATTGAAAACTTAGTTCTCGGCTTGAACGAAATAGAAAAAAAAGGCAGTGTAGGATCTACGACAAGTGAGCATTGTGTTGGATATTCTAGGGCAGGGCCAGTACCAGAGTATGGCGCGATTTCTACCGAAGTCTTCTTGCGCACTGACGAACGTACGTACTCTAAGAACGACTTCCGGAAAATATAATGCTTACGCTTCTGCGATGTCTCTCGACAGCTGTGAAGCCTATACTACAAGATGTAGTTATTGTGGGAGGTGGCCCCGCTGGACTCTCGCTTTTAGCGTCGTTGAAGAACAATCCTAAGACTCAAAATCTTCTGTGCACATTGATCGAGGGCCTGGATTTGACCCCAGTAAGAAATTTTGCTGCTGTGCCACCTCACAATTACACAAACAGGATTGTTTCTCTCACTCCAAAGTCTGTTCAATTCATGCAAGATAAGACGGGAAGCTGGGAGTTTCTCCACCAGGACCGTGTGAAGTTTTACGATAACATGATTGCATACGACTCGCAAGATGCCGAGGCCAGAATCCATTTCGATTCCAGCGATGTCTACATCGACGATCCCCAGTCTCTGGCAATAGCCGCAATGTGCGAGGTGACCAATATTCAGGCGTCGTTGCTTCAGAAAATCGAGGCACTCAAGGACGAGTTGCCAGAGGAGGACTGTGCGACAATTGTGGAAAATTCAAAGGTGGTGGATATCAAAACAGACGATACCTCCGACTGGCCAACAGTGACGTTGAGCACTGGACATACATATCAAGCCAGGCTTCTCGTTGGCGCGGACGGGCAAAATTCTCCGGTGAGAAAGTACGCTGCCATCGAAAGTCGTGGCTGGAACTACGACAGATTCGGCGTTGTGGGCGTGGTAAAGTACCAGTTTGTAAGTCCCATTGACGTGGCATGGCAGAGATTTCTCTCGACGGGTCCATTGGCCATTTTGCCACTCGCCGAAGACAACGCCACGTTTGTTTGGTCAAGCACTCCGGAATTGGCGGATATCTTGATGAAAGTGGATGATGAGATCTTCCCGCACTTGTTAAACGCAGCCATGACATTGGAGGAGGTAGACTTAGCCTACATTTACAAGTGTTTGCAAATCAACCCATGCGACAAACTGGTGATCGAGGACATTGCATGGAGGACGTCTAGAATGTCGGAAGAAGACTTGGACGACAATTACCCAGTTCCGATCGTCGAGGTAATTCCAGGGACAAGAGCGAGATTCCCCTTGAAGCTACTTCACGCAGATACCTACATTGCTCCCCGAGTGGCTCTAGTGGGAGATGCCGCGCACACTATCCATCCATTGGCTGGGCAGGGACTCAATATGGGCCAGACCGACGTGGCGCTGCTTGTAAATGCCTTGGAAATTGGTATAGACCGTGGGCTAGACATAGGGTCGACGTTGGTGCTTGAGCAGTATGTGTCGGAATCGTGGCCAGCCAATCATGTGTTACTCGGCATATGCGACAAGCTCCACAAGATATTCTCTACGAATTTCGAGCCGCTAGTGTTACTTAGGGGTTTCGGAATGAAGACATTGAACATGTTTGACAGCGTGAAGAGCATGATGATCCAAAGCATCAGTGGGCGGTAGGCGGCTTTTAGAAGTCGTTAGAGGGCCAATTAACAATATGTACAAAGTAAAGCCTCGGACCGCAATTGTTGCGAAATAAGTAGTGTGTGGCAACTGACTGCGAAATGGAGGGTAGCATTCGCGGCGCACGCAGATATGTTGCTGTTAAACGGATGGACAAGCACAGAGAGCAGCATCCCTAATGTACCTCTATAACAACGTTCGGATCCTCGCTGCGCTCCCTGCTTTATCGTTATGGGGCGAGACCAAGAAAAATTACCTATTTCGTCTGCCCCCGCGAGCAGCTGACTCCGATGATGTGAAGCTCTTGAAAGACGGCTATCTGACAGTCCGATCTCACTACACTCCACCAAAACACCCCGTTGTCCTATGTCACGGTCTCTCAGGGTTTGATACTATTACATTGCTACAGCTTCCACAGATTGCCGCATATCCGTCAGCGAAAAAGGTCACGAAGGACTTGGAGAAGGTGTCCGAGGAGAGCTCAAGCACGTTCATAGTCAACTATTGGCATGGAATCGAACAAGCGCTTACAAAAATTGGCACAAAAGTCATTATAGCGAAGGTTCCTCCGTTCGGCTCGATCGAGGAGCGCGCAGAGCTGTTGGATCTGCTTCTAAAACAGAAGTTGAAGGACTACCCTCGCGAGCATGACGGCGAGCGTATCAAAATCAACTTGGTGGGCCATTCGATGGGTGGTCTTGATGCAAGGTATCTCATTTCGAAGGTTCAGAACTCGGAATCTCCGTACAAAGTCGTGAGTCTCACCACTATTAGCACTCCGCACCACGGATCGGAGGTGGCTGATTTCGTGATGAGCTACGTTCAAAAGGACGAATTACTTCAGAGCTTATGCCCGAAGGCAATTCCCCAGCTAACTACAAAGTTCCTCAAGAACTTTAACTCTACAGTGAAAGACGATTCTTCGGTAGGTTACTTCTCGTACGGAGCTCTGATGCATCCTAATGGCTTCAAGCTCTTTCGGGCTACCTACGAGATCATGAGGCTCGAGATCAACAAAAATGGTGGTCTGCATTTAGAAAACGACGGTATGGTAAGTGTGCAACTGTCAAAATGGGGTAAGTATATTGGCACTTTGGACGACGTTGACCACTTGGACTTGATCAACTGGACAAACAGGGTGAAGACAGTGGTAGATCAAGCAATGTTCCAAAAGCCGCCGACATTCGACCCTATTGCACTCTATTTAGACATTGTGGACATGCTAAGCAAACATGGCTACTAATCAAGTATTTTAGTGAGCTCCCGCTTCTGTATTATATAACATATATCTAAGATCAATGAAGATGTAGAAAGAACAGTTCTCTACTTTGATGCTGTTATGGACTTCACATAACGAAACTCGTCGATTCCCCAGGTACTGTTGAAACGCCCATTGCCGCTCTCCTTCACTCCTCCATGGGGTATGGTCGCTTCGTCATGTACCGTTGAACTGTTGATGTGGACACCACCGCACTCTATTTGCTTTGCTAGTTCGATCGCTGACAAGATATCCAAGCTCCAGATGGAAGCCTTGAGGCCGTACTTCGAGGCATTTACTTTGGCCACCAAAGAGTCAATATCCCTGAACTTGGCCACAGCAAAGTATGGCCCAAACGTCTCTTCGGTGTCGATTGCCATATCGCTTGTAATGCCTGCGAGAATCACTGGGTTCACCTTGCCTTTCGCAGCAGGCGAATTGCTCTGGAAAATGACACTTGCCCCCATTGCAACTGCTTCGGAGACAAGTTTGTTAACCTTGTCAGCCCCGGCCTCGTCACGCTGATTGATTCCGAAGTCCGGGTTTGCGATTGCTGTTGCGGCCGCTTCCTTCAAATATACAATGAACTCGTCATACACGTCCTCATGGACGAAAGTGGTATCCAAGGACATGCAAATCTGGCCCATGTGAAACCAAGCACTGAAGACGGCGTCAGCCGCCGCCTTTTTCAAGTCTGCATCTCTTAAAACGAAAGAGACGTTCTTCCCTCCTAACTCTAACAAAGCAGGCTTCAAGTTTTTCGCAGCTATCTCGGCAACCAGCCTGCCGGTTGCTGTGGAGCCGGTGAAGTTCACTTTTTTGATGCGGGGATTTGCTAGGAGGTCTGCAGTGGCCAGTCTGTGTTGATTCGGGCCAACTTGGATTAATTGTAACGCACCCTTATCGACGCCAGCCTCCAAGAGGTCTCTAGTCAAAATGTACGGAACCTTAGGCGCCTTATCTGTGGACTTGATAAGCACAGAGCACCCCGCAGCCAAAGGGGCTACAATTGCTCTTGTCCAAAGAATCACGGGCGCATTCCATGGAGCTATCGACAAAACAGGCCCAATTGGTGTCAGCACACTCAATGCTAAATCCACCAGGGAGTTTAGAAGCAAGCCGTCGGGGTTGGAGATGCACAGCGCGTACTCTTTGACGAAGGAGATAGCGCCCTGAACATTGAAAGCGGCAAAAGCGCTGGGACCTCCGATCTCCGTATGTGCATCAATGTAGTCCTGTGCATTTTTCTGGATTAACAGTGCAGCAGACAATAGGACATCGCACCTTTCCTGGCTCGAGCGCTTGCTCCAGCTCAAGAAGCCAGTGAAGGAGTCTTCGCAAATGTCTGGTATTTTTTTATGGATATCATCCAACGGAGAGTAGTGGTGTATGACCTCAAAGTTGTGGGACAACACAGGAACTTTGGTGGTAGAGATGATCGACTCGCCATTGAGAATGGACGGAATCGTGGTCAGTAGAGCGCGTCTGACGATCTTTGAAGAGAGAAACATAATGAGCTACTACAGGTCCCAGCTGAGGGGACTCGAGATTTCCGAGACTGCTGATCTCTGCGAGACACTAAACGATGTTTATTGCGGCCCGACATACAAACATTAGCACTATGGATCAAGTCTCAGTGAGAAACTCGCACCTTAGCGCGCAGGGTCTCGCCATACCGACATTTGAGCACGCTAGTCAGCCATTAAAGCACCAGCATAGCACACATCCAATTTCCCACTGCCAAGTTAAAAAAAAAAACCACGCACAAACCGCAGGCTGTCTCGTTCAATGATGTATTAGCGATACATACATATAGTTTCTATACATACATAGGAAGTCCTTCTGGAACCAAGAAAGATTAATGACGCTTAGTAACCGAAAGCAGCCAATTTCTTAGCAGCGTCGGACTCAGCGGTGGAAGCCTTGGCAGCAGCCAACTTCTTGGCAACAGCAGCCTTCTTCGAGTAGTACTCGGCAGATCTCAACTTTCTCTTCTCCTCCAACTTGTCGACGATCGACTCGTACTTCCAACCAACAGCGGCAGACAACTTGCCAACGGTAGTGTACTTTCTACCTGGCTTCAATCTCAACACTCTCAAAGCTTGTGGGACAACAACTCTCTTCTTCTTGTCGTATGGGGATGGGACACCTTCGTAAACCTTCAATCTCTCCAAGGCAGCCTTGCCTCTGGCGGTCTTGTGAGGAATCATACCTCTGACAGCTTTGTACAACACTCTGGATGGGGCTCTGAAGTGGAATGGACCCTTGGTTCTGTTGTATCTGGTGGCCTTTCTCAAGTAGTCGTGGAACTTCAACTTGTTTCTGAAAAACTCACCAGATATGTTCAAAGATTCACATCTGACAACAACAATCTTTTGGCCGTTCAACAACTGCTTGGCGAGGATGGAGGCCAAACGACCCAATAAGTGGCCTTTACCATCGATGACAACAACAGGGTGGAAATCAGACATTGTGTGGTTGACTTTAGAAGAAGGTCTCCTTGGGAAAATTTTTGATGAAAAAATGTGAGCACTGTCATGCAGATGTTCGTGCAGACAAGAGCCCGCGGGTGTGCAGGGATGGCCGCTAGGCTCGGTGCGCCTGGCGTATGATGCGGTCACGTGAGATAGGTTTCGAGCCCTATATTGCAGTCTAGCTGCGGACCGCAAGGGTGCCGCCACTTACCCTTCTCGAGTAACGATGATGGTTAGTCCGTGAATAATTTTTGGTAATTCAAGCAGGTGTAACGATTTTAGGGAGTAGCCAAGCTAAGAAGCTAACACTTAATGTAGATGAGAACGTTTATTTTGGGAAAGACTCTGATCAGATACTCAAATCTTGAATGTAAACTATTTTAGGCAGTCCTAATACTTAGACCACCACTTCACCTTCCTTGATCAAGTAGTTAAGGACGGCAATGATCGCCTTCATAGAAGCCTCGTAGGTGTCGGAGTCAACACCACATCCCCATCTGGTCGTCTTTTTACCGGTGGAGTCCAAGTAAGAGACCTCGATGTAAGCAGCAGCCTCGTCCTTCGTTCCTGTTCCCAAGGAGTGCTCGTTGTAGTTGACCACCTCGAAACGGGTACCGAACTGCTTGGCAACAGCATCGACGAAAGAGGAGATTGGTCCGTTTCCAACTCCGGAGATCTCCACTGGCACCCCGTTGACCTGCAACAACGCGCTAAGCTTGCTGTCGGAGCCGGTCTTAGTCGAGGTGTATTCCTGAAGACGGATCGTGGCGGTGCCGGTGTACATGTAGTGATCGCCAAAGAGCTTGTTGATCTCTTCAGTCTTCAACTCGCGGCCAAGCTTGTCTGCATGCTCTTGCACCACAGAGGAAAACTCAACTTGGAGGTTTCTTGGCAAGTCCATGCCCAAGGATCTCAAAATAACCCATGCAGCACCACCTTTACCCGACTGCGAGTTGACCCTGATGACAGCTTCATAGTTCCTACCAATGTCCTTTGGATCCAAAGGCAAGTATGGGATCTTCCACGCAATGTCACCCTCAGCAACTCTCTGCTCAGCCTTCTGGAAACCCTTCTTAATGGCGTCTTGGTGCGAGCCCGAGAAAGCAGACACAACGAGAGACCCGCCGTATGGAGCCCTTGGGTGAGTGGCAATCTTGTTGCACTTCTCAGAAATGCTGATGATGTCCTCAATCTCGGAAAAGTCCAACTCGGGAGAGACACCGTTGGTGTACATGTTCAATGCAACAGTGATGAGGTCGACATTTCCCGTTCTTTCACCGTTACCGAAGAGACATCCCTCGACTCTGTCAGCACCAGCCATGAGACCCAACTCGGTGGCTGCAACACCACATCCCCTGTCATTGTGCGGGTGGACCGAAACACACACCTTCTCGCGCTCAGAGATGTGGTTGCAGAAGTACTCGATTTGGTCAGCGTAGATGTTGGGAGAAGCGACTTCGACAGTAGCAGGAAGGTTGAAGATGATAGGCTTTTCTGCGGTGGGTTCCCAAGCAGCTTTGACGGCCTCGCAAATTTCCACAGCAAAATCTGTAGGAGTGTCAGAGAAGCACTCTGGGGAAAATTCGAGGGTCCAGTCGGTCTCTTGCTTGGATGGGTCGTCCTTTGTCAAGGAGCGCACCAACTTAGTGGTCTCCACAGCCTTTGCAATAGCTTCCTCCCTCGTCATGTTGAAAACAACGTCTCTGAAAACGTCAGATGTGGCTAAGTAAACGTGAACAATGGCTTTCTTGGCACCAGTGACAGACTCGATCGTTCTTCTCACCAAAGGCTCCCTGGATTGTGTCAAGACCTGGATAGCGACGTCATCTGGGGCAGTCTCGACGGCAAACCTCGTGAAGTCGAAATCCGTTTGAGATGCTGAAGGAAACGAAACCTCGATTTCCTTGAAACCGACCTCGATCAACTTTTTGAAATAAAGCTTCTTCTCAGCCACAGACATTGGGTCGGGTAAGGCTTGGTTTCCGTCTCTCAAGTCCGTGGAAAGCCATCTTGGAGGCTTCGTGATGGTCTTTTCAGGCCACGTACGATTTGGGAGAGAAGGTCCTTTGAATGCAGAGTATTTTTGCGAGGGATCCTTCAACATGTTTTTATATGGCTTGATGTTGTAAGCCACTTTCTGGGCCAAAACTCTCGTCTGTTTAAACATGGCCGGCAGTGTCAGAAGTTAAGAGAAAGAAGGTATTTGCAATAACCGCCAGGAAAATAATATCTTGCCTTGTTCAGATGAAACAATAAATGTGGGGTTGGCTCCAAGATGGAATATATGACTAATACCTCTTCGTAGAGTTTTTTTCATTTTTTTCACCACTGAAGCGCTCTGCGTTTGCGGGGAGCATCTCGGGTAGTGCAGGACAGCGCGGAAGAATCTTTGGGGCGTCCGTGCGACGTGGTGCCAGCCCGAATCGTTTTGACAGTTTGAAACGGGTCAACGAGTGACAGCTCGCTTGTACCTGAAATTATTGCACGTTTGATGCCTCCCTAAGTTTATGTAACTGAAGGGGCCTCTCTTGAATTACGCTTCACGTGTCGATCATCGTACGATTTTACGTGGCGCGGCGCGAAGTTTCGATGCGCATTAATAGGTGGCTTTCACCATTAACATGAAAAAATCAGAAATGAGAACGACTTCATGTCTTGCCCAGAGCCGCCTTTAGGAGGAAAAACGCAGAAAGAAACGAAGCAAAAGGAAATATGATATGTAAATCTATTGTTCTACGGATGTGTCGAAAAAAGATTAATTGATGGTTTTCTTTTGTTTTCAGTAGTACGGACCATCGGAGATTCAGCTCAGAAAGGCTAACTGGTAGCCATGGTTTCTCACCTTCTAACAAATCGAGCTTGCCGCAACAAGCCAGTATTTTTTGCGGACAGCTCAGTTAGCGGCGCGCATTTAGAGAGCAAGAGATAAAAAAGGGAAAAAAAAAAGAAAATAAAAAGGGCCATCTCAGTACACTGTCGCGGCGATGCGATGGCCCCAGAATTTTCCTGTACCGCATGGTTGTACGTGAAAATTTCCTGTTCTTAATTTTCCTTGCTTCACGTTCTCCTACAATTTCATACAATGGGAAAATCTACTACCAAGTCAAGTAAAGCAACTAAGGTTTCCAAGTCTGCCAAGAAGATTGAGCCTCCTGCTGAGTCGTCTTCGTCGTCCTCGTCGGAATCCTCTGATTCTTCAGACTCTTCAGACTCCTCAGATTCTGAAGAGGAGGAGACCAAACCAAAAGCGCAAAAGAAGGACGAGTCCTCTTCGTCTGGATCAGACTCCGAGTCTGAATCCTCGTCATCATCGTCGTCTTCCGAGTCTGGATCTGGTTCCGATTCGTCTGACTCTGGCTCCGACTCCGACTCTGAGTCTGAGGATGAGAAGCCCGAGGAGAAGAAGGAGGAGAAGAAAGAGCCAGTGAAGAAGTCAGTATCTCCTTCGTCAGACTCTGAGTCTTCTGACTCTGACTCCGGATCTTCTTCCTCGTCGTCCTCTTCGTCATCGTCGGAATCCGGCTCTGACTCCGAGTCTGAGTCCGATTCGTCTGATGACGAGAAGGAAGAGGTCAAGGAAAAGGCCGAGACCCCAAAGCGTAAGTCCGCTGCAACTGAGGAAGAGACGCCCGTCAGCAAGAAGCAAAAGACCGAGGCCAACGAGGAGCCTGCTACCCTTTTCGTTGGAAGATTGTCGTGGAATGTGGACGACGAATGGTTGCGCAGAGAGTTCGAGCCAGCCGGAGGTGTCGTTAGTGCGAGAGTCATGATCGAGAGAGCAACCGGAAAATCTAGAGGCTACGGCTACGTCGACTTCAGCTCGAAGTCTGCTGCCGAGAAGGCATTGAAGGAGTACCAAGGGTTTGAGATCGACGGCAGACCAGTCAATTTGGACATGTCCACCGGGAAGCCCAAGACCCCCACCCAGGGCGACAGAGCCAAGAAGTTCGGCGACGTTGCATCTGCTCCTTCCGACACCTTGTTCGTTGGGAACTTGTCCTTCAACACTGAGAGAAACAAGCTTTTCGAGATCTTCGGTGAGTACGGTAACGTGGTTTCTTGCAGGGTTCCAACCCACCCAGACACCCAGCAGCCAAAGGGCTTCGGATACGTGCAATTTTCGACCGTTGAAGAAGCTCAAGCCGCATTGAACGCATTGAACGGTGAGTACTTGGAGGGTAGACCCTGCAGATTGGACTTCTCTACGCCAAGAGAGAACAGCAATAACAACAGCGCCAGAGGTGGTAGAGGCGGCTTCCGTGGCGGCCGTGGTGGCTTTGGCGGACGCGAGAGATCTGCTACTCCTACGCCTAGAACAGGCGCCAACAATGCCGAGTTCAAGGGCACCAAGAAGACTTTTGACTAGGCGGGAGCATTTTTTGTTGTATAGTAATAATTAGCTGATGCATTTCGAGTAATTCAAGGACCGTGAGTCGGTGTGTACTGTAGTGGCCTGGGACTTTTTTTGCCCACCAAATTTACCCTCCTTAGCCTCGCTTTACAAAATGGCTGGCGTATGCTGCGCAGCCAATCGGCTTAGTACGGCTATACCCTACTGTGCCTCTCCATGCCACGTGAGGTGTGTAGGAAAGGCGATTATTAAAACAGCCGGCAGTGGCCAGGACACACACATATATATGTATGACCTCTCGCGTAAGATGACCTCGTCAAAAATTCCGCTTTCAATTGTTTGAAATGTCACCTACCCCGTTTCGGCGAACGTTTGTACGAATACGCAGTATTGTGATAGGTATATACGAGTGACGCGCTGCGCACTGCTACCCTTTGTGGACACTCAGGGCTGCCAGAACGGAGGAGGAAGCGAGATGCCCAACACGGTTTTTGCCGCAAAAACCTAACCCAAAATCTCGCCGTGGTGGCCCAACTTGAGCATTGAAGGAGACAGCCTTTCCTTTAAAGTAGAGAGGCCAGAGCAGGGGCACCGCAAGATAAAGGCCCTGCGCGGGGCACCGTTATCACTGGCGTGCACACTGTGTGTAGACAATGGCAGAGTTCGAACAACGGTGAAATTATACCTGACTACTTACATTAAAGACGCATGACAGCCGCGATCAATGTAATCCTGCTATCACGATGTTGCAAAGTCTGACCTGTACAAGCCAAACCCGGCATCGGACCGCTTATCATATTCCGTAGCGACATAAATGCTCTATGGGTTCCTGCCAACGCTCACCTATGTTTTTTCTGGATGAGCCGCCCGCAGTCAACCACGTGAGTTCACCAGCTACTCGCATCTGCATGGCTGTGGACTCCAACGCCTCAAAATTATCTACACAACACCGCTGGGCTGCCCTGAAACTGCATTATCGCCAAGGCGTGATTTTCCCACCCACTGCCTGCCCGCTGACACCCAGTTTGCCCAAGTAGGTCATTTAGCGCAAAGACCTCCAGCGCTGTGTGGCTGTCTTACCGATTGTATTCGCATAAAGCGCCGCCAGCACCGTCCCTTGCCTCCGCAACAATGAGGCGGGCCGTTTCGAAGATCATCCCGACGAAATTTGGAAAGCTACCGGATAGCTCGTCCAGCTCACATAAACTAGATCACAATTCTGTCGACGAATTCTACATCCTGCTAGATGACCCGCACAAATCCTGGTCCCCGGGCGAAGAAATAACCGGCCAGGTGATACTCAAGAGCAGAAAGAATCTTGCTGACATCGCCATCATGTTTGAACTTTCCGGGTACGTCAAGATCAACGCGCTGCCGCATTCTAAATTGCGGCCCGTTAAGCATGTCCTATTCACGCATACCATTCAGATATATGGCTCCAAGTCCGAACTACCGACTACCAACGACGAGTTTGTCAACGGGCTATACAAAGGCGAACACAGGTTTCCCTTTGTCGTGAAATTGCCAAATAAGAGAATTTACACTAGCTTGGATTTCGGAAAGGGCGCCATAGTGTACATGCTTCTGACGCAACTCGCGTCGGCTGAGTTTGTGGCAAGCACCTTAGCAGGCTCCTCCCTGTCTCTGCAGCTCCAGGAATCTTCACTTTCTAAAGCAAGAGAAGCTTTGAACAAACTACACTCTCCTACTTACAGGTGCGAAAAAGTCATTAGTCTTGTCAACCCTATAGATGTTTCCGAGCTACCGTCTCCTAAGCTAAAACGCCTCATCATTAAAAACCCCCGGAAAAAGAAGTTGTCTCGGGTTCAGTCCTCAAACTCCACTGTCTACACGTACTCGACACACTCCTCCAATAACTCGGAACAAGAGAGCTTGTCTAGCAATCATGCAAGCCCTGCCAACGACGCATCCGTTCCCAGCCCAGCTATCAGTCAGAACCAGAATTCGTTTTCTTTCTCGTCTCAGTCCAACTCGCTCTTGAAGCCAACACTGGACACTATTCGCGTGCTGATGGAATTAGCGCAACGTGGGTTCTTGAGAGGTGAGCTCATACCGATAAAGCTTAGCATCAACCACTTGAAAAAGATCCAAGACTCCTCCGGGATTATAGTGACACTTGTGCGAGTGTGCCGAATCGACTACGGACCCGACAATTCTTATGAATCATTTCGCAAAGATTTGCAACAATCGATCATTCCACTATTTGTTGACCCGGAAACCTTTCGGCTGGAAATTAGTACCAGCTTGAGGGTTCCTCCGGATGCATTTCCAACAATTTCTGGATGCCCCATTGTGTCTTTCCACTACTTCATTGAAGTAATGCTCAATCTTTCTGGCAAAAGCATGAGCCTTACGAAGCCGCCAGAGCATCCAAAATCGAGTGTTGCTCTTGATGACGCCGCACAAAACTTGCCTGCTCCTCAAGTTCAATCAGGCAACTACACCTTTCATTCTCTTGCGCAAACGAGGTCTGATTACATTAACACTGACAAATTCAAAAGACTGAAACAGTTCTTGCAACTAACTACAGAAGTGATCATAGGGACGCACAGGCTGAAAAAATCTCCTGAAGACTCTTCTCCGCAGAATGGTATATCGTCCTCCACAAGCGAGGTTGTTGGAACCGTGTTTCTGGCATCGAACTCACATACGCCTAATTCAGTGCCTAACACATCCGGTGCTGTACAAGCTCTCGACTCCAATCTGATAGCAGTGGACTCTCCAAGAAACAACTACGAAAGCCCGCCATACCTTGAGCAACCTGGACCGACTTTGCAAAATGAAGGTGCAATCAATGTCCCTGCTTACTCCGATATACGAGTGTCGCCTCCTCGTCCTGACATTCCCGTCCTTTCCGAGAAGGAAAGGATGCGGCAGCATGAGGCCAGTCTTCTTCCCTCAGAACCTCAATTTGATGATGATTCTGACGACGACCAAGAAACAATGAGTCCTCACCCGAATGTGATAGTTGTGGAAGAATCGTTTAATAACTACACAAACGCATTGCACGTGGATGAAAGTCACGTTGCACAGGGCCAGAACAGCCCATATGAACGCCAGCATCTGGCTGGCCAGTTCGCAGAGAATGACGATAATTTATATCGTTTATTCAACATAAATGAAGCCACAGGTGTTGAAGAGGCAGAGGACTCGAGTGACTTCGTTCCAACATACAATGCAGCAGCGCAAGATCGCTTGATCGAGCAGAATGTGGAGGAGGCTGAGTAAGATGTCAAGTTTCAGTTCAGATCGGGTTAATCACTTCTTTCATGATTAATCCGCGCTACCTTTGAATTAACGTAATCAGAATTTTTCATATATATATCCATAGTACAATTAGCAGGTCGGAAAAACAGGGTTCATCCAGACTTGGACAAATACAACTCCTTCTTCAATGTCGCAACAGTTTCATTGAGCTGGTCTCTTTCCTGCTTCAAGATGTACAAATCAGCCTCTAAATCCTTCAATTTCATGTTGTAGTGAGCGGAAGTCAATTGCTCGGTGTCCTCTTCTTCTCTAGTTGTCGCATCTGCTTCATCGACACCATTACTTTCGCCTGACTCAGGCATGCGGAAAGTGTGTCTCTTGGACGCGCTTGCAGCTTTCTTGAACATTTTCAACTCGTTGTTTTCTTTTAGGATCTTCTCAATTGTAAACTTTTGAGACTTGATCTCGTCTTGAGAAATCTCAAGAGCCCTGCTGGTGTTTTTGACTGACTGCAAAGCGTCGCGGTAGTTTGCCTCGAAGCTTCTCAAGGAGCTCAACTTATTTTGGAGCTCTGTCTCAAGGATTTTGACTTCGGAAGTAGAACCATCAAGTTGTTCTCTGGATGACTTCATGAGGTCGTCAACCTGCTTTTGCAACTGAGCAACCATCTCATCATTTTGTGTATCCAAAGAACGGTCGGCGTTGCCCGAAACACCCTGTGATTGCCACAAACTAATCAAACTTTCCAACCTAGAGGAAATCTGACCAACCGTCCGTCTGCCAGAGGACCCGGTTGCCATTGAGCCGTCTGGGTTCAACCCACGGTCTGTAGCATCAAGTTGATCCTCTTCGGCATCAGATACGCTAACCTCTGCATTGAGCGTACGGTAGTTGTTGTACTCAAGCGCGAGATCCTCGTACTTATGTCTCCATTCGTTGATCTCTTTGTGTAATACCAGCTCGCCTCTAACTTGTGAAGTCAATGCAGCAATACGGTCCTCTTGGCCCTTGATCACCTTTTGCAAGGTGGACATTTCACCGACCTGGTTGTTCATGAAAGGCTCAAATCTATTGTGCTTTTCCTTGAGTTGAGCATTTTCGTTTTGCAAATAAAGCATTTTGTTCATCATGTCCAAACGATTGATCTTATACTTTGTCAACTCGGTGAACCCTCTCTTGGACGTAGTAACACTTCCAGCATCAGAATCATTGATCTCCAAGTCGGCAGGATCAACTGCGTTTCTCAACTCCGAGATCATGGCTTCCTTCTCTGCCAAAAGCTTGCCATGCAGCTCCTGCTGTTGAGCAATTTGCGCCTCGTAGTCACCTCTGATTGCTGAGTTTTGACTTTCCAATTCTTGGATCCTTTTATTCGCAGCTTCGATCTGAGCCGCAGTAGTGGCTTTCAACTCATTCAACTCATTATTGAGACGGGTAATCACTTTCTTGCTTCCACCTTCATCACCAGACTGATACTTCGATGGAGAAAAGATTGCTCTTTTGGATTGTGACCTAGAGGAATCCGATCCCCTGGCTGCAAGCGCAGCGCCGCCTGCTATGGCGCCCGCACCAATTCCAGTGGCTGCACCCAATGCAAGACCGTTTGCACCGCGAGACGGGATGTCGGCTTCATCATCATCTAGTGAAGTACCGGTCATGTGACCCGTATCTTGGGTGTCATGGATATCATTATCAGAGAATGCTGTGTCTTTGGCTGCTAAGACAGGAGTCGCGTTATTCTCAGTACGCTCAACATCATCGAATGCATTGAGATCGCCTCGCTGATTGTTCGAGACTTCAGACCCGATGTAGTTGTCCCTCAAGTCGTCGAAGTCAGAAGTGGTGTTTCCGTTAACACTAGTAGCACCCGAGGAGGAGACGTCAACATCAACGAAGTTCTCCTGCGGGGTACCCCTGATTTGTGGATCAGGGTCTGGGTGGGTGACACTAGGCGCGCCTTTCGGATCAAGGGAGCGATTGAGACGCTCGACCGACGCTTCAGGGGTTCTGAACTCATCCACGCCTGCACTCATACTTCTGCGGTGACGAGTGAAGGCGTCTTCGGAAGGCAGAGGGGAGGGTGCTCTCCTGCTAAGCGCAGCAGCAGCACCTCCAGCAGCAGCAGAAGCAGCCAATTTCTTGGAGATGCCGCCGTTCATAAAGTGATCAGCGATTTTTATGTCGAGCTCATAAATCATGGTGCCAAACTCCTGGCCGTCGAAGTTTTCGTAAGTTTCGTAATTAGAGGACTCTGAAAAAATGTAGTCGTTTTTGTCGCCACCCATGATTACAATTTTGTTCAATTTGGGGAGGAAGGTCATGGAGTGGCCGCAACGAGGGCCTGGTCCGCTCTCGGAAAGTTCGGTAGCCAACTTGGTCCACTTGAGACTGTGGAGATTCAAGCAGTACAACGTATCGTAGATGACACCGGAGAAGTCGTTACCTCCGTAGACATACATGCGGTCAGAAACAATGCACGCAGAGTGCTCGTTGACAGGATGAGGAATGTCGCCTTGTGTGATAATTTGCAGCCACTTGTTTGCAGAAGTGTCGAAACACCACACGTCATTCGACACTTTCTCATTGTTGTAGACACCTCCAAACACGTAGATCTTGTTTTTGTAGACGCACATCGAGTGGTTAGTCAATGGCGGAGGCTTCAAGTTGTTAAGTGGCTCAATGAGCTCCCAGCGCGCCTTTGGCAGCTTGAACGACGTCAACTCGAAGTAGTACATATCGTTGTAGACGTCGTTTTCCAATTGTCCACCGAATACATAAAGGCGAGAGCTTGAGGTGCTCAGCGACACAACACCAATCAGGTGACCGTAGCGGCCCCGGGGCTTGTTCAATATGTGCAGAGGAATGGTGTACTTGCGGTTGTTGATGTTGAACATGTAGAAGTTGTCGTCTGGGAAGCCATTGTAGTCGGTGTCCACTGTGTCACCTCCATAGATGATGTAAGCGTTACCGCACAATACGGACGCGTGGCCAACACGAGCTGGCGGGTTGTTGTCGTTGATAACTTCCACGTGTTGAGCGACCAAGCCGTCAATTTCCCTCCCTGAAGGAGACAATTGCGGGACAATCTTCCACGTGTCCCCGAAAACGGAGCCTTCTTTCAAGCCACCCATGAGGAAAATCTCGTTTTTCTCTGAGGTGATGGAAGAGGCTGCGTGTCTGTATCTGGGGAAGGGAGAGTCGAACAACTTGTGTCTCTTCCATGGCGTAGACGCATTTTCGAGTTGAGAAGACGGCGGAGCGGCAGCGACCGGCACGCTGGCTCCGTTGACGCCGTGGTCGTTATCGTATTCGTCAACCTCATACGAGGCGTTTTCGTCCAGGATCTCCGAGGCATGGTCATGCGGCTTCGACAGGGTCGAAGGGCGACGGAGATAGGAGTGGCGGTCGTCATTATTGAAGGACGAGTCCATAGATGCAGCAGCATCAGAGTCCTTTTTCTTCTTACCGAATTTAAAGCGAGCCATGGTTTCGGTGTCTTGAGATCAGGAGGAAAAAGCACAAAAGCCAGAAAAAAACCTGGAAATAAGAGGAAGAGGAAGGGGGCTCGGGCGGCGTGGAGCGGCTGACCGATTGATGCTGGGCCAAGAGTGAAGTCTTCCGTGTGTCTTGTGGAACAAAGAAGATAAAAGGCGCACAGATTCACAAGAAAATTTGAAAAGTGGGGAAAACCGTCCTATGTTATAAACTATCTAGCGAGGATGCGGAGGGCTGCGACAAGACTGTAGATAGAGATGCGTGCTCAATGCGGGTGAGCCGTAGGGCTAGGGTAACAACCAGACGAGGCACAAACCAGGAACGGGGAACCCGTTTAACTTCCAAGGAAATAATGTAGGGTTGCTGGAAGCACAGTGTTGACAACAACGTGATGGCCATGCTTCCGTTGTCAACCACGAAAAGGTTATGTTCGTCCACCTCCACATCCAGTGCCCACTGGGTACAATTTTACATCTGCCTACCGCACGCAAACTGGTGCCTTGGCTCAGGAGCGGCGCGCGCTGCCCTGTGTTCGGAAATAACGTCACTGGGCCACACTGCTCTTACTGAGTTTGGCAAAATGACACACGTACAACAAGGGGAAGGTTGCAACTTGCGGTTTTAAGTTCCCAGCATGTACGAAAGGGTGTACCACGGCAGCTACATGCGGGTGGTTTGTCCGAAAACCCCCAAGTGGGCATTCTTCGCTGCCCTGGATCCAGCATGGTTCGTAATTTGCGGTGGCTTGTATGCCGCGCATGCATGCCATCTGCCCCTAGGCAGGTGAGAATATCCTCTTTGAGTAATGGATAAAAGGGCCGCGAACACACATTCAGGCTATATAGGCTGAACCTACTGTGGGCGCATTTAGTTTGCCCGACAAACCTGACTTCTCAGAGGCAAGAGCACAGGTTTTGAGCACAGGTTTTGAATTTGGTCCTTTGGCCGTTAAGTGGGGAAAGTGGAGGTAATGTCTCATTGTTTGGTTTAGGCATTTAACCCAAGCTGCCACAGCACCGACTAGCCGTATATACGCATTGGCCATAATCCATCGTGAGAACACGGTTCGGCTCCGTTCTATGCTGCGTAAATTTACTTAGATATCACTCCCAAGACCTTAAGGTCTTTTTTTTCTTTATATATATATTTTTTGCGTTCCTTATGCCGGGGTTCTGCCGATCCCTCTGTAGCACCGCAGCCAGTAGTGGTGCCTTTACTGTGTGCGCGGCGAGCTTGTATTGTGGTCGCGCTACTACGACAGCACTGCACTTGAACCACGCTCACTACCGTGAAGTGTCACCGTAACGATTGCATGGGTTTCGTTTACGATCCGGAGCTTCAGTTACAGCAGCTCTTTCCGGACGAAAAGTCGTTGGAAAACATCGACGATGCTTTGTCCTACATCGAGGAACACAAGCGTGCCGCAAATGCCAAGCTACAGCAACAGATCCGCAGCTACAACCCGTCTGTGGACGTGAAGCAAGACGTCGGCCAATTGACCCGGTCTTTGGTCGAAATGAGGGAAAACGCCAGAAAAACGGACTCCAACATCCACTCGGTGACTTCGCGAATCCAGAAGTTGGACACAACAAAACAGAATTTGGTGCTTTCCATGAAAATACTCAAACGGCTCCAAATGTTGATTAACGCCTACAACAGCCTTACAGACGTCGTGCTTACGCGCGATTACGAAACGATAGCCTCCTACCTCGGTGCCGTCCGTGAACTCTTGGAGTTTTTCAAATCCTACAAGTCGATAGACGAAATCGCCTCTCTATACCAGCGGATCCGCCAAACAGAAAACAAGTTGGTCGACGACGTGTTCATAGACTTTGAGGACTCCTTCACCAACCACTTCACCAATGACAAGCTTCGGTTTGGCTGCGAGATCTTGGAGTTGGTGGACCTGAAGTACAAGGATAAGTTGTTGATGTGGTTTTACAACTTGCAGTTGAAAGAGATCCAATCCATCTTTAGTTCTTCGGGTGAGGCTGGAAGCTTGGAAAACTTGAGTCGCAGATACATGTTCTACGACAAAATTCTTGCGAATATACAGAAAAACTACCTCTCGGTGTTTCCTACGGAGTGGGGAGTCGACTTGGAACTCAGCAAGTTGTTCTGCAAAATCACAAACCAGGAAATATCGGCACAATTGAGCTCATCGTCAAACTCGTCGTCGGTCATTTTGGATGCTCTAACCTCTACTTTAGCGTTTGAACATAGACTAAATGACTCGTTTCATACAAAAGATTTCGCCAAGATCGTCCTGGCTCTGTTTGAGCCTTACCTCCTGACTTGGGTCAAAGACCAGGACAGTTTCATCAGAACTAAGTTCATCGACCTTTATCAAAGACCTAAAATTCCCCAGGAAATCGCAAACCCCTCAACTCTGGCAGAGTTGATTAATGTCATCAAAGTCAACAACGTTCCAAATTTCGCCGAATCATCCTCAGAATTGTTTAAAATCTTCCAAAAACTGTTGAATCAGACAATCAAACTATCAACTGGTGGGATATTGGTCGATTTGGCTAAGTTGTTTGGCAATTTTCTTTCAGAGTATCACCAGCGGATTCTTGTTCCCATTTTGACCTCCGCGCAAGAACACCCTCAAGGAATTGAGCCCTTGAAATACCTCACAATGTTGTTCAATACCGCAGACTACGTGATAAAAAATACCAACGACTTGCAGGAAAAGTTCGTGAAAACGATAAATCATAGTTACAAGGACAAAATTGATTTTGAGGCCGAGAGAGCGTTGTATTACGATTTGATTGGTAAATCAATTCGTGCCCTTGCGTCTAAAGTCTCGACAGACCTCGAATTTCTGTGGCGTCAATTTGAAAATAATGGTTGGGACACCTTGGAAGTGGTCTCGGATACCTCAAACTACATGAAAGAAATGACCTCTACCTTGATAGTGAGTCACGAAATGATTTGTCCACTTATAATACGAGACGGCTATGTGAGGAACTATGCGGACAAGTTAATTGAACTAACTGTCAATAACTTCATTAACAAGTTCAGTTTCATTAAGCCGTTGAGCATCATAGCAATCGAGCAACTCTTGCTCGACATCTCTGTTTTGAAGAAATTGCTTGAGTCCCTCCCGCTTTTTGCCGATCCAAATTTCGATTTCAAAAAAGTGTCCGAGGCCGATAAGGCTAAAATACCCAGGGGCTACATACGCCACTTGAATAGCCAATTCGCAAAACTTGAGACTCTTCTCAAGACTCTACTAACTCCAATACTCCCCGTTGACAATATTGTAGATAGTTACTTGAATCTCATTGGAGACAAGTCCGTGAACAATTTCAAGAAACTCTTGGATCTCAAGAGTGTGCCATCTGAAGAACAGGCGAAATACGTTGAAAATTTCAAGTTACAAATTATCACACGGGAAGCTTTGATTGATGAATCACCGGTCTTCAGCAGCCTACAGAAAGTGAACGATCTCGAGAATTTGCAGTCATTGTCACAGCAGCCCCCTCCACCTACAGACTACAACGAGGTTGTGAGCAGCAAATCGCCTGAACCCAATATTCCGGACTTTCTTAAGCCAAATACAGCCAAAATCCAGGCACTCAAATTCAACAACGCTCTACGTGACTTTTCGATCAATGGTGAAAATCAAGTGAATAAGTTCAACGAGAATTTCAAGAGCATTGGAAAGTTCTTCAGGAAGGACAACAGTGAGGCACATGACTCTTAGTACTGCACATTATCATCTTATCCAAATCGCAATATGACTGAGAGGCTCTAGATTATTCACAACATACGAAAGCAGGACATGGCACCACCTTTGGTGAAAATATGCGGTTTGAGATCCGTAGAGGCTGCCGAAGAAGCGATCAGAAACGGTGCAGATCTTCTTGGGGTTATAATGGTCCCTGGTAGAAAACGAACAGTTTCCTCTTCGGTTGCAGTCGAAGTAGCTGAAATGGCCAGGCAAAGCAGGATAAATTCAAAAAGAAAATACCGAACGGCGAACGAGCTCATCGAGCATATGTCCAAATGCAAGTTCGACTCTGCCAATGCGTACTTCGAGACATTTACACAGCTCATCACTGAAAATGGACCATTCGTAGTAGGAGTGTTCCGCAACCAAGAGATGGAGGTTACGTTTGAGAAAGCCCGCGAGTGCCACCTTGACTTCCTTCAATTGCACGGAAGTGAAAATCTATCCGATTACTTGAGTAACAATGGCGATAAACAGTTCGGCATTATACGAAGATATGTGATTCCTGACGACACCGATAGCATGGAGGATTTCTTTCCCCAATTAATACACCTGCCAAACAATGGGTTTGCACTTCCTCTCTTGGACACCGAGAAAGGTGGCGAGGGCGTGACTATTGACTGGTCTCTAATAAATGAGTTGAGTGGCAGGTTTATACTTGCCGGTGGCCTCACGGCAGACAACTTGGAAAGCACGGGGCCCTTTCTCAAGAACGTGGTTGGGTTCGACGTGAGTGGCGGAGTTGAGGACGAAAACGGAGACAAGGATTTGCACAAAATAAAACAGTTCATCCTCAAGGGTAAGCAACTTTAGCATAGCACAAAAATACATATTTCACTACTCAAACAAGTGCTGGAGGTAGCCCTCAATAATTCATGAATTACCTATAAACACAACATCTAATCATCCTGATCCCAGTTTCCTGCCTTACGTTGCTGTGGGATTTGAGGGCCACCTGCCCTCTTTGCCATAATGATCTGGTCGATGGATAAGATTGTGTTTGCAGCCTCTGTTGCGAAGTTTATTGCAGACATCTTTGTTGACAAGAGGTCGTAGATACCTGCGGTGGTAACGTCGACTAGGTAGTCTTCGTTTTCGCCTTCGATATCAACACCCTTGTTCAATCCCAGGCCGTCCTCCGCCGAGTGGGCAGCGTACAACAGACTCAAAGCTTCCGCCGAGTCCAAACCGGAGGTCTCAGCCAAAACTCTTGGCACTATTTCGAACGCCTTTGCGTAGTTCTTGATCGCCAATTGCATCAAGCCAGGGGTTCTCTCGCCGTACTGCGTAATCAATTTGACCAACTCGATCTCGACGGCTCCAGCACCAGGCAAAAGTCTGTTGTCCTTCACCAAGCCTTTGATGGCGTTGACTCCGTCATCGATTGCTCTCTCGATGTCGTCCAAGTTGGTCTGTGTTGCACCTCTGAGGACGATGGTAGCAGTTCTGGAGGTTGTATTCTCGCCTTGTCTGAAAACAGTCACACGGTCGCCACCGATCTCTCTAGTTTCGATGACATCGACTGCGCCCATTTCTTCTGGCAAAGGAGCTCCCAATCTCGGCAAAGGCGTGGCGCCGCAGACCTGACACACACGACGCACGTCGAACTTGGAGGGAACCTTCAATACGAGAATGTGATGCTTGTTGAAGTAGTGAAGCGCCAACTCGCCTACGCTGGAGCCTGCAATGACAACGCCAACACCGGCGTTGCGGATCTCCTCGCACAAGGAGTCCAACTGCTGTTCCTCGCCTTTGGAGAAGTCCAACATCTCCTGCGCATTGTGAAGCAACACCGTTCCCTTTGTCTCCGTAGTGGAGATGTCAATCGGACAGGTGAAAACAACCACCTTCGACTGGGCTCTCACGTGTTTGACGTGTCCCTCTGGTTCGCGGGGAAAAACCATGCCCTTGACGACTTCGGAGTTAGTCAACGACGAGCCCATGATCTTGACCACTCTGATGTTGTCGACGTTGAAAGCCTGGGGCTTTTTGGGGTTGATAATCATCTTGACTGCGTCCACCACAAACTCCGAGATAGTGTCCTCCAAGCCGTACTGCTTGGCTGCAATGACCGGTTTTATGACTTTCAAGAGCTCACTTCTGTCAACAATATTGTCCACGGTGCCCACCACGAGCTTTTCCAACGTGTCTTGTAGGAACTTGTTGGCCATGTTGAACCCTTGCATGATCTCAGGCACGCTGAGGCCGGTGATAAGTAACTTCTCGCTGATATTTAGTAACTCGCCTGCTAAAATGAGCACCAAGTTGGTGTTGTCTCCCATTTCAAATTCCTGCTGCTTCGAGGCCATGATCAACATCTTCACGGCCGGGTGCACGATCTGCAACTCGTTCAAGATCGTGGCAGCGTCGTTCGTCACGTATGTTTTATCGTGCTTGTTGACAAGGATCTTGTTGCGTCCGCTGGGCCCCATCGACGTGAGCACAATGGAGGAAATCTCCCTCACCGCCTCGATATTTCTTATGGTGGCACCATCGCTTGCGGAGTACGAAGAGTAGCCTTGCTTGAACAAGCCGGCATTAGGAGCAGATGGCAACTTCAAGGACATTGCTGATAGATGGCCTAGCGACTGTATGGCCTAGCGACTTTTTTTCTGGAGAGATCAGTTCCTCGACGATACATGCTGGTCACGTGACCACATACTACTGCCCACCGTGGTCTACTGTCCGGTGGGGCAGGTTAAGGGCTGCACCGTGCGTTTTGCGACGTATTTCTGGACCCGCTGTACTTGGGATGCCTCTAAATTTGTTTTTGATTGTTTTTGCCGAAGACAAAGCGCCGAGCGCACGGTACACTGGCGCGTTTCCTACTGAATGCCCTATGTAGATGCGCAAATCATCAATTATGCCATTATACAATGTAGCTGTGGGCCACTTAGCGCTCGCGCGCTTACGCCCATGCAGACCGTCTGTAGCTGGGTTCAACTATACAACTTTGGAGCCAAATGGCTCGAGGGGGGAATTTGCCCTCCCTTTCCTTTGTGCGAACGTCCATGGATCGCTTCGCTCTCTCTTCGTTCTCTCTTCGTTCTTCACTGCGGACAATCCATCTGCCTGCAAATGATAAAGCAAGAGTGTGTGGTGCTACTCGAGCTTCAAATTGTCCAACGGCTGGTCGATCAACGGAAGCAAGTTCTCAAGCGAGTGGGGTGTTCCCTCGAAATGTAGGCGCAACGCCGAGTTGTACATTCCAAGAAGCTTCTCGTACTGGGCCAACTTCTTGTCTTTCTCCTGTATTTCTTTCTCGTACTTCGCCATGTTGCTCTGCAACTGCTGCTGGGCGTGCTTTTTGCGTTGCCGGCACTTGGATGCGGCCACCCTATTTCTTTCGAGAAGCCTCTCCTTCTTCCAGGCGGCTGTGCCAGGGATTGGACCGTCAAGGGGATTGTAAATCACTTCGTTGTTGTAGATTAGAGAGTGATTTGGTGGTGGCACACCAGCGACAGATGGGCCGTTGGCACCATGCGCACCCTGAACGCCCTGAGAGGCTATGCCGTTTGGTGCCACCGATGCGTCGTTGTTCTGCTTTTGCCCTTGGAAGTTGTGGAGAACGCCCCTTTGATTTTCACCTAGCTTTCCACCTGGCATTCCCTCCATTTTGAGTTGGGCCTGCGAGAGCATCCCTCCGCGATTAGGACCCGTTCTCGTGTTGTTGACGTCATCCTGAAACGTGGGCGAGTGATGGTGGTGATGGCTTCGCTGGCGGTAAATGAGGTCTGAGTTGTCGTTGTACTCGTCGACCAGGTCCTCGTCTATAAAGAACGCCTCGTGGTTGACGATCTGGCCAATCTGGCCGTTCGAGATCGACAACCGGCGGAAGTGTGTTGCACCGGGCGCACCTGGAGGGAGGATCATCGTAGGATCGTAGAGCGGCGGGTTTGTGATTGGGTAAGAGTTCACATCGAAGGGATTATGGAACGACAAGCCATTAAACGGCACACTTTGTTTGGTAGGGTTCTCCATGGAGCCGTTTTGCGGCGTAGGGCCGGTCTCGGGCAGCGCCTGCAAGTGGTTGACAGAAGGTTGCATGTTGCTGGATGTGTCCATGACAGGCTCACATTTAATTTGAGTCGAAGGATCAGGGACAGTGAAAGTAGTCGAGGAGTAAGTTCCTGAATGCAGTGTCATCCCAAGAAAACCTTCTGAGGGGCAGTATTTGTGGTCGGGACACACGGCTATTCTCAGAGAAACAATAACAAGAATAAAAAAAAATAAAAAAAAAGGGCTACTCTGACCAGCCGTCGTGCTGATTTGAAAGGAAAGGCGCCTAATAGGTGGAAGTTTTGCAGGAGTTTCTTTGTCTAGCGCTGCCAGCGCTGAGCTGCGAGACTGCACTGCAAGGCGTGCCCGGCTAAAGTGTGCTCACTAGCGTGGCTTTCTATTTCTTTTTGTCCGGGCGCTATCTTGATGCGGTTACGGGCCTTGCAAAAGGCGGAATGTCTCCCGGGGGATCGATTTTAAGAGCGTGTGGGCTTTTTTAGAGGCTGTGTGGGATCTAAAAAGGGGTATGTTTCAAACAATTTTTTTCTGCTCACAGCACAGTTCTTGCCTTGTGTGTGACTTTTCGCCCTCTCGGAGGGGACGCGGGGCTTGCCGATTGTCTCGGAGAAACCGCGAACGTGCGCTCGTAAAGCTTGGAGTGTCGCCTTTTAGTCAGCACGCCTAATTTGCTGCGCTCAACAAACCCCCACACTAGGAGGGCCAAAGCGGGCAGCCGCGGCCACCGGAAAAATCCACACTCGTAGCTCAAACGCCACCGCAGACTCCTAGTGTGAGGACACGGTTTGTGCGAGTGCATGGAGACGTCGCATGCGGGGCGCCCTCAAGCGAGCGAGCACCTTCTCGAAGGCCACACCTCCCATGTGTAGGCTGCCGCACCGCACTGCGTGGGTACACACCCTGCCCCACAACCGGGCAACAAGCAGCACCCACAACTGTTACGGGATGGACGGCGGACGGCCGTGTGGTGTCACTCACGATATTGCTGCCTCGATCGCTCACTGCATATTACTCCAAACATGACGCTTTATTACGTCCTGGCCGACGGTGTAATGCGCCGCCCTCAAGCGGCCTCCGCCTGTGCAGGCCATTATCGCATTAGCACACACTTTCCCCGGGGTCTTGTGTTTGGCCCTAGCTCACGGCTTCTTTCGGCTGACACATTCTGTGCAAGATATGGGTCGGGGCTTTTCGGGCAACTTCTGATAGATGAACAACTGCCATGACTTAATACGGTTGTTGAGCGACCACGGATTCAACACCGTGGGCCTCGAAGACTCGTACAACGACTACTTGCCACCTGCTCTGGACGGCAGCGTCGAGTATGCGTACGAAGTAATAGTAGAGAACCAGCGGGGCCTTAAGTTTTTCGGGATTTCTTTGTTCAGCGGCAAGTCGCTTCTCCCAGTTCTTGACCCTCCGCTGTACGAGCGCCTCAACGGCAGCCAGGTGTTGTTGCCCCACGATTCGCTCTATAACTTCCCTCTCCCGGGCTTGGACTGGTGCTGGGCCTGGAAACTGTGGTACGTCTTGATGCTAGATGACGTGGACGAGTCTGGCTGGGTGTATCTCCTGTTCTGGCGACGCAACCACCCTGGGTGGCACGGCAAGTACTACTTTGGAGATTTTGTGCGCCGACGGCTCTGGGTCAGGCTACGCCAAAGGGTCGGCGTGTGCGAGTGATTTTGGCCAGCGCAAATATAGAACACCTCTACGCATTTGAATATCGGTGGCACTCTCAAACCGCATGGTGCCCCGTTGCTTCTTAATCGAAACAGCCAGGCAGTGGCGATCGTTTTCCTCATCGTGTCGTAACCTGCTAGTATAATATAGAGTTTTGCGCTGTGTTTCAGCCTGATAGCTTTCAGTCGCGACAGCGTCGCATTGTGGCACTTGAGCGACTTTTTTGCAGCAACCCCTTCGGGATACCCTCGAAGTGCGACCGCAGCGTCTAAGACTACTTGAATTACGATTCTCGTTTATCATTTTGCAATGGACAAGTCCGACCTTTACTTATCCCTTGTTGTTGCGCGAGTTGCTGTGTTATTGGGCGTCACATTCGACGGTACGTAACAACGGCATCAGCCCCATAGCCAAGAGCCTAATAGGCCAAGCAGTCTTCGGCTAAATAGCGAACCTCTAACAAACAAGATGCCGTGGACACAATAAACGAGCAAATGATCAAGGCCATGCATCCAAAGCGGAAATTGACCTTCGTAGCGCCAATACTTCGCCAGTTGCGCAATCCTGAGTTCCAGATTTTCCCCATGGTCATGAAGATGAAGGCAGTCTGTAAGTTTGCGCCATGTTACGAGACGGTACAGTCGTTGAAACAGATCCAGAGATTCATAGAGGAGTCTGAGTGGGACGTGTGCACTCATAGATCTTCGCTTCTTCTTTGCCATATTGAAGAATGCCTTCTCCTCGCACTATCGTTCCAGGCCGACTTTACTCGTTATGCGAGCGACACAAGGAACGTGTTGACCAAAATGGTTCATTTATTATATTCGAGAACTGTAATCAACAAGCTGAGACTAAGCAACCAATTGAGGGCAATCATGGCTCAGCTATTATTTTATTTCCAGTTTTCGAATGGATGCCAAAACGAGTACTACACGGTATTCACTTCGATTTCCGGAATAGATAATTCGAGCAAAGTCCTCTCCCAAACCACGTTGAGCCTGGTCAGAGTTGTTCACGTTAGCGAAGTGCTAAACTTTCACATTGATATCTTAAATCACTATTGCATGAAGTATGACATGCCAACACTAAAATCTGCAAAGCGCACTGCGTTAGCTTGTGCATTGATATACGGAGAGAACGACGTTATGGATTTTTTATGCTCCCTTGATTGGGGAGAACATTCCTGATTTGATGCGGTCGAGAATGCTCATTTGCTAATTGGAACATTGAGCGCTTTGAACGAATTCTTCCCAAAGAGATAGCTCAATCCACTGGCTACCGTCGAGGCAGCGACAAAGCCGCCAAACCAGTCAAAGGTTCCAGAAAGATCGCCAAGAATCATCTCTGCAGCCGGCTGTAAAACTAGTCCCCCGATATAGAGCATTTGAAATGCAGTGTTGTACTTGCCAAGTGTATTGGGATGCACCGTGTGTGTCGTGAGCGACATGTCGAAAAACTTCAGAAGGGACACCGGCCGCGGAAGGGCATTGTATCTCAAATAGATTGCGGTAAAGCTTAGGGCAACATCTCTGCCTATGATTGCACCTGCCACGTATAGTGGCATCAGGCTTTGAATGGCCAAAGCCACAGTGCAAGTTGTCATCAAAAATTTGTCCGCAGCGGGATCTAATATTGAGCCTAGGACTGATTTCATGTTATATCTGCGAGCGATGAAGCCGTCCGCAAGGTCTGTGACGCAGGACGCGGCGAAGAGCCCAATTGCTGCCTTGGATTGACTTGTCGCCAAAAAGTACCCAACGAATGGAGTTGCTAATATTCTCAGTATGGTGAGCATATTGGGAATTGTGTAAATTTCTGTTGAGATATCAAGTTTGGGCTTTGAAAGCGGAGCATCTGGTTTAGCATGGTCTTGAATTGCCCGTTTATTGGGAGGGGCGTTTTTGAGTTGTTCTTGCCTGACTGATAATGCGGAGAAGGCTTGCACTTGAGAAAACCGATACGCAAGGCTTGGCAATGGTCGTGGACTTCGTCCACATCGTGGAAGCGAGAATAGCCGCAAGCCTCGGGCCGGGCTGACTAATTTTATTCCGTTCATGCTCTGCTGATCTCTGGCTTGAAAAACGGCACTGTAATCTTAACTGCGCGTGAGAATAAAAGCTGGCACTACAGGACGCACGCAGTCCCAGGTGTTGGCGCACGCAGATTTATTATACAGTTACTTAGGTAAGCCTTTTTCGTTGACAAGAGACTCGGAGCTTGGCTGAGGACCAGGTCCAATCTTGGTAAGGATTATCTTGCTCACACCCTTGTAAGCCTCGCTGTCGAACTCAATGGACAGCTCCTCAAAATCAGGTATTTCTTTTGCAGCCTTCTCCCATCCTGGGACCTGGTGGAAGTATTTGTGCAATAACCCGAGGACTTTCTTTTCGTTTTGCTCCTCATAGTAGATAACAGCATTTGGACCAGCATCAAAGGTATAGGCAGCGACTGTCTTTCCAGCGGTCTCGTTTAATTTGTGAACCAACTTGATGATCTTCTTCGACGTGTCGTTCAAGTAGAAAATGGGAGGAAAAGAGTCCAAACATACAGAGTGAAACGAGTTGGAGTCTCTCATGGTCAACTGCGCAAACTGCTCGAAATCTCGTTTGAGTATGGATTGCTTCATTTCCTCAAACCGTTTTGGAACAACCTCCTTGATTCTCCACTGGAACAAGTCGGACGTCGCAACCGTGCTTTGCATTCCCGTAGTCGATGGCGTATCTTTTTTGTCGTCCGACACCACCAAGATTGCCGCCTTCATAGTGGGCCAATGCTCCATTTTGGCAACCTCTACAGCCAAAGAGTCCTCGCCGTCCTCATTCTCGCCCATCTCCCACGCAACGTAGCCCCCGAACAAAGATCTGCAGGCAGATCCAGATCCTTTTCTGGCAATCTTGGAGATCTCGGACATCAGCTGCGGAAGTTGGTATAGCTTAGCAATGGCTACAACCAAAGCAGCAAAACCGGCCGCCGACGATGCCAAACCGGCAGCAGTTGGGAAGTTGTTCTCCGAGACAATGTGCAAGCCCCAGTCGGACAACTTGGGCAAAGACTCGTCTTTGGCCTCCAACTCTTTCCTCAACTTCCTCAAATCTTTCAAGCATGCCACTGTTCTCTCACCCTTGATGCCCTCCTCCTTTCCATTGAGCCACAAGTTGTCCTTCTGAAACGACTCGCACGTTGCCACGGAAGTGAGAGTCCTCAAGTCTTCCTGGGCCAACGTCACCGAAATGGACGAGTTTGTTGGAAGATTAAGTGTTTTGTCTCTCTTTCCCCAGTACTTGAGGGTCTGCGAGCGAGTTAGTACGAGCTTTGTTTTCTGCGTGATACGAAAACTATGTGTTTCATGCTATACCGAAAGAACATACCGCTATGTTGACAGGGGCGGTAGCCGAAGCCGTGAAAACAGACATTGTTGGGTGCAAGGCGTATACGAGAAAAGAATTTCGTATCGCGGGAGCGCGTCCACAAGTAGCTGAAAAACTGGTCAGGCTGGCGCGATAGCCAGCGTCCATTGAAGACAAATAACCATAACATGGGCCAATGCCGACAGAAGTAGTAGCACTGTCAAGTTACTGCTTCAGGGGTGCCAGCCCTTATTTTCTAGTAATTTTCAATATCGACGTGAGTGTGGCCCCTGTCCGCTTTGCTGCGGTGTTTTGCTTCCTTGACACGGCAAGGTCTGTCGTTTACTATGAATTTAACAGTATACGTGTTTTAGCAATAGACAAGAAAATTTATACTCATACAAGGAGGGAGCTCTCGTCGCTCTTTTAATTACGCTTCCATCTCCACAATCTAGCTTTGCAGTCACCACTTCCCGTTGCAAACACACCCTCGGTCCCCAGCGAGTTGAACGAAACAGCAACAGATATGACGGAGTTGCGGTGTCCTTGCAACATCAACAATGGATTACCCGACTTCTGGTCCCAAAAAATGACACCACGGTCCTTAGACCCGGACAAAATGTACTCGCTGTCTGGCGTCGAGCACACACTCAACACGAAATCTTTGTGTCCCACGTACGTGACCTCGCAGCTCGATTTCTTGTTTAGTGCCTGTCCGCTGTTGCTAGTATTGTTAGAGTCGGAATCTGCCATACCCTCCAACTTCCACAACTTGACAGTTCTGTCCAACGATCCCGACGCTAATTGATGGCCGTTTGTAGAGAATGCAACAGAGTAAACGGAGTCTTGGTGACCGTTTCCAGACTCATTGCCGAAGTCCAAGCGCTCCACAAGGAATCCTGTCGAGGAGTCCCAGACCCTGACAGTCTTGTCCAAAGAGCCTGCGGCAATCAACTTTCCGTTTGGCGAAACAGCCACCGTAGTGACACCGTCCTCGATGGACAAAGTCAAGAAGCACTGCGAAGATCTCAAGTCCCAGATTCTAACCGTGCGGTCTCCGGAACCAGACACCAAGCGGTCGCCCTCAGGGAAAAAGTCCAACGAGTAGATATCCTGCTCGTGTCCCCTCAAGATGTTGATGATTCTCTTGGTCTGCAAGTTCCAGATTCTGATCAACTTGTCTTCCGCACCCGTGGCCAACAACTTTCCGTCTGGCGAGAAGCACACAGATCTGATGTACAAGTCGCCGTTGGCGTTTGCAGCAGTGTTGGAGGAGCCCGTGGCCCCGTTCTCTCCACCGTTTCCAACCTCACCTACGCCGTCTCCAGAAGACCCCGAGCTGTTGTCGTCTATCAACTTGGCAACAAGGGCACCCGTCTTCACGTCGAACACTTGGGTGGTCTTGTTGCAGCCGGTGGCTACTAATTCGCCGTTTTTGGAGAATTTGACACAGCACACAACGGAGGAATGGTCTAACGACTGCATCAAGTCAATGTCCAACTCGCGCTTGAGTGCCGGATTGTACAACACGTAGAATTCTGGGGTCTGCTTCTTGAAGTCAGGGTTTGCCCTGCTGACGTCCAAGTCGGCAAGGAAAGGTGGGATTGGCTTGACGTGGGAGCTTCTCTCCAGCGCGTTCACGATGTATTGAGATTTGTCAATGATGGTCAATGCCGAGGAGTCAGCAGGAGCCTGCGCTGCGGGTTCTGGCTGAGCCACGTGCTCGATCTTCGTGTTGGCGGGCGATTTCTTCGCGTCCTGCTTAGCCGAGCTTGGCTTCACCGCCAGGTGAGCCGCTGGTGCTTGGGGCTGCGCAGGTTGGTCCTTGATGGACTGCGGAGGAAGCTGCTGGTAAGAGTAGGTGTGCTGGGCGCCGTTTGTCTGGCTTTGGTGGGCTTGTCTGTCCCTGTGCTCCAACTCTGTTTTCAATCTCAAAATCTCCTCCTCGTAGGCCTCCTTGATCTTTCTGTGGGCCATCTCCAACTCGTATACGGTCTGTCTGATTTGCTGCATCTCGGCAGTCTGCTGGTTGTACTTCATGTCGTAGTCGTCCTTGGCCTTGGAGAAGTTCGACGCCTCGTTGAGAGCAAAGTCGAACTCCTGCTTGACAGCGTCCAACAACTCGTTCAATCGTTGTTGATGTCTCTGCTGCTGCTGCAGCGCCTGGTTTTGCTGCAGCTGAGCTGAGCTGGCGTACACGGACATTTTTTGAGCCTTGGTTCTTGTAGCTTGGAGCAGCCCCACGATAGTAAACAATAACGAGGGTCTAGGTCGTCGTGTTATCAAAATTGACTCAGCGGAAGATCGTAGCCGGGCTTTACAAGTTCAACTCCTGATTGGTGATGTCGGCTAAACGCGTTTGGGGCTTCGACTTCGGGCTGGTTACTAAAGCTCGCTGAATAGAGTTTTAGAAGGTTGTTGAAGAAAAAAGCACTTCAACAGACACGGACCGATGCTGTATGCAGGAAGACACTATTTTGAAAAGAAAGGAGATTTTTGCGGTTGTGCGGCCTGTCGAGGGTGGTGCACTGCTGATCTTGTTTCTTGCTTGGCGTAGCTGTTTTTGATATATCGGATTTTCTGTAAACTGCCGATTATTGTTTTTCTTCCGTGTGTCGGGGTTTTGGAGTAGCGGTTATTAGCACTGGAACTTGCAGGTGAGGAGTCTGCGAGCGTTCCGCTGTCTTCGCAATCTCGGATTTTCGATCAGGCTAGTCCGTCCAGGAGTGAATCTAAGGCAAGGCCAAGTGCGCAAATCACAACGCTGCGCTTTCCAAATTCCGTTGGTGCATCAGTGCACCCCCACCCTTTCCTTGGCCATTGGTGATTTTTTTGCCAGATTATATGGTGTCTGTATCGGGTAGCGGGTAGAGGACCGCTCGAGGGTGTGAGACCGTGACATGGGCACCACCATAGTTTATGTCTACGTTGTTTTTCCCTTTTATTACTTTGCTGGGTGGTGTTGTTTGCGCACATTCGTTTGCAGTTTTTGTGACTCTCTGCAATACCAGCAACACGAGAACGAGCGGAACATGCACACAGAAAACACAGAAAACACAGAAAAAAAACTTCGTCAAGCTGGACAAAGGAATTCACAGAAAAGGCTCTTCTACAATGATCACAGAACTTGCTGAATGTTCGACACTCACGATAACTGCCGAAGTTCAGTACTTGTAGAGTACACTATTCAGCTGCCTAATACAGCTGACCTTGGGTGCGACGCTGTAGGCTGCACTGATGTGCGACCAGGTAAAACGTTAGCCATCAGCCTGTCATTGCTCCCCATGGTGTATTTCGGCAACACGCCTTTTAGAGGCAAGAAAGAGCAAGAGCTCTACGATAAGAGCTTGGCCGGAAGGTACTTCAAGCTCCTCAAGAAGAATCACTTTCTCTACTTCGGACTTCCCTTCATGCTCAGTATTGTGGCCGGTTCCCTCTACTTGCAAAAGTTCACTGCGATCAAGTGGGAGAGGTACGATGAGAAGTATAGACAGTTGAACGAAGAGGAAATGCTTGATATGATCGATAACAAGCGCCACGTCGACAAAAGAGACGACTACTACCGCCTTCAGGGACTACTCTCTGCGCACTCTGCAGAGGTATCGGATGACTATGAGATTGTAAGAGTAAAACGGAAGAAAGAGGATGAGCCCGTGTGGTGAGCGAATACTCGGCGTATATCACGGGGGATATCAAGTTACTAATTTTTTTTTTTCGTCTGTCATCTGGCATTGTTGAGTCGATACACCCCATTATTCCTGTCCATCGTCCTCTGCGATATCTGAACCGCGAAAAAAATACAGGCTCATCTCACTGCAAAAACATGGTTTCCTTCTCGTGTGAAGTATGCAACGACGCAGTCGTAAAAAAGAAGTTGGATCAGCATGCTCAGAGGTGCCGCGGAGCATACTTTACTTGCATTGACTGCTCCACCACCTTCAACGGCACTGATTACAGGACTCACACCCAATGCATTTCGGAGGCCGAAAAGTACGAAAAAGCTTTATACAAGGGTAAGAGCGCAGCAAAAAGCAAGCCAGCCCCAAAAGCTTCATCCCCAAAAAAGGCCAGCCTAGCCAACCCTGACTCTGACGGCACTAGTCTGCTGGCGAAAGGTGCCGACAAGGCCCCAAAAAAGGTGAAGAAAGCAGACAAGGCGCTGGCAATCGACTTCAAAAAGTATTCTAAGGGAAACCTTTATCAGGTCATTAAAAGCATGAGCAGGGACACCAAGACAGACAAGAAGGATCTTATGAAAAAATTGAAGGTGGAGATTGTGGACGGCAAGCTCGTGCTCTCGTTGTAAATAGTCATAAACTCAACATTATTGGTCTAGGTTTTGGCGCTTTTGTTCAAGGCTTTGCTCAACTTGGTGTAGAATTGCAGGAGAGTGTTGTAAGGGAACTTCAAGTTGTCCTGCAAGTAGTCGGGCAACTGCTTCATGACCTTTGCTGCGTCGCTGTTCTTCACTTCTTGCTCTGCGTCTCTTGCCTTCTTGGAGAGATTGCTCAAAAAGGTGGGGATGTACGTCACCTCTGCTGTTTGCTCAAATTTTCTCTTTATGACCAACCGGTACTCAATACTGACACTTTCTGCCTCCTGGTCGATCAAGGTGCTGGTTTGCTTTACGTCAAAGTAGAACTTCTCCTTGTCGTCCTCGTAGTTGACTATCCTAACGCCCGTTAGTAGCTCAAGCATGTCGAACGTGAAGGAAATGGTCTTCAACTCGTCCGCCAACTCGTTTTGGTGGATCATCGACGAAGACGCCGACCGGCTCCGGATCGGTGACTCGTACATGTCGGGCAAGCGAGTCCTTTGCGGCGTTCGACTGTTTGCACTGCTCAAGGAATTAGAACCAGCACTGTGTGATTGCAGAAGTTGAGCTGCGAGCGTGTCAATTGTTTGCTGCTTCGTCTCCAATTGCTGCTTGAGATCTTCAATGATCTGTAAGTTGAGCGACTGCTGCTGCTGTGCTGTGTCCCTGAAACTGTCGAAGATTTCGTCTTGCCTGGTGGAGACAAGTCTCTGTATCATATCCACAAGTTGGGCCGGCGTCTTTGACGCTAGGATGTCCGATTCCGTAACAGAGTTTCGGAGTGCCGCATCGTTAAAGATAGAAGGGGCAGGCGAAACCGCGTGGTCCCGTAAAGATTTTACCTCTTTTGGCGCATCAGACTGAGACGGTGTTCGTGACTTTGACGCGTTTTTAGCGGGTGCCTTGGTGACCTTTGCTGAGGCTGTGGACTCCGCCAGCAACTTCCTTCTGCGTGGCGACTCTCTCAACGCTACTGTATTTTTGCCTGTTTCGGTCTGCGTAGACTTTTTGGCCCGAGGCATGTTGGTGTGGTCAGGTCAGTGTTGTGAGAATAGTGTAGGTATAGTAACAGAGCGCGACTTACCTATAGTGCTTTGAGCTAGAAGCAGAGACGTGCTCAATTGGAAGCGTTTCAATCTGCCAAAAATAAAAGAATAGAATAATGAAAGAATTAGTATATATGGTTGTAGAGACTGTGACTGGATAGATACTCCTATTTGGGCGCCAGGTAAAAGTATAACATAACATTCTTAACTAGTCACGCACCCCGCCTCATCAGGACTGGAAAGACAGGGCTACGACACAAAAGGGAGTTGTATTTTCCAGAATTTGAGTGCAAAATATTCCTTGTCACGTACCGTTGAGCTTCAAATTCTACCGCATCTCTTTCTTTCTCGTTTTTTTCCCTCTCACACCGGTCTGTGTCCGCCTTTAACCTTCCCCCATTTGGCGATCAGCATAGGCGCACTCCGCTCGCCTCCACTCATCTCGAAATTCAGAGCATCTGAAACACACATACTGGCCGGTGTCCCAGCAATAATCATGTCTTTTTCGCCCGAAATTTTCAGGAAAAAATTGGACGCTCTTCAGGAAACACAGGACTCCATTGTGTCGATTTCTCAATGGGTGCTATTCCACCACCGCCATGCCACTCAACTCTGTGAGCTATGGGCCGAGTACGCCTTGACGAGCCCCGGCGCCCAAGACCAAAAGAAAAAACTCTCGTTGCTCTATCTCTGCAACGACGTAGTGCAACAAGCCAGACACAAGAAGAAACCGGAGTTTGCTGCTGGCTTCGCAGACAGCTTGCCCGAGGCTCTTCACTACATCTACGGCGCGGTCGACGAGCCAATCAAGGCGAAAATCGACAGACTTATTTCGGTGTGGAACGAGAGAAGCGTCTTTTCGAAGCCGCAGATAGCTAAGTTGACGGACGCCATCAAGCTTCTGAAAGCGGGCGCAGCCTTCGGAGACCGTCCTGTAGACCAGGACGCTGCAAAACGCCCCGGCTCGTCGTCGGCGCCCAAAATCGCCTCGGAATTGGTCCACCTCAATCACCTATACAACCAGTTGTCGCAGCTTCAAGATACGTGCCTGTCCAACTTAACGCAAGTTGGCTTGCTGTCGAAAAAGTACTTGCCTGACGAGCACTCCTCGCCCGACAACTTGCCGCTGCCCAAGGTCTACATTTCCAAGCTCAATGTGTTGAAGAAGCTCTGTAACATCACCGTTCAAAATCTCGAGGATGTGAAGGAGACCAAGCGTAATATTCTCCAGGCTCTCGGGGTCTTGAACAATAGTCTTTCTAGCGGCTTATCTACGGATGACTCGAAGCTTGAGATTCTCCAGCAGAAGTTGGCAAAGATCAAGTCCACGTCCGAAGAATTGTATGAGTTGATCGACGAACCTGTTCCGTCCGAGGCACCGGGTGTCACGTCCGAACTGAAAGAGGAGCCCTCTCCTGATTATACACTGAATTCAGACGTCACTGGAGAGAACAACGATCTAGTGCCAACTTACGAGAACTCAAGCGACGGCAGCGATAATGAGAGCACTGGAGATTTCAACGTCGAGGCGAACCACTCAAAGAAGCGGAAGTTCTCAGATTCGTCGGTCTCCTCCAACTCCTCGAAATCCTCAAAAAAATCGGTGGCGTTTTCCGAAGATGTGCAAATCAAGGAGTATGAACGAGACGAGCAATCAAACGATACAGCTTTCCAATCAGATAGAAGCGGCGACGATGAAGGCCAACGGGAGGATCTTGACGATTTCACTTCTCATCACAAGGACTCTCTACAGCTCATGCGAGAACGTCATTCCGAATCCGAAGACGACGGGAACAATGACGAGGGGAACAATACTTCGCTGCTCAATGATAACGATAGCAAAGCTGGCCTTTTCAACTTGCTATCGAAGCTCAGCTAGTATAGTTTGGTGTTTAGAGTGATGTATTCAGTGTGTATCGAGGGCTAATTTCGTTACGGTGTGACCGAGGGCGTTCACGCGTCTTCACGATTGCTTCCTCGTCGAGCCCGACGAAGCCAGAAAACAAAAATAAAAATATAATAACAAACAGAAAAATCTAAGAACAAAAAGTTTACACAAGAAAAACGTGCCGTACACACTAAGGGGCTACACTGTTAAGGGAATACAGCTAAGTAGCTTGTTTCTAAATATTAAACGTAATTATTACAGTGAGAGATAGTGAAAGTCTATAAACTCACCATGTCTTCTAAATGTGGACATAACCCACATGCAATGCATGCCTAGTTTGAAACGTCAGTTTGAGAGTCTCAGGATGTTGCGCGTGTCAAGCAGACTTGCTCAGCTCCCGTTCATGCTTTTGGTAGTTGAGCTGCGCTATGCTCGAGTTTATAGCTGTGTCGTCTTTTCCGAGAGCCCGAGGGCTCAGTGGCGACGGCTCATTCAAGATGCTGCGATTGGGCAACGCTTGGCGCTTCTTCTTTCTCGGTTTGTAAATGCACAACTCTTCACTGGTTGTGCAACTACGGCACTCCGGCAAATCGCGAGTGCACTTGTTTTTGTAGCGGCGACAACGCTGGCAGCTGATGCGCGACTTGTTTCTGTTGGATTTGTCCAACTCCAAATCCTCGAAGCTGCTCTTATATATGTCAACGTTGCTTTTGAGTAATTCGTGCAGTAGCTTTTTTATTTTGAACACGAATATCGAGTCTTCGAATTTGTTTGTTAGTTCCTTTGGCTCTAGCGAGAGTGGTGTTGTTTTTACAGCGAATGACCCCAAGTATTTGGTTAGGTCTGGTTCTAAAGCCAGGCTTTCCGGACTTCCATAGTGGGACGGGTCATTTTGTTTTGGGCTGTCGGGCTGCTGCACTTTTGCTCGATCCATTCAACTCTCTCGAACAATGAGACCAAACACTTCACCGCCCTCTGTAATTCTCAATGCTTGCTTTTCTAACTTATATCGTCTGTGCGGATACAAGCATTGAATGAAACACAACTCAAAGTTTGGGACCTTATCTCAGGATCCAAATGGGAAAGCCAATTGGAAAGGGTGTAGTGGATAAAACACTTGTTTCTTGACCTCAGTAAGCAAGAACGAGCCGAATGCCAAGAGTAAGTGTTAGGCACAATAGATGGAACGAAAGTATGGACGGCTGGGCGCGCGGATCCTTACAATTGGCAGCTAGAAACGGATCAATTGTGTCTCAAAACGACAAAAAGGGGGGCACTTTGCTTGAACTTCCAGAAGCAAAACAAGTCTATGCTACAGTGGGTAAAGATATTCTTAGCCGCCGCTTCCTGTCGGAAAAGCAAAGACTTCATACGTGGAGTACCACACGCTTCTGCGTCCTGCACAATACGGCAAGGTCGAGCGAGAAAAAGTCACTCGCATTAACTCCGCTTCGATACATGAGTCCCTTAGATCTTCGAATGCAAGGGTGGAATCGAAAACCGCTTCCTTAGGAGGAGGATATGCGTGGCAAGTGACCAAGAATAGATAGCTGCTGTCCTGAGAGATGCTTGTGTCAGATAGCTTCTCGACGAAAATTTGGAGTAATTAGAAGAAGCATGAACTCCGTTTGCCGTACTCAACGGAAATCTTGCTTTACCGCGGAATGTACGGTAGATTTCAAGCCCCGCGCTGAGTTTGCGCGCCGTCGGTAGTTTGCGCTCCATATCTAAAGAAAGGCTCCCAAGAGTCTGGAACGTAGTGGGCCTATTCGCGTCGACAACTTCTTTGGCTTCGATTTGCGTTCTGGCAAACCCTGGAGCACAGTGCCCATGTCCCGAGCTTTGTTGCATCTCGTCAAGTGAGATGCAGTCCTTGCTGGTATTCACGACGTGCGCGTCGCTTATACTTGCATGCAAGCCCGGTATATGCTCGATCAGAGGCTCGCTCTCGCCTGGCTGGAATTCGGGGAGAGTGGAGGCAAACTTAGCTGTCGTCAGTTCCGGGAACTCTCCAAAAGACTTTCTAGTCCCAACGTACGCAAAATTACGGCTTCTTGATAACGCAACGTAGAGCAAACGCCGCGTAGCGTTTCTTTTTCCGTTCGAGTGGCTTTTGGTACTGTCGCTCAACTCCTCGCTCGCACTTGCATCGAAAGGTGCGTCATTTTGCGTACCAGCATCAATAAAAGACCTCTCGGCATTCGGCGTCGTCTCTAGAACTGAGTCCCAGTATGAAGAGAATTTACTGTTCCCCAATACAAACACTATGGGAAACTCCAAACCTTTAGCCGAGTGAATAGTCGACACTCGTATTGATTTATCATTTGCAGAGCGAGTATCATCATCGTAAGTCTTAAGAAAATACTCTAGGAATGTCACACTCTGCAAATCCAGCTTGCTTGCATAATTGTTGAACGAATGGTGTAATGAGTTCTCGAGCGACTCAAGAATGCTTAAAGATTTCAGGTGCTCGGATGAATTTATGTCGTGAGAAAAGTACTGCTCAATGCATAATTCGTCTTTCATACGCGCAAGGCACGAAACAAGTTCAACTGGGTTATAGGCCAACGGATTCTCTGCGTGTAATGTGTATAGCCTCTCCCTTTCATGTTGCACTTGATTCAAAAAGGCAGCCAAATTCTCAGGCACGCTAGGCTGATTCTTATACAGTTTCGAGATTATTGACCTCGCGTAGTTTGCGGAGGAGAGCTCATTCATCAAGAACGTTTCCAAAAACGCAGGATCTGCAGGTGATCCTTGACTGAGGCCCACGTTGAAAATGCTCGAGATGCGTTTCTTGGACCCGTATTTCTGATCCAAAACTTGCAAAATCGCCATCAAACTGAGGCTTGAGCCCAAGCCGCCTGAAATTACACTGAGGATATCCTTGAGAATGTGCAATCGTGATTGGACCCACAAATTTCCCTGAGAGAGCTTTTGGCTCGGAAGCCCATATCTCGCTTTCAACACTGCTTGCATGGATACGGCCTGGTCGTTTGTGCGAGTTAATATGGCTATGTCTTTCATATGGACGAGCCCGCCCAGCTGACACAAAATGCGAAACACTTCGTCAGCAACCCAATCCTGCTCTGCGTAGGCACTGGATGTGCTGAAGAGGATGGGTTTCACTGGAACAGCCGGATACCTCGTTGAGCGAAGTCGAAGATCTTTGTCCGTCAAGCAGACTTCCATACATGCATCCAAAATTGGCTGAGTGCAACGAAAAGACTCTGCTAGATCGAGGTCCACCACATCCATGTGCGGCAAGCTTTCGTGCAACCGGTCCATGTCCTCGGGGGATGTCCCCAAGAATTCGTAAATACATTGATTCGGATCACCAGCCACCGTCAAATGCTTATGTGTGTTCTCCACCCCCAGCGTCGGGTATTGCACGATGGATTTGACGACGGACATCAAGCTTGGATATATATCTTGGAACTCGTCGACTAACACTGCTTTGCATGACGCTACCCGAGGGATCAACATGGAGGACTCAGCGCCCTGGTCGCCCTCACGCACGTCGACCGCAGAGTTGTCCAAAAGCTTAACAGCATCTCTGATTATAGCATCGTACCTCACCACGCCATTTCTCTTGAGGTATGACAAGAGTTCGTCCACGTACTTCGGATTGACGCCGTACTTCGCTGCCGCCTCCTGGACTGAGACACCGTCAGACACAATGCTGGCAATCAACTCGCTGAATTTGCGTTGGGTGATAGTTCCGCCGATGTTTTGGTCTTCGAACCTGACCGATTTGCTCACAAAAAAAGAGAGCATGTTGTTCCAGCTCCGCTCGTCAAAAATGCGTTGTCTCACGTAGTTCGTGTCCACCAGGGTGCCAAACTGGTCGAGGAGGCTCCCACAAAACGAGTGAAAGGTGCTGATGTTCACTCGCAATGCTTCCTCTCGACCGATAAGCTTGGATAGCGAGTCGACCAACGAATCAACGGACCGGTTGGCCATCGACAAAACCAAGATCTCGTCCGGGTGCATGCCGTCCGCCAAAAGCTGTGCAATACGGGCCACAAGTGTGAATGTCTTGCCTGAGCCAGGACCTGCCCGGATACGGAGAATTTGGTTCATTGTAGCAGGACGAGTGATGGCTTCATACTGGCTGTCGGTGACGGTGACCGCCACCTCATCGAAGTCTTCGAAAACAGCGTCATGCTCAAAGTGTAGTTCGTTTGCGTACCGCTCGAACTCGAGGCTGGTATCTACGGTTTCGTCTTGAGCTGTTGCCGGGGTATTATCGTTGGGGGACAGAACATCAGGAGCGTCTTTCTCCATTGTAGCCAACTTTCACTTACGACAACGCGTGTTCGTAGGAATCTGTACGAGATTAGCGGATAATATGCTCAGTACTGTATTGGTGAGACTCGTCTATATGCCCATATTGAAGCGTGTCCATAGTCGGGGCATGAAAACTAGTAACGTGTGCAACGAGAGCTGATGCGAAATCTAGCGCGCCGCAATTCTGGGGCACACGTAGGCACCAATATAGTGACAAATCAAAAACACAAGTTGACAAATCTGCAGTCGTGAGTAAACTCGACTAAAAACAGAAATTAGAGCCTCAGAATTAGGCAAACGCAATTCACTCTCATAAGCTGTTCTTCTCCCCACTTCCTTGGTTCGATAGATACTTGTTCGGGTGCACGGGTGCAGGATCATGATCGCTTGTTGATCTGCCCTGCCGACTAACAGTTCTCGTCAGACATGAGCCTTTCATACCTCAAGTTGATACTTCCGGTCCCTGAAGTACAAGGCAAGCCTGTGGAGGACGCTGTGCCACTCGACGCCTTTTCCGAACATGACGTAAGCGTGCTCCTGGCGGAGTTCGGAAAGTTCATGGACGAGTTGGGCCCTTTCAAAGACAAGCTATCAGCAATTGAGAGCTATCTCCTGCGTTTTGATTCGGAAATCTCAAGCTTGTCAGAGTCGCTTTACTTGCTTCAATCTCAGTCAAACGAGCTATCTAACGGCTTGAATCAGCACCAGGCTTTTGTGGAGAAGCTCAACCCGGTAATTTTAGATCTCTCCATACCGACGTCGATCTCTCAGTCTGTCCTTCTCGAGCCGATTGACGAGAAATGGATGGACAACATAGCATTCATCAACGAGAAATCCCAATTGACTGAGAGTATCGAGCTGAAAAATTCTACTCTTGACTATCATGACTCCAATGCTTTTGAAGAGTTGAAAGAAGGCTTGAAGCTTCTAGAAGCGAAAGCCACCGAGCGCATCAGAAATCATATAATTGAGCAGATTCGGCTCCTACGAAGGTCGGTCCTGACCCCCTCTCAGGTCATTCAGAGTAAACTCTTGCAAGTGAAGCAGATCTTTCCTTTTCTCAAAATGCATAACCAGAAATTGGCAAGCCAACTTCAGATGGCGTACATCTACACCATGAAGTGGTACTACACGACAAGGTTCGCCAAATACTTGTACTCGCTACAAAAGCTAAAATTGAAGACCATTGACTCTCAGTATGTCCTTGGAAGCTCTTCCGAAGTACATGAGAGCAAAAGATTGGGTTTCCTCGAAATGGTGGGAGCAGGCTATGCAGCTCCGCTGCCTGCTTCTGGACTGTCGGCGTCGTCAGGCGCCTCGACTCCCACCAAAGTGACTCTAGCAGAGTTTTTCCAGTCTGTGTCCAAGAGGCTCTCTATATTGGCAGAGGATGACGAAAGCCGCAGAGCCATCCCTTCTCAAATCGCTGAAACTACTCCGTTCTCCTACTGGCTCGAGTTTGTGTTTAAACAGTTCTCGAACGCATTTGTTGACAATATTGTTGTCGAGTACTTGTTTATGGTGGAGTTCTTCTACGAGGGAACAGAAAAGTTCGACCAAATAGAACTTTTGGACGACAACAGTGGTCCTGCTGGATCGAAAAAAGATTGGGCGAGCCTCATGTTCGAGGATGTCTTTAAAATGGGCCACTCTTTTACAAGTTGGCTAGTCACGTCCCTGCACCAAACGATAAGCTCAAGAATAGTTTCTGGAAACTCTGCGTCTTCGAGCTCGTACACCAGCTCAGCCTTGCACCCGGGAACCTGTGACTGTTACGCCATAATCCTTATGATCCGAATAATTCAGAGCCAGGCATCCGTACTCCATAACCAGTTCCATGTTCCGATATTGGACGAGTATCACAATTCCCTCCTTCTATTGTTGTGGCCCCAATTCACGAAAATCATAGATATCAACTGCGAGGCGCTCAAAAAACACGTTCTAGGAAAGAGCTCCATTACTCACAGCTCGTCTGGAATGAGCCAATCGCCAATTCAAACCACACAGCAGGTGGCTCAGCTTGTCGTGGGACTACTCAAACTAGCTTTGGTTGACGAGGCCGATGTCGAAAACCAGCTTCTGTTCCTGAAGGAACCTATATTCAGATCTATTACGCGGTTGAGAAACGACTTCGAGAGTGCACTCACCAAGGCCAGTGCGTATATGTTTGGCTCCAGCAAGAGCAAGGCCGTGCAAAAGGAGATGTTTTTGTTCAACAATTACTTCCTTATCGTTACCATCTTGAGCAATGAGTTTGACTCGAGCACAAACCCGTTCGTTCAAGAGCAGATCAAGCACTTTGAGCTTCTATGCGACGCCTACAAGTCAAGATGAGTTGACTTCTTGCCAGGATATTGAGTAGGCGAGGTTCGATCTAAGGAATGTTACAGGTCAGAAGTCACTACATAGAAACCTAAGGCAACAGCGCCAACTTCGCAAGCATACCGCAGAGCTGCAAGTAGCTCAGAACTCCCTCTAGAACTCTCATATGGGCGAATCCGATTTCCTTGATGACGTCGAGTCGTTTGGTCTCTGTGACTCCAGGCAACGTCTTGGCAACTTTGAACGCCAGCGAGACGATATCTATCGCGGAGTAACCCTTGTTCCACAATGTATCAAGCAAGTCGATGGCATCGTCGATGTTCTTGTTAAGAACACATGCGCCCAAGATTTTCTTGACAACCAACGGGTGTGGCTGGTCGACGATCTTGAACACATTCACGTCGTCGACAAACCCGAACCCTGCGACAGTACTCTGCAAGTTATTGATGGCCTGTCTCATGTCGCCCTCGGCGGTAAAAATGAGCGCTTTGATACCCTCGGAGTTGTATTTCACGGACTCGGCCTTCGCAACCTCCAACAACCTCAGCAACACCTGGTCGTCCGCAAGTTTGTTGTATCGCAAGATGGCACATCTCAGTTGTAGAGGCTCGATGATCTTCGACGACTGATTGCAGGCGAACGCAAACCTGGTTGTATTTGAGTACAACTCCATCGTGCGGCGCAACGCCTGCTGCGCTCCCGGCGTCATAGAGTCAGCCTCATCCAAGATGATGATCTTGTGACGGCCAGGCGGTAACAGGATTTTCGTCTGGGCAAACTGTTTGATTTTGTTTCTCACCACGTCAATTCCTCTGTCGTCCGAGGCATTCAACTCCAAAGTGGCCTGTTTGTATAATTCTGGGCCGAGTAGCTCGGACGCGAGACAGTGGATGGACGTTGTCTTGCCTATACCTGGGAGGCCCAGAATGATCATGTGAGGCATGTTACCATCCTGAACAATCAGCTTGAGCCGCTCGATTGTTTCTTCGTTTCCGACAATGTCATCTAATTTGTGCGGCCTGTACTTTTCCACCCACGGAAGGTCCAAGGAGAGGGCAAACTTGGACATTGTGGTAAAAGCAAGACGCGTATGGGGCCCAGGCGTCGCGCGATGGAGACTGGTGTAGTATCTCCACTCACGCACAGTGGGCCCCAATGTAGATAGTGCGACTCGAATGCGAGTCCACGGTAAATAGCAGATGGACAGATCTGCGAGAGCACTCTATTCCTTGCTTTTCGTCTGAGCTGACGTTATAGGTACGTGACTAGACGTCTCTGGATCTTGCCATCCGCTCACGGGGCAGTTTTGGCGTCTTTTTCAAGAGTCTTTCGTGCTCTTTCTGCGCTACTTGCAACCTCGTATCTATACGTTCTGCGTGACAAGCCCAAACACTGACTCAGGAGCCCCCATAAATGAATAGAGATATCGAGGATTCGCGAACCGATGGAGAGCGAACGGCGCCGAGCGTATACGCAATGGATAATGACCGAATAATCATACATCGTACGCGGTCGCTGCGGTCGCTGCATGTGCACCTGCTCCGAGACGAAGAGAGTAGACTAGAAGAACTCGAAAGTGAGAATATGGCCGAGGCGCTACCTGGAGGACTCGCTATTGAAAGTAGTGGCTCTGCGGAATCAAATGGTAGCAAACGTGCCAGTGTTGATGGGCATGCGGCCACAACTGCTCGTCGCTCTCGATCACAGAACATTCAGCTGCTACGAGAACAAAACAATAGAGCAGAGGATCTCGAGGCTGAATCAATGGCTGAGGGAGTTCCCGGTGGGATTGATTTTGAAAAGGATAGCTCTCCCGAAGGCAAGATTCCCGAGAAAAGCCGACACACTTTGTTGTTGAATGCACGGACTTATATGAATCTCGTAACGGGGTCCATATTCGGTGTGTTGGTACGAAAAGGCTTGATCCAGCTTACTACCTACGATGGTTCATATTTGAGTGGTGTTGCGTGGCCAAATTTTGTTGCGTGTTTTGTGATGGGGCTAGCTGTCGAGTCTGCTGTTACATGGGACAACCTACTAGACGGCAAGAGGCCATTTTTTGCTGCGAAAGCTGATATACCGTTTTATGTGGGATTGTCAACAGGATTCTGCGGCTCGTGCTCCAGTTTCTCGACTTTTATTCTCGAAATTTTTACAAGCGCTGCAAATCTTCCGCCTGCGCTGGCATATCCAACCGCGGGCTACGGCGTGCTTGGTGCTCTACAGGTAATTGCGGCTCAGATCACCGTATCTGTTGGCGGCTTCCGTTTCGGGCAGCACACTTGCCGTGGGATTGAGAGGCTGAACTACTCCATTAGCAGTTCTGCCTACTTTGTTCTTGAGACGACCTCTTGTTGCATTGGTATCTTGGCTTACATTATCCTCATTGTTTTGGTTGCTACCAAAAAAGACGGCACCTGGCGATCGTGGACGTTTGCCTGTATTTTTGGACCCTGGGGTACTGCACTACGCTTTGTGTTGTCTAAAGCTTACAACAAGAAGGTGAAAGAGTTTCCAATCGGTACCTTTATTGCGAATTTCGGGGGCACCACGTTCCTAGCGATTCTTGTCTTGTTAGTGAGAGGTAAGTCGTCGCCGAGCAGTACTTCCCCGATTATTACGAACATTCTCAACTGTCACGTCCTCGCTGGGCTTGACGACGGTTTCTGCGGCTGCTTGACTACCGTGTCGACGTTTGTAGTCGAACTCTGCGCTTTGAAGCATATTCACGGCTACCTTTATTGCCTGATATCTGTCGTTACCAGCTTTGGCACCATGCTATTAATTCTTGGGCTGTTTAACTGGACCGTCGGTCTCACGTCCGCGGTGTGCGAATAGCTGCTACTCCAGCAAGAGACCTGGCTGTGGAAGGCTGTAAATGTTATATATGTTAGTTGCATTCAAGTATCTGATTGCACTTTTTCAACTTGCCCCTTTTTCTTAATCTCTTTTTTAATCTCTTTGTTACCTTTCTGTACCTTCTTTGACTTTTGGCTCTTGCTAACACGGCCCACCGGTACTGAGGTACGAACAAATTTGACATTTGGTTTTTCGTATGCAACGTCCAACGTCGCGTTATCGGCAAATAAACCTCGTAGCCAGGGTACGTCAACATCGCCAACGTTCTTCTCGATCACGTCGTAGAGAGCTTTGCCCTCCGAGATGTCGTCCGTCAATGAAATGAATTTAAGATCAGGCAAATTCAGAGCACGCAGAAGAACGGCTGATGCCCCTTTAGGTAGCACGACGAGCTTCACTCTGTCGCTTAGTGACCTAGATGCAGTGAATGCAAGTAAGGGGAAACACTCCACTAAAAGCGGCGTGCTTACGTCTGATTTGGCAACTAGTACGTATTTGGTATAGCTTCTGCGCAAGTGACGGTCTTTTTCTCCTTTGTACTTCTTGCCCAAGAGCCTCATGCGATTTGGCTGAGCCTGACGCTCAAGTCGATTGACCGTAGAATTAAATCCTAGCGTAATTTTCTCGTCAACATCTGGCAACCCGGGCTCTTTTTTTGTATGAAGCATCCGCTCCCCATACCGAGATAGAAGATGAGTCAAGTGCTCCAATATAAGTTGGGACGTATGTTTATCAATGGACGGCCAGGTTGAGCCTTGTGTGTACGGGTTATCTAGAATCGGCTTGAAGACTTCTTTTCGTTTTTGCTCGAGTCCTCTAATCGAGCTTTTTGCCTCCATTGTGTTAGCAGGCGATGAAGCCTACTGTGAAGCGATGGAGCGATGAAGTTGCACGCGAGAGTAAATGCAGGCATTGTCTTACAAAGTCTAGTATCTTTACAATATTATTTAGTCTTTCTATTTTCTTTCACTCGCATAATTAAATGAGAGTGTAAAAGCAATATTTCATCGCTTTTTTAATAAACATGCTAATCACGTCACTTCTCCCCCTCTTTCTTTTCAGGAGAGTACAGTGGCGAACCAGGCGAGTACGATGGAGAACCTGGAGAGTACTGAGGTGAAGTGGGGGAATAGCTTGGGGAAGTCGGGGAGTAACTTGGCGACGTAGGCGAGTAACTTGGCGACGTAGGCGAGTAACTTGGCGACGTAGGCGAATAGCTGGGCGACGTTGGCGAATAGCTTGGCGAAGTTGGTGAATAACTTGGGGAAGTCGGAGAGTAACTTGGCGAAGTTGGCGAATAACTTGGCGAAGTCGGAGAGTAACTTGGCGAAGTTGGCGAATAACTTGGCGACGTCGGCGAGTAGCTGGGCGATGTCGGGGAGTAACTTGGCGACGTAGGCGAATAACTTGGCGACGTAGGCGAGTAACTTGGCGACGTAGGCGAATAGCTGGGCGAAGTTGGCGAGTAGCTTGGCGACGTTGGCGAGTAGCTGGGCGAAGTCGGCGAGTAACTTGGCGAAGTTGGCGAATAACTTGGCGAAGTTGGTGAGTAGCTAGGCGACGTTGGCGAATAACTTGGCGACGTTGGCGAGTAGCTGGGCGACGTAGGGGAATAACTTGGCGACGTAGGTGAATACGTGGGCGATGTAGGAGAGTAAGTCGGCGATGTGCCGCCGTACCCTGGAGACGTTCCGCCGTACCCTGGAGAGGTAGCTCCATATGAGAACGGGGAAGTTGGTGACGTCATTGATTGCTGGCCACCATAAGACGTAAGAGAACCCAGATTATCCGACACATTGGCAGTGTGAATAGGCGAGAACCCTGCACCTTCCTCAAATTGAATCTTATCATCCTCCATGTCATAATCCCTGTAGGGAGTTGCGCCTCCGTCTTCAGCCTTGATACCTGCTCCAATGTCGACATTAGAGTTCGCAGTCTGTAACATCTTCTCATCAACCATCACATCAAACGCACCGGTACCCAATGGCGGCATTTGACCCAAAATAACATTTTCCGAAATACCCCGGCAATCATCCAACTCTGCTGCAGCGCCAGCGTCGAGCAAGATCTCCACCGTCTCTTCGAAAGAACAACGCATGAGCGCACCAGTTTCAGCCCTGTTGATACCGTGACGCGTGATAGCCATCAAATGCCCGCGCGCAGTCATGACATCAACAAGCAATGCCATATGTCTATAATTGACGTAGGAACCATCGAAAGCAATAACGTTAAGAATCTCTTTGAACAACGCAGTACGCGTAGCCTCAATACCGAGCACAGAAAGAATCTCGACGAAGTTGTTGGAGTAAGTACGAGAAGCATCGACTCCAGGCACAGTCATGACATCTGCCAAATTGACTCCGTCTGTTTCCAAAACCCACTCTTGCTTCTGCACGAACTCTCCCGATTCGTCGACCGTGTTCATCTTGTGCTGCATCATGAAAACTCTAGTTATCCCGGGAATACCACGTAACGAGATTGTCTCCAACATGTGTGCTTCAACTCTTTTAAGGATTTGGTCCTCCTCGTGATCACCCTCTTCTTCCAACTTTGGATCACGAATGACACGACAACGGATGATTAACTTGTCAGCAGTGTCATCCGACCAAATCACGAACAAGTCTTCTCCAAAGTTTTGAGATATCTTCTCTGCAACTTGAGCCATTGTTAATTGTTTATCCAACATCTTTGCTCTGTCTAATTCTAAACGAAGCAACCAAGGCGATTGATTGTCAATAGTTTCTTCGACTTTCTCGTCAGGAATTGCAAAATAAGCTTCCACTGTATCGTAATCTTCCTCAATAACAGTTGTTCTTGGGTCGGGGTCGTAGTAAATTTCTGTAGCTGACGTAACATTCTTCAATGTTGTATGCTCAATTGCAGATTGCACAACCTTTGCCTTTTCGATGTCTGATGCTATCTCTGGGTCCAAGTACACAGTAAGAGCTGGTGTCTTGATGTTCTTCGCCACGTTAAGAATTTCCTTAAGACGTGGCACACCAAGTGTAACATTTTTAGAAGACACACCTGCGTAATGGAATGTGTTCAATGTCATTTGGGTTGCAGGTTCACCAATGGACTGCGCAGCAATCACACCGACCATTTCACCGGGATGAACGATCGATTTTTGGAATTGAGTTTCGATCTCACCACAGACCCATTCGAACGAGACTCTATTAAGCTTGAACTCTTCAATAACACGACGAGAAGCTAGCCTGGACCTCAACAAACATTGGAAAAGTAAAGTCGCATTCTCTTGTGCCTCCTTAACGAGATCAGACTTTCCACGTAAAACGAGGAGCTTTGAGCAAAGAGTTTTGACACCCTCGACAATTTCATCCAATTTCAAGTCAGAAGCTTTTTGCCTACCACTGTGGAAAATCTGTTGAGCGTTTTGAATGATACGACGCAAATTGACAGGTAAGGGCCAGTTGTAATCTCCGTTTGGAAACACAACTTCTCTCAAAAACTTACGGTCCGTGAGAAGTTGGTTGTACTCCTCGTCCAAAACCTTTTGCAAAGCAACATCACCCTTGATTTGCTTGCCCGATTCCAACAAAGACTCAGGAATTGAATTGGTTGGATCCAAGACATCCACTCTATAACGTTTCTCAAAGCTGGAATCAGGTCCGGGAATAGTGTCCACAGATTGCTTTTCAACAGATGTTCCATCGATTCCGTCTTCACCATAAACGAACTGAATGATGTCACCCAAAGAGTTTCTTGTCGTACCATCATAGTGCACCATGATATCTTCTAGAGCCTTCACTAAACGACGCTGAATGTAACCGGTCTCAGCAGTCTTAACGGCAGTATCAATAAGACCCTCTCGTCCTGCCATAGCGTGAAAGAAAAACTCTTGAGGAGTCAATCCTCTAAGGTAAGAATTTTCCACAAATCCCTTAGACTCAGGAGAGTAGTCATCTTTCGTGAAGTGAGGTAATGTGCGGTCAGCGAATCCAAAAGGAATACGTTTACCTTCGACGATTTGTTGGCCAACACAAGCAGACATTTGCGAGATATTAATAAACGAACCTTTCGAGCCAGAAGTCACCATCTGCTTCACATTGTTCAAGTCTTTCAAATTCATCTCAGCCGAACGACCAGCGGTATCACGGGCTTGATTTAGAACACGAGAGACATTATGCTCGAAACTCTCTCTCAAAGTCATGCCCGGTTCCGGTTCTAATTTATTTTGTTGAGCATCAAGGATGATCTCTTGCACTTTTTGCTTAGCCTCTTGAATTGTGACAGTCACATCGCGCATGGTCTCTTTATCGGCGATAGTGTCACCAATACCGATAGAAAACCCGTTGTGCAAAAGCCAGTAGTTCACAACCTTTTGAATGGAACTAAACAACTGCGCACACACTTGTGGGCCCTTTTCTCTCATGACCGTATGAATCAATCCACCGCCTGTGGCGCCCACTGTCTTTTTGTCAACGACACCGAAAATGATTTCTCCGTCCACGATCAAGATCCCTTTGTCCTTTGGACTGAGCATGTCTCTACCATCATCAAACCTTTGAAGGTGAATTCCCTTTGGAATTGCCATAGACAATAGCTGTTTACCTGTCCACATAGGCTTTGGCTTGAGGACAGCAGGAGGCGGAATCACCCCATCCCAGTTTGGAATCCAGTAAAGCATGTTCATCACCTGCTCGTATTCGATAAAATTGTCACGCAATGTCATTTTTCTGATTCCACACAAGGTGTCCTGGACAATTCCCATAACGGGCTTGTTGGACTGTGGAGAGACAATCTGCAATGGGACAGCACAAATTTGCGACATCTCGGCCCTCGTCTCTGGCGACTGGGGAACATGTAAGTTCATTTCGTCACCATCGAAATCAGCATTGTATGGCGATGTAACCGACAAATTCAACCTGAATGTTGAGTAGGGCATAACTTTCACTCTGTGGGCCATCATGGACATTTTATGCAAAGAAGGCTGACGATTGAACAAGACAGGGTCGTCATCCATCAAATGACGCTCAACTTTCCAGCCATACTGCAAAGCAACGTCACCCGCTCTCTTGTTGTAACGCAAATCGATCCTGTCTCCAGTGTCACGGATGACATACTTCGCACCCGGATGCTCATTTGGACCGTTCCTGACGTATTCGGTCAATCTGTGAATGTTGTAAGGAGTCACAACTTCGGGATATGTCAACGTTCTGGCAATAGAGATAGGCACACCAACTTGGTCAAGGTCGAGATTGGGGTCACCAGAAATAACAGTACGCGCAGAGAAATCGACACGTTTTCCCATCAAGTTACCTCTCAATCTTCCTTCCTTACCCTTCAACCTGGCTCTAATGGACTTAATCGGACGGCCAGTTTTTTGAAGCGCTTGCGGTTGACCTGCGATATCGTTATCCATGTAGGTTGCCACATGAAATTGTAACAATGCCTCAAATTCACTGATAACATGCTGTGGCGAGCCGTCAATTTCGAGCCGCTGTACATTAATATTGGCTTTGAGGATATCCGCCAATTTGAAAGTCAAGTCATCCTCACCTCTGGCTGTGTCGTTAAATGCAATAGATGGTCTGACTGGTGGAGGAGGCACGGGGAGGACTGTTATTAACATCCACTCTGGTCTTGCGTAATCTTCGTTGAACCCAAGCTTCTGACAGTCCTCCGCGTTGATATGCCTGAAAACGCTAAGAATCTCAGATGGGGTTAACAAACGACGCTCAGGCTGCTCGTTTTCGTCGTAACTCTTGTTCTGTTTCCACGTACCCCACAACTTCAAGCCATCCCTACGTACAGTAGGTTGGGTGTGGCCACATCCACCTCTCCCAGAGACAACTTGGCCCTCTTCGTTGATCGAGTCACCCTCACAGACCATTTTCGTTTTGCAAACGTTCCACACTGCGTTAAATCTCTTCTTGGGGTCTCTTATGCGAATCGCCTGAGCCATTAAAGGATTCAGGTCATCAACCAAAAGCTTTCCACAGTGCATACAAACACACTCACAGACCTTTTTGATTTTAGAGATGAAGCCAATATGGAACACAGGTTTTGCCAACTCGATGTGGCCAAAGTGTCCGGGGCATTCTGCCATATCTTCGCCACATGTCTGACATTTGAAGTTACGGTCTATCGAGCCAAGTCTCGGGTCGTTCAAGCCACCATCTCTAGGCTTCTTTGTAGTCTGATCCATAGTTTCTGGGTATTCTATCTTTGCGACAGAAATAGCCCTCACTTCCTCCGGTGATAATAAACCAAATTGGACCTAAACACGTTAGCTACCACAAACAAACAGATTGAACAAAGCGAGATACATACTTCTTTAACCGAGCGGAGCGGAGCGCTCGAATATGGAAACTGACGACTCATTGCTGGTTGGGCACTTGTGATTGATTACCTCCGAATGTATAGTTAGTATTGCTGGTGGACAGAAAAACGACAAAAAGGACAATGAAACCAGGAATCAAGGCTGTGGGTCAACTTAACGCGTTCCTGAAGCGACACTATTGAGTAAACAGGGATTGGATTAACTTGGACGTCTGGCCTTGTACTTTTTTTTTGGATTTTTGTTTTTTGGTTATGATCAGGGTGTGTTTCAAATAAGTGAATATCGAAACGCCGAGCGAAGTTGGAGCCACTAGATTATGACACGAGCTTAAACCTCTTACAGCCTGTTATCAAACTAGCAGCAAGCAAGCAGTTATGCAAGTTGATGTATGGCAGTACGACGAGGTTTAGAAGACTGGCGTGGGAGCTCCGCATGAAAGTTTTCAGAGAAAATTTCGTTGGAGGTGGCGAGCGTGCGTGATTGAAATTACACACTTTTTCCTTATCTTCTGTGCTCGCTGCGTAAACGAGAGACTGGATGAACTAAACTTCGCCATATCGTCAGTGGTTCGCTTTTTCGCGATTTTTAAACATTGCGGACACTTCTTGAGAGCAACCCGTGAAATCCATTTTTCTTATGACTTACGAAACCACGGTTGTCGCCACTAATCGGTTGTGCTGCATTTAGAGTCGCGTTGGCGAAGTGTGGTGCTCATACTGCATGTCCGCTTGGTGCACGAAGAAATAACCTTCGGTCCACATAATGTGCTGGCACATCTCGTAAAAAGGCGACGCGTTAGAAGGGCAGTCGTAGACGAATACAACGACTCCAAAATGCAAGCTCGTAGGTACCGATTTTACTGCCAATGTAACAAAGGCGTTCATGCTTTTACCTGGAAGAAGACTCAACGTGCCGAAGAAACGCCATTATTCGGGCTCTGCCGTGCATTCCCGAAAACGAGTATTTTCCAACGGTCTTGAGCTCAAACTTTGAGAACACGAGACTGCGGAAAAATACGTTAATTTGGACGTTAGAGAGGGGGGTTCCATTTCTTATCACGCCATGTCAGTCCAAATGCAGCGTTGAAAAATACGCAAGATCCCCACTTACCCCCGCAGTCTTTGCGACCGGCAGCATAATGCTCGGAATTGTCAACGTCGCAATGTTCTCGCAATGTTTCGCGCAAAGATTTTCGCAGACAATGCCCGAAATCTGGGGTAAGCGCATTGTTCTGCCCCGCGTCAGCACACGTATAAAAGCCGAGATTTTCCACCATTTTGTGAAGTCGCTGTTTGTCAACAGAATTAGGACTTTCTCCCTCTAGCTTTTCTCTTGTCTTCTTCAATTTCACAATGTCCCCTAACTATATTTGGTGGAAAGACGCCACTGTGTACCAAATCTGGCCTGCGTCCTACAAGGACTCCAATGGCGATGGTGTCGGAGATATCCCAGGTATCATCTCTACCTTGGACTATATCAAGAACTTGGGTGTCGATGTAGTGTGGTTGTCGCCAATGTTCGACTCGCCACAAGACGACATGGGATATGACATCTCGGACTACGAAAGTGTCTACCCAAAATACGGTACCTTGGAAGATATGGACAAGTTGATTTCCGAGATCCACAGCCGTGGAATGAAGTTGATCTTGGATTTGGTCATTAACCACACCTCAAGTGCTCACAAGTGGTTCCAGGAGTCCAGGTCATCAAAGTCCAACCCAAAGAGAGACTGGTATATTTGGAAACCTGCCAAGTACGATGAGCAAGGTAACAGGCACCCTCCAAACAACTGGCTTTCGTATTTTTCGGGCAGCACCTGGGAGTACGATGAGGCTACCGACGAGTACTACTTGCACCAGTTCGCTATCTCCCAACCAGACCTCAACTGGGAGAATGAGGAGACAAGACAAGCCATCTACAAGTCTGCTTTGACCTTCTGGTTTGAGAAAGGTATCGACGGCTTCAGAATTGACACCGCTGGTATGTACTCCAAGGTCCAGACCTTCGCTGACGCTCCAATTGTCTTCCCAGAACAAGAATGGCAACCATGCAAGGAGTTCCACCAGAACGGTCCAAGAATTCACGAGTTTCACAAAGAGATGTTCGCTCAGGTGACTTCGAAGTACGATGCAATGACTGTGGGTGAAGTCGGGCACTCCACTCGCACGGAGGCCTTGAAGTACGTCAGTGCGAAGGAGAAAGAAATGAACATGATGTTCTTGTTTGACCTTGTCGAGCTTGGCTCTGACCCGGCCGACAGATTCCGCTACAAAGGTTTCAAGCTCACTGATTTCAAGAAGGCTGTTTACAACATGTGCTCTTTCGTTGAGGGTACTGACGCATGGGCCACTTGCTTCTTCGAGAACCATGACCAACCCAGAGCCATTACCCGTTTCGGTAACGACAGCCCAGAGTTCAGATTCAAGAGTGGAAAGATGTTGGCTACTTTGCTCGCAGCCATGACGGGTACTTTGTACATCTACCAGGGTCAAGAGATCGGTATGACAAATGTTTCCAAGGATTGGGACATTAAGGAGTACTTGGACATCAACACAATCAACTACTACAAGCAATACACCGAAGCACATGGTACAGAAGGTTTAGAAAAGTTGATGGAGAGCATTAACTTGGTGGCCAGGGACAACGCAAGAACCCCTGTTCAGTGGGATGACTCGCCCAACGCTGGGTTCACCACTGGAAAGCCATGGATGAGAGTGAACGACAATTACAAAGAGGTCAACGCTGCATCTCAGGTGTATGATCAAGACTCGTTGTACAATTTCTACAAGAGGGCCTTGAAAGTGAGAAAAGACCACAAAGATACTTTGATCTACGGCTCACTCGAGATCTTGGATATCGAAAACCAAGACACATTCACTTTTCTCAAGAAATACGAGGGCCAGACTGCCTACGTTGTTTTGAACTTCACTGACAAGGATGTCGAGTTCAAGAACTCGGTGGAGGGCGAATTGAAATTAGCTCTCTCGAACGTTGACGACCCTCGGGATGGCAAATTGACTCCCTACGAGAGCAGATTGTATATCGTGAACTAGCTACAAAACTTTGATTAATAGAATGATATATGATTGATAATATATTGTATACATATTAACCTCACCTCAGAAATGACTTAGAAATAAAGCTAAGAGCAGCGTGGCTTCCATCCGACCCACCAAGAGTTGCCACCACATCGTCTAGGTAAAATCCTGTCAACACGACTATGTATATAAGAATCAAGATCACACCTTTGAAGTAATTCGATTTTCCTTCAGCATAGACATATGTGAAAAGATAAATCGATACCAAGCTCGCGACAACATCCCAGCGTGGAAATATCATCGAAAAGATCATTTCGACTTTTGTAAAACGCTTGTACACGGAATATACAACCAAGCATGGAATCTGGATAAGCACAACTTGTAAAGCGTAAGCACTACCAATCTCCATCGAAAGGGCCACATTCCCACTGATAGCAAATGATATAGCGTTGACGAACTCGGTTGTGTTTGGAACCAATGCAAAGACTGTTAAACCCAAAAATTTAGGGTTAATAGGAAAATTCGAAAGAACAGCATCGACGTTGTCGACTAAAATTTCAGCTATGACGGCATAGAACACAGTGGCACCCAAGAGAATGACAGACGACTTTTTGTTCGACCAGTTTGGCGCGTCATGGCCACCATCGTTTGCGTCTGCTTCGTTTTCATAGGTCTGCTGTTCCTGATTTTCCGCCAACGGTGGCATTTTGTTCTCAAGCTTTATTCTCTGTGTATTATCATGCACTGGAGACATCACACCGTGTCGAGGGGTCCCTGGTCCAATACTCGAGCCACCGCCACGAGGATTAAGTGGTTTCCTCGATATTGAGTGGTCCAAACTTATCAAACTGGGCGATCTCCAGCCCGCCTCCTTCTTTGGCTGGACTGTCTGTTGTTCGTGTGAGGTTGTTGCCCAAATCAACGATGCATGAGTCTTCAATGTGAAGTATAGCCCACAAACATATGCGATGAACAAGGCTAAGGCCACAAGCAATGAGAAGGGTCGAAGAACTTTGTAATACAAAGCGTCCAAGTTCAAGGAAGGTTGGATAAACTGGCAAGTTGTGCAGTCCTCGAGACTGTCGTCATCGCAAGTCACGCATCGGATCTCGTATGAGCCATATAGCTCATAAAACAACGACGGAGCAAACATCGTTACCATTGCGAATAGGAGCATAGTCGAGGATACACCTGCAGATCTTGGATTGTACCGCTGCGTTTTTCTGTTTAGGGCCCCACCGCACATGGAAAGCCCAGGCAATAGAAGAACGCCAGCCAAAATAGAGCCAATCATGGACCCCTCGACAAGCTTGCCTTTGGATTGATTTAATGCAACACAGTAAAGGAAGATCTCAACAACTGTGGAGAAGAACGCATTGATTACCGCACCCACGCCCATGGACGATTGTGCGGATATCGAGGCAACGGCTTGACCAATGAAGTAAGCTAGAGGAATTATGGACATCAAGCACCCAAAGAAAATGAATGAGGCGTCCGTGTACCATGCATCCAACTTCAATGTCTCTTTGAGCACGTAGTAATCAAAAATAATGAACGCCACCACCAGAAGCAAGTTAAAGAAGAAGACGTTCGTACCGCCAAGTGTGTACTTGTAGTAGTGCAACCCGCAGCATCGATAGGTGCAAAGAATAATCGATTGGCCTTTGAGGGCCTCTGGGTTGTCTGTTCTTGCGATTCTTTTGTAGTAGTCTTTCTCCTTCTCGAAATGGAGAGCGAGTGGCCTGCGGCGAACGTGCTCGCAGAGGATTTGGTTTAGGTTGAACATTGGAATGGTAAACACGAACAACCAACAGAATGCGGCAGTGATGAAACATATCGGCTGCACGATTCCATAGAAAAATAAATAAAACATGAGTCTGCCAGATGACCAACTTCCTCGGCCGAAAAATCTCACTTTGACGTCGTTGCCATCCAAGTCTTCGACTTCTGGGCTGCCTTCTGGGTTGTCGTCGATTGCGTTTGACCCTTGCTCGGAGGTTGCAGCCTCGTATGCTTCGCGTAAGGGCCGGCCCTTGTGATCCTTCAATAAAGGATTCGATTCCGAGTTGGTCATCCTTCGAGGGGGCGCGAAGAAAAGTCTTCCTTCGTCCTCCAATCTCCACCGGTGGAACTCGGAAATCGACCTTCCGTCAAGCTCATCCTCGTTTATGTAGTTTTCGTCCTTGTTGAGTAACACAAACTTTCCAAACGGATATAGCCAGTATCTTCCGAGTCTAAGAAACAAAGTCGCATAGCGTCTCAGGGAGCTGTTCAAAGCGAACCCCGAAAAAGCAAATACCACCAAGGCTCCAAGTACGCAGACAAAGTAGAGAAGCAAGCCAACGGTACAGCTCCAGATTGCATTCGTCACATAGACCCCAAAAAAGATGGGGCCCGTGGGCCTGCAGGCTTTGTTCTCGTGTATATCCTCCTCCGCACGAACTGCCACAGACCGGTTCTTTTTGTAAATGGAGGGCTTCCAGATTTTGATGCCAAAGGGGTGTGTTTCGTTGATAGCATTCTGTCTGTCTTTGAGGTTCAAAGACTCCACGGTTTGCGAGGACGAGCTGGTATGTGTTGATGCCGCGTCGTCGTCCCGCCGGCTCAGATCGGCCTCGCCCTCGTCATTGGGCCCGTCTCCCTCCTGGATCTCAAGGCTTTCGTCAAAAGCATCATCTGGCTCGATGAACTTTTTCAGAGAAGTGGGCTGGAGATCGTTTGAATCGCTGGAGACAACCGGCCCGCCTGCCTCAATGATTTTGTTTCTCTTTCTTTGGTAGAGATCTCGCAACGCGTCATGGTATCCATCAATGTACTTCCTCTCTAGCTTGCCGTAGGGCTCCTCCAGAGAATCGTCCTCGTTGGGATCGTCGTTGACGTCGTCGTCCACGGAGAATTTGAGCTTACTCATAAATGAAGATGCGTGTCTGTGCATCTGCGGGCGAGACTTGAATCGCCTTAATTTCTGCTTGTCTCTCCGAGCTGGCGACTGAGAAATGGACAGTCCTCTTCTGTCGCCGCTCTCCAGCACGGACCGCAGAGGCCCTATGCGCTCACGATGCCTTGATTCTCTCTCGGACATCGAAAAGAGGTGGCACACTTACTGAAGTTCTGGCTGATGCAGGAGGCTGGCTGCGTACGGGTGTATGTAGAAGCTCAAGCTCTAATAATTGGTGTGACGGAATGAGTATTACCGTGTGGAATGATGGTGCGGCTTGGGGTAGGGCATACTGGTGGGGGGCGTAACCCGCATCGCTACAGCGTAGTGTGCGTTTACTGTGGAGAAAAACTAGGTGCGCTGTTGAAGAGCCTGCTGGGCTTGTGTCCAACTGTTCCGGAGGGTATTGTGTTTACTCTCGCTTTCCGAAAACCCCTGTGTTGGCAGAAATTGTAGCGGTGGCCAAGTCTGTAGTTACGTCTACTCCAATGCCAGATCTATGCATGGAAACGCGCCTCACTACACCGGCCGGCTCAGTGCAATTTCCATTACAGGAAAGCGGTACAACAGTGCCAGCCGAGCGTTTTTTTTTTTGTCTTGCATTGTGGATATTGAGCTACGCGCCTAGCCGGCGACCCTTGCCTCTAAAGTTGCTCAGCGACGAGCTTTGGTATCCACTGGTCGTGGCTTTGGACGCATTTGCAACCGGTCGTGACCTCGTGTGGCCAGAGAACGCAGTCGTCCTGACCGAGGTGTTGATAGGATACTTCAATAGACGGTAGAGGAAAGTCGGCGCTTTCAAGTATCCAAGGTCAAAAATAGCCGGAAGCAACACGTTTGCCGGCGCACTGGTGTCAACGTTGAAGCCTACCCTCCTTCCGTCGTCGGGGTGGCTGCTTCTGTGCCCGTATGCCCCCGGCAACAAGTTGTAGATGGGCAATGTGTCCGACTGGAAACACTCGTACATGTAGCCCGCCAATATCCCCGCTAGGGAGTCTCCCGCCTGCTCTTTGCCCGACATAATGGCAACGCCCAAGTCGAAAAGCGGGAGATAGTAGGCCTTGATAGGGACTAGCCCCAAGAAGTTCGTGACTGTATTCATGGACGTTCTCAGCCAGAGGTACGTCATGCACGACAGAAGCTGCGAGTGGTAGAAGATGGTGTAGTAGCCGAGGTAGGCAAAAACAAGGTTTATGCCGACAAGAAGGCCACCGCTGACCAACACGAACCAGAGGAAATCGGGGAAGTTGCCCCGGAAGTGGCCGTGGGCGCTCTCCAAGTGATTCGAGAACGTATAGAAGCGGTAGATTCCCAAGAGCACTCGGACCCCATTGTCCTTCAAGCCGTCCACAACGAAAAAGTGCGTGAAAAACCTGTAGCTTGAGAAAATGGCAGCCTTCAACGCAGAAAAGTAGACCTCTTTGCTCTTTTGTCTGTGGTAGAACGTTGTGCTGGCGTCTATTATGGCCTGTGGCTGTAATATCAAGTGGGAAGGCGAGAGAAGATCCACAGAAATCCCGAGCGACACCGCAATCGTGGCAATGAGAAAGAACCGTGTCACAGGAGGGATGGACAAAATGTATTCGGGAAGCGGCGCCATTTTGTATGCAACGAGATTTTCGTGAGTGGCTCAAGTGGAAATACTAGTGAGCGATCCAGCGGCCATGTCGTTCGCAGCGCGCAGTTGCACAGTAAGTGTTCTTGGCTCTCCAGCTTACATAGTGAGAAACACATTCACACAAACACAGCCAGCCATGAAGTTGGTCCGCTTTTTGATGAACTTGCCGTCGGCAACGAATCAATCTGTGACTGTCGAGCTCAAGAACGGGAACTCTGTCAACGGCCAATTACTCTCGTGCTCTCCGCTGATGAACATCTCTTTGAAGAACATCAAACTCATCCAGCCCCACCAAGACCCACAGCTAATGCAGTACATGAACATCCGTGGAAATCAGATCAGGCAGATATTGCTACCAGACGACCTCAATATCGAAGCGCTACTCTCGAAGAGCCAAACGAAAATCAAAGGTGCGGGCGCTGGGCCGGGAAGAGTAGTCTCTGACCGTAAAACGCCGTACCGCAGAGGAAAGAGGGCTTTTTGAGCTGTCTATTTTGATTTTATTCTTCTAAGCTTTCTGCCCGACTCAGCTGGAACATACCGTCCTTTTTGGGTGATGTAGAGAATAGCTTTTCTTCCTACACAATTTGGGCAAGGGCTCGACTTTCAGCTCAATCATCCTGAATAGGCGACCGTCCCGAAGTAAGTACGTACGCCATGGTTGCATCCCTACAAGAATCTTCGGTGGTTATCCATCGATATATACAAGTATGTTTTAATGCACGACATGCTAAAACCATGTTTTCTTCTTTTGCTCTCTCCTCTTGAGCTGCTTTTTGTAGTCGGGCCTTGCCTCGACAATGGTTTTGTCCATACTTTCCAACGCTTGTCTTCTTCTTTCGAGCTTCTCTGGGAGGTCTTTCTCCCATTTCTGTTTCTGTGGCAGCAAAACCCCACTCATCCAGTTCTTGTTGTAGTACTTGTCTTCATAGAACTTCTTTTGCGGGATAGGAGGCAAAAGATCCTGGATGCCAAACTTGCGTGCCATTTTGAAGAGATCGGACGACTGTCTCAACGAGTATTTTGCCCCGTGCCACCTGCCCGTTTCGGGGTTCTTGTTTGCCAAGAACGGATTGAGCTGTGGATCGCTAAGCACAGAGGGTTTCTCCAGATATTGGGCAAATGGCCGCGGAGGGTACTTTGTGAAGAACCTGTGGAGCTTCTGAGGAAGCCTAGCAAAAGCCTGCTTCGGTGTCAACGACATTTTGTTCTGTAGTGTAAACCAGCGAGGTCTAAACCAGGGTCAAGCTTGAAAATTTTCGCACTCGTTCGTACTAAAGTTACGGTGTGGGAGAACTGCGACACGAGAGCACCATAGATTACACACCACTAAATATATCCATAATGCTTGAGCAAAAACCAATACATGCAGAAAAAATATATTGAGCTACAGTAGCGTCGGCTTTTACATGAATGACATTGTTTTATATAGGACCCACACATCCATCATGCTTACTTAGCGATAGTTTGCAAAGCCTCCAAGACTTCCAACTCAATGTTGGCCTCGGCGGCCGCGACGTCGTCAGAGGAAGAAGCTCTCTTCTGGGCGTCGGTGATCAAAGACTTGATTTCTTGAGCGTCGAACTGGTCCGGCTTGAAAGCCTCGATGGCAGAAATGGTCAATTTGTTACCAGGTTGGACGGTAGCGAGGCCACCGGAAACAAAGTATTGCTCGGTCTCTCCACCCTTGGAAATGATCTCCAACAAACCGGGTCTTAACTGCTCGACAATTGGAATGTGGTTGGCCAAAATACCCAAGTCACCGTTGATGGAAGGCAAGTTCACTTGCTGAACTTCAGATCCAGAGTACAAGGTTTGATGAGGAAGTGCTAAGGACAATGTCAAGGCATCGGAGCCCGAGCCCTCAGTGGCATATGTTCTTCTGACCACGTTGGTGGATTGTCTGGCGACTTGGCGCAAAGTTTGTCTGAACATTGTGATGCTAGGAGTGGGTTTTGATAATACGCTTAGACTCAAACTTCTCTACGCTACGCGGACCGACCTTGGGTTTTGCCTGCGCACTACCAAATCTCGCGCTGTCATTGGTTGCAGTGCGAGTTACACTGAGGGTTGGACCCCGGCACTATGTATTTACTAATTAGAGCAAGTCGTATTCGAAAGCATTTGGAGTTTCTTTTGCGATTATTGAGCTGTAAATGCCTTAAATTTTTGTTGTGCAAGTGATATCCCCAGTGCGGACTGGGGGCTGCAAAACTTTGGCTGCGTATGGGCTTGTGATTCCATAGACTCGACCCACACATCGTGCTAATCTTTTTTATGTCTTAGATCTTTTTCCCTGATCTATGTTGCTGATAGGATTGAGTTAGACGGCTCTGCCGTTCCTCAGATACGCTTACTCTCCACCTCCTAATTGCGTCAAGAAGTTGTCGACATCAAAGTCATCTTCCGCGGCCCCGCCAAGTCCGTCATCGAAGTCTTGCCCTAGTATGTCCATATTGAAATCATCCATTAATGGCAGCCCCCCTTTCATAGGACTGTTGACATCTAGGTTAAGCGCGTCTGTAGTTTGTAAATTGCTGCCATCTTGCCCAGAAGTGAAATTGTCATCATTTCCCGTCGGATAGCTTATTGACGACAAGATATCGGACGGGTTAGGAATATCTAGGCCCTTCCCCGTATCTAGGTTGAGATCGAAATCAGAGTTCATGAATCCATCGATGTCGTCGAACTGGTTTTGGTCTTGCATCTGTAAGTCATTCTGGTCTCCGCCAATTTGTTCATTACTGCCATTTGCCGCTGCTTGGGCTTGCTCTGCTCTTTTCCTAGCCAAATTTTCTTCTCTCTCCTTATTCACCCGCGCTAGCTCCTCCTCTTCTTCTTTCCGCTTTCGCTCTTCTTCGGCTCTTCGCTGTCTTTCCAACTCATCCTGGATCTTCTGCTCTTCTTGCTTCTTTTTGTTCTGCACGATTTGGTCGACACACCACGGTACGTCGCTGAACTTTATTGCCGTTTCATCCAATATCAGCTCGAAATGAGCGATCTTTTGTGACAACTGGCTTATAATCGGAGGGGGGATCAACTGATTGTTTGGGCCAGTAATTAGATTGCTTTGTCTCTTGTTGTTGTTGATGATCTCAAACACGTATCCTGACGCACGTAGAATCTCATTGAAAGACCCGTTTAGTTTTTCTTCGAGGTTCATGCTCTGTTAAGTGGATAATATCGCTTGAATCGGAGACAGTTGGATAGAGATGGTATGCCGGCATGTGCGACAAGCCCGCCTAATGTTAGCTTGACAAGGACAAGCAAGCCCAGACTTTCTTCGAGAAAAATCAGCTCAGAAATTCTTTTTGGGAAAAGGACGAAAATAAGAGAACTATAGTGGTATTAAGTAGTAGTCAAGATCTCTTATTTTTTCTAACGGATTTTATTTCGTCGAATGAGTGTTCTCAGTTTCCCTGTAAGTGAGCTAAACCCAGCGAAATGCAATCAAATTTTGGTTCTCACTAGGCCACGTTACACTTTTGCAGAAAAGCAATAATCAACGCTTTAAAACAGCAGACAATAGAGATAACTTACTAGCTGAACACACATACCCCGGCAATGCTTCTCAACACCGTCACTATCTACAAATCTAAAACAAATGTAATTAACGTGTATCCCAAAAGAAAGATCACGTGACACATCTTTTCCAACTTCGCGAGACGCGTGCATCACAACAACGGCGTCTTCATTCGCCAGAGCTACCCAGATAACCTCGCATACTGGTAGTCGTTCGTTCATTGCGTATCTAGGCACCAAGAATAAATGTCTGAGCTCCTGGTTTCCCGTCAGGGACCACTTGCACATGTTTGGCTAGCGTCGAATTACGACAAAAAGCTCTCGAAACAGCAGTTTTTGAACACCAACATCGTTGCCTCATCAAATCTAATATCGAGCCGCCAGATAGACTCAACCTCGACATCCTCACCAGAAACAATCACACTTAGACTCTCGGGACAGCTCTTATTGGGTATTGTGCGTATCTATTCGCGCAAAACCAAGTACCTCCTCGATGATATACACGAGACCTTGTACAAACTCAGAAACTCGTTCAAAGTTGCCAGTGGTGCTACTTTGACTTCCGCGGCTGCGAGTGCCGTGGATCTTCCTCCACAAAGGACAACGCTCACAAACATTTCCAGAGTCACTTTGCAGGATCAGATCACTGGTCACGACTTGTTTTATCAGGAGGACTTAGTTCTCGACGAACCAACAAACGCAATATCAGCACAAGAAAGTGCAGGTGAGTTGGATTTTGATCGCTCCATCGAGTACGCAAGAGGCGAGCAAGCTCAGGAAGACGATAACTTAGACTTTGATTTAGACTTGGGTTTCGACGATTCTATCGAAGTTGGAAGGGATGCGCAGGCTCACTTGAGCGACATTGATGCCTCGACCTTCAACATAAATGAGAAACCCACCGGCGAGGTCCCAAACCCAACACTTTTTGATTTGGGTGAGCCAATAGAGACCATCGACAATTTGAATCAATTTGACTCGGATGGACCCCACGAAGCTCAAACACCACCCGAGGTTGAGCAAGAACAGAGACAGAGACAGAGGCGGACAGCGAACGTTATTTCTGAAAATGGAGTAGTCAGAACTGCTAAAAGAAGGTTGATTGTCGATTCACAGGAGGACCTTGAGAGGGGTCTTCCAAACGAGGTTTTGAGAAACATTCAACATTTGCAAAATCTGGGTCGTTTCTCCGACGAGTGGCTCACGACCAAGCTCACCCAGCAAGAGAAGTTAGACCTAATCAATGAACTTGCTCAGCCCCTCAATAAAAAGAGGAGAGTCATACGTGATCTCGATCTCGAGCTTCGCAACCGTTGCATAGAACTTGCCAGAGAAGAGGCGGAACCAGCAGACACTACACACGCTCAATTGAGCGATACAGAAATGGACACAAATATTGACTTCGACTTATCCATTCCAGGTCTTGACTCAGAGGATGTCTCCTCTCCCCGTGAAGAGATCAACGAGGACGTGTCCGCAGACAACAGTGCCGAAAACCTTAGAACTACAACCCAGGTTGCACATGATTTGAGAGAGCTATTCTTTGACCGACCAAGTGTTACGCTCAATGAATTGATGAATAAGGACGACGTTAACAATGCGCTCCTCGGAGCGCCTCAAAGCGACTTTCCAAAGTCCAACACTCTGGCCCGCAGGCAGGCCACTAAGTGCTTCTTCGAGTTATTAGTGTTAGCATCACATGACTGTGTGCATTTGGAACAAGAGTTGCCCGTGAACAATATCGAGATTCCACGGGAGGTACGCATTAGACCCAAAGACTCTCTAGTTTCTCGATTCTTATAGTCAAATTGCAATATAAAGACTTTTCATTCATTCAAAGATTCGAGAGAAATTTTTCTATTCCCTCGTCTAAAGCACTTTTTCTTTCCCAGGCTATATCTGCCAGTAGCATAGCGTCATCAATTTTGTACACGTCCACCTCTCCGGTTCCATATGCTAAAATTACCTCGGCCCCTGTATCAGTAAATGCGGCCACACCTCCAGATTCACCTCGTGTAGGGAAATTAAAGATTGGTCTGATAAGCAGAATCCTCAAGTCCCACACTTCCACCACTAAGCAAGCACGCGGAGGCCGCATTTCCCCGATTGCCAATAATTGACAAGGGTGGTTTGGCCTGACGTAAAGATGCTTGATGAGGGTAGACGTGGGTACTGTTAGAAGCAGCATATCCGAGTTTAGATCCCACAACTGCATAGTCCAGTCACCATGGGCAGAAACAAGGACCACATTCGGACTTAGATATAGTTCCACCAAAGCGTTCACATTATGCGCAGACGGCACTTCTCTTTCTCCACACCCGGCTAATTGCGCTTGTAAATAGTTGTTGTCTTTGTTGTTGCCAAGCTTGTAGATGCCGCCGCTTCTGGTAGCGATCACTGTCAGATCGAGAAAGCTGAACTCTAGTGGGTTTTTGTGGTCTCGCTTCTCTGGGGCCCGGAACATGTGATCCGAGATGAGAGCATCAGATACGGAAAACGGTTCTCGAGAGTTCTTTATTATTTGTGACAACTCGATCGAAGGGTATTTCGGATAAGCCAAGAAGTTGGGTGACCAAACATTGAGAATTCCATCCGAGCAGATGCTCATGACGCCAGAATTATGCAAGCTACCAGCACTCAGCTGCTTTAAAGCGACGATTGGAGAGACGTGATGCTTGAATGAATACTGAGGCTTTTCTGCGGCAGACACTATTGTCGTGGTCTGGAGCGTCGGTAGTATGGCGATTTCAGTGGGCTTGACATCCAGGAGATCCCACATGACAACCCTTCCATTCACGAGGCCCGCCATCACTCTGAAAGGGTTCGATTCATCAAATAGGACCGTGCTTATGCCACTTGTGCATTGAAGGAAGAACTCGGGGATGACCTCGCCTTCTTTTCGATTGAATATGACGGCAAGCCCTCCCAGAGATGCTAACTGTTGTGTCGCAGACAATCTATTGTGCTTCGGCTTACCGTACGCAACTAAAAGCAAATCTGGGTACTCTTTCGTAGTCGAGACAGCAACTATGGGTCTGTCCAAAAACTTGACTATGGTCGAAGTCATGCTGATTGGCGCCATTTCCAGCGTATCATTAGGTGATCGCAGACGAATACCGAGCCTAATATCAGAGAAATTGAAGCCCGTGTTTGGGTCCTCCAGTAACTCTTTGAGTGCATTTTCGACAATTTGCGCATTTGTCTGGGTTGGAGCCGCTTTCGTTTCAACCGGTAGCTGCTTCGATTGCCCTTCCGGTCTGCTTATCTCATCATCCAATTGCTCCGGCAAGAACTCGAAATTGGTTTGCACGATCTTGTCAAACCGCCTGATCTCACGACTCAGAAGTTGAGTGGGCGAGGCTAGTGTAGGTAAAGGAGGTGCAAGAACTGGGACTGACTCCGTTTGTGTTGAAGTTGTGTCGACCTGAACTGTGAAGTCCTTCTTTATCACCAGAGGAGTTGGCTTTGCCAGCAAATGCAGCTGAGGGACATCGACTGTAGGAATGCGAGAACGCCGCTGCTTGAGCTCCTGTAGTCGCTGGCGTTTCAGCTCTAGTAAAGCTTGCCTGTCCATTGAGTCAAGAGAGTCGTTCGAAAGATAAATAACGGTACTGCAGGAATACATTCTATACTTATCAGAAACCCTAGGCTAAAGTCAACGCAAGCATGGCACCAGCGGGACGGCTAACGAATCCAGCTGGGGGATAGAAGTCCCCAATACACCGGAAACAGCTTTCTTTTTCTTTTTTTTTCTTTTTTTTTTTTTTTTTTTTTTTTTCTAGCTCAGTTTGCATTGGTTCTGGTGGGCTTTTCCTCATCAGCGCTCTCAAAAGGAACGCGAACTTCGAGGCGACCTCCTAGTCTGACAAACTGATACGCAGTGGTTGGGCTAACGCGTTGCAATACCAAACTCAAAATGGAGATTTCGGACATTCTCGACGAGTACGAAAAACAAACAGGCGGATCGAAGGTCTCGCCTCCTCAAAACTTACAGGAGCAGTTGGTGACAGCCTTACTCAACGAAAGAATGGCCCCGGACCTTTTGCCATACAAGCACCGATTGATGGAGAGTATTCTTAGCGATATACAACTGCAGCAGCAGTTTTTGCTAGATTCGTACGAGTACGGCGACTCAAACGCCGAGGCTGGAGTGATAAGCTCGGACTTCAAGCTTCAGCTCATGATCGTTGAGACCGATATAGAGAGGCTAAGTTACCTCGTGAAACTCTACATTCGAACGAGACTAGCCAAGATCGACGATTTTACGATCTATTACATCAACGAGACCAGCGAAAAGGGAGAAGATTCCAAATTGTTGTCCAAGCAAGAAATGGACTACATGCACAAACACTTCAAGATTTTGACTCAGCTATACAACAACAGTTTCTTGAAGAAGCTCCCGGACTACTTGACGTTGTTGGATGACACAACGGGAGGAGAGTCCATGATCGACTCGCCTGACCTCGATCTGCCTGTTTTTATTCTCGTCAAGTGTGACGAAACGATAGTGCTCTACCTTGGAGGAGACGAATTGGTCCTCTCAAAAGACGGAATTTACGTTGTGCGCTACCGACTAATCAAGCGGTACTTGGAGTCGGGCGACGTTGTACTAATTTAGCCTTATGGTTTAAAGTGGACTAGCATTGGTCTCATGCACGCGAGAAACACGATGTTCTCGTCGACTGTCACTCGCAGCCTCCAGGGCATTCGCTCTGGCCCTCGTCAATGTGCCACTCTTGAAAGCACCCAAAGTGTCCGCGATGCCCGCATTTGAGTGTTTCGACAACAGTGAGTCCCTTGCAAGGCTCATTGCAGTAAATGCAGTTCAGCTGCCTCCGGGAACATTCGTCGCAGTACCAAAAGCCAAACTTCTCATTTGCAGTCCCATATTTAGCTTTTGTGGCTTCGTTGGTCAATAACTTTTGGCACCAGCAGCAGTAAAATCTCATACTGAGTTCGCTTGTTGCAAAAGCGTCGAGTCTTGCCTTCAATGACTCGGGCGCCACTTTTACCACCTGCACTGCAATGGTGTACAACTCTTTTCTCCGTAATGCTTCAACATAACCTCCGAGAACCTCAAGGCATCCTTCTTCGGTCATAGATCTTTTAATAAACCTGTCATAAAATAGCATGATAAGCGTCGCAGCCATAATGAGGTCACCCTGTTCCAACGCATATTCGAGTGCCTTCGTAACTATGTTGCTTGCATGCCACGGGTGTGATAGATCATCATCGGCGGGAAGTTCAGCAATGGCTTTAGTGAGTTTAGAGGATCGGTTATCCATGCTGTGAGTGCTCATTTCGTCCACTCTATCGAGAAAGTCATTCGCAGAGCGTTTCGTCATTAAGTTCCTAGATTTGCCAACAGATTCCTTGCCACCTAGTGAGTTAGATAATGCGTAGTGGGGGTCTCTTACCAGAAAGGACAGCCTGTGCTTGTTGCTGGCTGAAATAAGAGGCCCATCTGAGCCGATCAAGAATCCAGTGGAGGAATAAGAAGCAGCTGCCCTGTTGTAAATGTTCAAATTCTCGTTGTCCAAGTCTTGCGAGGATCCAGACATGTTTCCAAACAGTCCTGAGCGTGCAAGCGACGACATCCCTTTATTTAAAATGGGAATATGTCTCACCGGTGATAGGCCAAGGTTGTCGAACGTGTCAGAGTAAGTTCTCCTGAAAGCGCTCATGCCTTCTGGGTTGCTATGCTGCTGCGCAAATGGACTGGAAGGCTTCTCTGAAGTTTTCGGGTTGAATTTGTCTTTCGCGTCGACGTTGACAGCTGCTGAGGGTTTATCTATGATTCCCCTTTGCGGCTCCGGCAAACCTGCTGCATTGAACTCCAAGCCCTTAGGTACAGAGCCAGCCTCACTGAGGTTCACATCATCGATATCGGCGTCAGATGCAACCGATCTTTGAGTTCGACTGTGAGCATCCACTCGGAGAGAGTCTTTGGAAGAGCTCATGAGAGGTACATGAGCCATTGGAGACGCACTTTCACCCATACGAGGAGCACTTCCATAGTTTGTGGTCAGTGTTGAGTCAGAATTATAAGACCCCACGACATTTCCCAAATCTGACGTAAACGACTTCTCATCATGTGTCCTGGACGGCTCATCAACCAATACTTCATCATTCGCCATGTCAGGTTGAGTAGAGTCAGGATTCGAGACGCCGAGTCCGTCAGCTCCTTCTTGTTCTAGTGCAGTCGAGATCATGCGCCACGTCTGACAGTCTCTATATCGCTTGACGCTTGCGGCGCTACTAGCGTTGATCTGACAAACAAATGGGAGTGTGAACCCGTCTGGTATCGCCATAATGTACTCATTGGCTAAAATAGCGAAGATGTGTTCGTCGAGTAACGGCACTGGCAACAACACCGAGAGGAAGTATGGAGAATAGCTGTTCCCGTGTGCCTTACGAGAATAGTGCCCACCCAGAATAGGTCCTTGCTGGGATGTTGTAATGCCCAGTGACACGGACTCGATGGTGGATTGGGAGGGATTACTCAACAAAGACGGGCGTGTCGCAGACTGACTTAAACCAGCGTCGTGTAAGGGTCTATGATGAGTTAGACTGGACGACTTGGAGTATTGCGATATTTGAGTTGCCAGCCGGACGTGAGGGGGCCGCTCTTTGGGTGACATGTTCTGATTCTTGTAGTGGAAGTAAGACAGGTTACTGGCTAATGACCCCTGGATGGATCCAGACTGCAAAGCTCCTGCGTCGAAGGAATTGGGGGAGGAGCGATCACCCAACCGATCATACTCGTGCTTCTCTTCATTGTAAGCGCGATCAAGGAATTCTGGGGCAGCCTCACCATTAGCCGGATACGTCAAGTCAAAGTTATTTGTGTTTTGGGATACTAGAGATATGTCCGAGAAGTTCGGGCTCCACGAAGTCACGACCGGCGGAAGAGTTTCAAGAGGACGAGTGACATTAGTTGGGGACTCGGCGTCAGAGTTCAAGTCGTACGCGACAAACATATTTGACTTGGTAATGGTCCACAACTTTCTTTCATTGGGCTGACCCTTAGGCCAAATAAAGTTCTGGAAGGGTTTTCCAGTGGACGTTGTGACAATCTCTTTCGGAATATACTTTCTGGACAAATTATACACGGCTATCGTGGGATCATCGTTGAGGTACAGGCACGCAAAATCGTAGTTGAAGAGCGCCTGGTGTTGACTGGCAAATTCCTCATTGAGATCAGCCGGCGATTGGAAGTGGAAGTCGTCGTTCGGGGTGTCGTTCCACCTGATTTTCATGACAGGACCGATGGTGTTTATGATGACGTCCGGAGACATCGAGTTCAGAGACGAGTCGCTATAGTTCCAAACACATATTTTTCTATCACGGCCTCCCGTTAAAACGTACTCAACCTCCGGGTGAATATGTAGAGAGAGGGCGGGTCCCGTGTGGAATGTCCACTTCCTCTCCGGGAGGGTCATCTTGGAATTCGAAGAGCTGGGGTACCTGAGGTCGTATTTGCAAAGAGCGCCAGAATCATGCACCGAGAGCACAGTCATCTTTCCCTTAACTCTTGAAAACGGAGAGTACTGGCAGGATCTCACCGGGTCGGAGTGCTGAGAAGCCATGAGTTTGACAACTGGCTTCTGGTTGAAAACCCGGAGGTCCCACAACCTGATTGTGCCGTCCTGCGATCCTGAGAGCAAAAGCTGCTCTTGGTCAACAAAATCTAGCGAGTTCACCACACGTTTATGGTCGTCTAGGCGATAGGCTAGTTTGGACTTTCCGGTGGTAGCAATCTGATATATGTTGACACTGCCGTTAGCGAGGCCAGAGGCCACCAAGTCTCCCCTTGATTTGACAGTGTTCACGTTGAATAGCTTCAGCGAGCTGTGGATTCTCTTCATCTCCGACGAGTGGGACTCTATCAAGTTGAGGTCGGCAATGACGCTCGACTGGTCTTGGTTAAGCGCCAACAACCGCAAGTAGTTTTTGCCTCCGATGACCACGTGGTGAGACGGGACATGCGCCGACGGGTCGTAGAACGTCGAATTGAGTCGACCCAACGCATGGTGTAGCTGTGAAATGCAAGTGATTTCTCGGTCGCACAAGTACTTGAGCTTCTTGGGCGCCGCCAGCTTCGGTTTCTCCGTTTGTTTCTGCTGCAGGCGATCTCCGGCTCCAAACGAGCCGTATATGTTGAAGGCCAACCTAGCTAGGCTCAGCTGGTGTGCACCTGGAGAGGAGTTGGACATTGGTAGCTAGCTAAACACCCACGCGAGACTCGTAGCGCCGCGTGCGAAGTCTGGGGATGTGCACCGGGGGTGAGACCTGAGCTTGGGAAGGGCAAAAATGAAACAGGGCCTCCTATGCCAGGCTTCTGTTGAAGAATTCCTGGAAGCTTCAACTTCGAGCCAAGTGCCTAAAAATTAAAAAGATTGCGACAGAAGAAAGTGGTAAGTTTGTTGTCCGCCGTGCTTGTCTGCCTACTACGCTCAATGTGACGAGCTCGTTTCGCAGCCGGCAACTGAGTACTGCCGGCGGAACAACAGCCACCAAAAAACACCAAGTTTGTCTCGACACACCAGAAGAAACCCACGGAAAGACAATGCAAACTGACAAATACAAGCAACACAAATACAAGCCACACAAATACAAGCCACACAAATACAAACCACACAAAAGCACTCCTCTGCTCCCTGTAGCTGTCTGTTCAGGCTCGACGCAAATTAGGGTATGGTAACCGACGCACGTGACAGTGCGGGCACCAGCCTGCAGAGGTAGACGGTTAGCTCTCGGCGGGCACCGTAATCTTCGCTAGCTATGCTATCAGTGCAGGCGTTGGCGCTGAAGCTGATATATACGGTAAAGATGCTAGGCGTTGTGGGAGCGCTCATCGGAGGTCTGGTGCTTCTCGGACTCTACGCGTTTCAGAACACGTTGATATACCCTGCGTCATTGAACGACGGGCATGGCTACTGCGCCAAACCGAGTGAGTATGGCATGGAGAGCTTTGAAGACATCTACCTAACCACCGACGACGGCGTCCACCTACACTGCTACATACTTAGGCATGACAGGGACAGCCCGCTGTACACGAACAAGACGGTTCTTATACTCTCGCCCAACGCAGGCAACATCGGCCATGCGCTCCCTCTCGTCAAGATATTCTACAGGAGTTTTGGATACAACACCGTAATATACTCCTACAGAGGTTACGGGAAGTCCTCAGGCAAGCCTCTGGAGGTTGGGTTGAAAACGGACGCGAAGCGAATCTTGCAGTACATCCAACAAGACAGCCAGCTCCTGGAAAGTTCGCTAGTACTCTACGGAAGATCGTTGGGCGGAGCAGTAGCGATATACATGGCTGCACTCTCTTCTCTGCTAGTGCTGGGGGTCATTTTGGAGAACACGTTTCTCCTGATTCCCAAAACCGTGCCGCATGTGTTTCCGGCGCTCAAGTACTTCACAGTATTCGTCAACCAGATTTGGGACTCTGAGCGACTCGTGCCGACGATCCCTTCCAACATCCCGCTACTTCTTCTCTGCGCCGAGAATGACGAGATAGTTCCTCCACTCCATATGGATCGAATCTATGAACTTCTGCGGGCTCAGAAGAAGTACAGAATCAAGTTCGCGGGCTCGTCGCACAACGACACAGTTGCACAGCCCGGCTACTGGGAGAGGGTGCACGAGTTCATCCAGAATGACGTTAACCCCGTGGGACTTTAGCATAGAATCGCGGTCATTATATAAAATTCAAGTATAGAAAAACCTAGTCCACTTGAACGACTGACACAAAAAGAACCTTACACAATGAGCTGTGGCTCGCCCTTGGCGTTGAATGTGTCGTGGGACATGAACTCCAACTTCTGGTCGTCTCCCAACTTCAAGACCTTCTTGAACCTCTCACCAATGGTCTTCAACCTCTCGGAATCACAGTCCTTTGTCCAGATGGCGACTCTAAATCCCTTTCTGATGTTCAACACAATACCGTTGACCTCGTTTTCGTCATCCTCAATAGTCTCGCCGATGACCGCCAACAAACCTCTCAACCACAAGTCGTTGATGACCGAGCTGACCTCTCTTCTGTTGGTGAACGAGTATTGCCATCTGCCTCCTTTCGAGTTTTTCTTGTCTTCCCACTCAGGCTTGATTCCATCCTTGAACAAGTGGTAGTCCGACTTCATTGGCAACTGGTTAGCCACAGGAATGGAATTGTAAATGCCCCAGAACTCTTCAACGGAGTCGAATGTGATGACGGGCTTCAACAAATCGGACCATGTCTCGGACTTGTTCACTTGGGGCTTTGTATACCACAACGTCCACTTGCTGTTCAAGGGATGCTTGGCGTTGAACTCTTCCTTGTTACTCAAGACAGTTTCTTGGTTGTCCAACGACAATTCTTCGGTCTTCTTTGTCAAGTCTTCAGACATCTAGAATCGTTAGTTTTGACGCTCTCATTTGTATGAAAGTCTTGCAGCCACGCTTGCTTTTGCGACTTCCCGTCCCATTCATGCGCGGGGTCCTTGCTTGCAGAGTCGGAAATGCCCGAGCAGGCCCGCGGTATCGAGCACTATGCGTTCACATACCTTGCTTACTGAAATGTTAACTTTGTGGAAGCCAGCGTCACCTGAGTTTGATGGTGGAAAAAAAGTTCTCGTGCGCGTAAATCTGAGTCCGCGAAGTATCCCACCCTTGGGGATGTGCGCGTTGACTTAGGACCGTTAGCTCTACCCTGGGTTACTGCGCCGCGAGAAAACCAGAGCCCGGGTAGGCTCTCGGGTGCCAAGCGATAAGGTCATTTTTTTATGTGCTACTTTATTTCCCCTTCGCGTTCCTTAATTATGCGATGATTTTAGTACTGTCGTAGGGGGTAAGCTGACGCCCGCTGCAAAATGTGGCTTGTAATTTGCATTGCAGGCCGCGGAGGTTGCTGAGGTTGCAGAGGATAGCGAATGACATCTCAACAAAACCAAGACGTCTTAACAAAACCAAGATGACGGAGAAGAGCAAGTGAATTAGCCTGTAAAACAAAGACCACAGAGTAGCATACGTCAAAGTACGATGCCGGCCAAACTGATCCTACTACTGTTGCGCCATGATCCATTTCGTGAATTGCTATAGTGAATATAGTGTCCTGTTGTGACTTTGCTATAAACGCCCAACAAACTGGCTTCGTGTGCCGCCCAGCCTAATCTAAATATGCTTCATAACCACAATATTGCAAATATTTTCCCTGTGTACTTTGCTTACAACAAGTAGTTCAACAACAACACAGCCAAGCCCATAGGCTGCGCATACGCCTTGCCGCCCGCGTTCGAGATGGTGGTTTGCGAGTACGTTCTAATATCTCCAACAGTACCGCTCAAGCTTCCCATCCCCACGGAGCCTGAGGACGGACTAACCGTGGCTGTCGTGTAGGTCTTCATGAAAGTTTGCGTCCAGGTTGACGAGATCGTGGCGAGCGCACCGTCGGTGGTGACGGTCACATATACGATGGTCTCCGACGTGGTTGTGACCACTTCCGCGGCGACCCCGAGAACCAAGAGCGTGAAAATCTGTACAAAACGAAGAAGCTTCATGTTGTCTTGGGGAAGAAGAGATGTCAAGGCGAGGCTTTTGCATTGGGGACCCTGGGACTGTGTGCAAGCATTAGAGCGCGCTCTAGCCCGAACCAAGAGGAATGCGTGGCCCCACGCATTACTTCTTAGATTCCCGGTGGGCATGGCCAACGGTTGCCGAGGTGATCCTCCGCGGTATACGGTCCGTATTAAGTGAAGAATTGCCTTTTTTGTCGATTTACTCGTCTAGCTTTGTCCTAGCGGCTGCAGGCTCTGGCCACTTGTGCTACGGTCTCCGTCACGCACATTTCTTTTTTTGGCCGCTCTGCCTGCACTATCAGCTGTACGTGTTCCTGATGGAGGCCCGAAGGGCTAGAGGGAAGATTCGTTGGATAAAATGGCCCTAAAGTATGAGCGCCACAGGAGGGTGGAGTCACGCTAGAACGAAGTATTTCCTTCACTTTATTTTTTTTATTTATATATATATATATATTTGCTTTTTTAGTGGTGTCTCATGCTCTCTCTCTCTCTCTCTCTCTCTCTCTCTCTCGATCGCTAATGCGTCACCGCTTATCGCGAACTGATCTCACATCTCTCCCACTGCAAAAACACCATGAGTTCGCCCCGAGATATTGACAAAACCAGGAGGAGAAGCTCCATGGCAAAGATCACAAGGTCCCTAGCATCGTCGCCTGTACCTTTGCCATCCCCGAGGCCATCTCCCTCTTTGGCAAGTCTGTTACAAGGAAACAACATCTTCTCAAGACAAGACAACCACTCGGTGTCGTCTAAGGTGTTTGATGACAACTCGAAGCACTCCAGCCCGGAAGTGGAGCAGAGCACGTTCGACTTCGGCAAAAAGCCAGAGGACCCCAAGCTCATTGAGCTGGTACAGCGTCATCTCAAATCCGACGATCACGACGTGTTCTCAGCAGAAGGTGCTGACGTGACCAGAGATATATACAAATTCAGCGCGGAAAGACCTCTGATCAAGCGCTCCAAGAGCTTATCGCTGGTGAGCTCAGAGGATTGCAGGCGCGGCTCGTTTGCCAGCTCGCTCAATGTCCCTGGCGGGTTCCGAAGAGACTTCATCTTGTCGCACGCGAACAAGGTCAAGCCAAACATACTAACGAGAAACTTCGTGGAGTTTTTGAGCATTTACGGCCACTTTGCCGGAGAGGAGTTGGAGGATGACGACGACGTCGCGTGCCATTACTCGCCGTATAAACTCACTAGAAGCGTCGAACAGACTCCTCTCTTGGTGGGCTCGCCGCAGGAGATAAACCCTCACGGGACGGCGACCGATCTCAAAGCTTACTTCTTACTTGTGAAGGCTTTCGTTGGAACCGGGGTCCTATTTTTGCCCAAGGCGTTTTCTAGCGGCGGCTTGCTTTTCTCGGCATTGATGTTGTTTCTGTTTGGGTTGCTCTCGTATTGGTGCTACGTTGTCCTTGTCTACTCCAAAATAGCCACTAGTGTCTCTAGCTTTTCCGAAATTGGGAGGAAGTTGTACGGAAAGTGGCTCCTGCAATTGATCTTGTTTTCAATTGTACTCTCCCAGATTGGTTTTGTGGCAACGTATATCGTCTTCACTGCGGAAAACTTGCGAGCGTTTGTGGTAAACACTACGTCGTATCACACGAGTGACTTGGACATCTTTTGGTTCATACTTTTGGAGGCATGCATTTTGACGCCAGTGAGCTTCATCAGAGACATCACAAAACTCTCTTTACTGGCTCTTTTGGCTAACATATTCATTTTGATTGGCCTTATCACCATCATCTGCTTCACCTGCGTGGGGTTGATGAACAATGGCTTCCAGCCAGGACCTAATGTCGAATACTATTTCAACAAAACTGAGTTTTCCCTCTTTATCGGTGTCGCCATTTTTGCATTTGAGGGCATAGGTCTCATCATTCCCATTCAAGAGTCAATGATATATCCCAACCATTTCCCCAAAGTCTTGGGACAGGTTATTTTGACCATATCATCCATATTTGTCTTCATTGGTAGCTTGGGCTACATTACGTTTGGCGAGAAGATTGAAACAGTCATTCTCCTCAACCTTCCCCAAGGCTCGGCGTTTGTCATCATGATACAAATATTGTACGCCTTTGCGATCCTATTGTCAACTCCGATCCAAATCTTCCCCGCGGTTCGTCTCATTGAGCTGAGGATTTTCTTGTCCTCTTCCTCAGGAAAATCGTCCATTCGCGTAAAATGGACTAAAAACTTGTTGAGACTGGCATTTGTGGTGTTCACGTCGATCGTTGCATTATATGGTGGACAGAATCTCGATAAATTTGTGTCGTTTGTTGGTTGCTTTGCTTGTATCCCTTTGGTGTACATGTATCCTCCTATGCTTCATTTAAAGAGCTGCTGTGATGCAGAGAGCATGTCAAACAGCCGCCGCGTGTTCTTAGAAGCGGTGGTGGATTGGGTCATGATCGGGTTGGGCGCCGTTGCGCTCGTCTACACCACATATGACCTTGTTACGCAATGAGCTTGGTCTCGTTTAAACTGGGGTAGACTATTCTCAGGTTTACACATTAACTGCATCTCTTGCATGCTCGAATTGACTTTTAATTCAAGATATCGTAGTATACTTCAGTGTGCGGCCCACTGCTTAACATGCACACGCTCTACAATTCTGTCTGTTCTTTAATCATCACCAAGAAGCTCAATAATTGCTTTCCGAGCATTATGAATCAGGCTCTGCAAGTCAAGCTTGGCGTCGTTACGTAGCTTCTTAGCATCGTCCAACAACGTGACTATTGTCTGGTTGAGCTTAGCCAGCTGTTCGTCAAGTTCAGGCATGTGGTCTTTCTGCCATGAAAGGTACTTAGATTTGGAAGCCTCGTACGTGAGAGGCATGTTGTATTTGAGAGACAAGCCCGCGGCAGCAAAGGAGGCAAGCGCCCTCGTAGGAAGCATCCTGTTGCCAACGAACACATTGGTTGCTAATATAGGGAAGACAAACCCCACCACGTTGGGGAACAAAGGGTCCAAGATTACTTCGTCAAGATGTGCTTTGAACGTCCGCCACTCGTTGACCAAAGCCGTCTTTTGTGTTGCAAGTTCAGCCTCAACCACACTCACCTTGTCATGTACGAAGAGTTTGAAGGCGTGGGCGTGTTTCTCCAAGTACGGCGTGGTTCTGATGCTCATACCTTCAACGAAGGAAATGTTACCATTAGGCGATTCCTTCTGTTTCAATTCCGCATTTATCTCCGTGTTGACTCCAGGCTGTGTTGTAACGAAATCCTCATTTTTGTAGAACTGGCGTTTTTCGGACATTGGTTCTTAGCGTCGTGGGATCTATGATTGTAGTAGACGATGTTAACGACGAACGCGCGCTACTGCAATTGGCTAATCGACTGCAAAATCAGCAAGGGAGAGACACAGGTTGCACTTTACACTCACTCCGTTTCTTCTGGCAACAAATCTCATGAAACTCGTCCTATGTTAAATATCGAATAGTTGTATTTGCGATGAGAGGATTATATTACTGCGGAGCACACTGGCTAAATCAATATTCAGACTTGCAAATGTACGCGCTGGGCCTCTCACATTTCACTTAAGTGACACCATTCTCTGCAGTTTGTCATTAGTGTTTTTTAAGGAATCCTCTCTTCTTCTTTTTATCTTCGCTTGGTGGAGGCGCAACCCCACCTAAAGGCTTCGCAGCAACTTCCGACGCCATTGGCACTTCTAGGCGGACATCCTTCAGGGAATCTGGGGTGGGCGGCTTGGGGGAGTCCTCCGGGTTGCTTCCGTGAGACGTCAAAGATCCAGAATTCGAGGAACCGTTCTGAGCAGGCGGCTGAAGATGATTTCCAACAGAAAGCAGGCCAGAAAATGACTTCTTCTGCTGGTGTGCCGGCACCCCAGACTGCGCACCAGGCATAGCCATGACCGACCGGTGCTTAGGGCCAGCAGAAGGCATGGGCATCCCACCTCTTCCTCCGTAATCGATATTGAGAGCTTGAGCAGCGAACCCAGACCGACGATTCTGCTTCCTAGCTGAAAATCCGCTTCCAGTCCCTTGCCCCTGCTGACTCATCGTCGGCTGATTTAACATATACTGCAGGGAGTTCATTTGGGACATTTGGGGAGCATGGCCCTGATTCATTGGTGGCATTTGAGACGGATGTGGGCCAGGCTGGTTAGGCATTCCCTGTTGGAAATTCTGCGGACCAAGAATGTTCGACTGAGATGATCGGTTCGATCTATACTGTGGCATTTGATTAAACTGCGGCCCATTTTGTTGAAACCTTGGTTGGTTTCTTGCCATTTGCGGCGGAGCGCCGCGGCCATATCCGTTAGGAGGAAAACCCTGCGTCTGGGGTTGTCGCTGGTCGTAGTTAAACTGATCATACTGTTGCGTATATGGGTTAATACCCGAGAGAGAGTAAGAATGGCGAGGATTCTGCACGGCGAGATTGCCGTTCATGTAATTTCCGTTACCGTTCCCATTACCATTAAAACCGTTCGTTCCGTTGTAACCCATAGCGGGATGGTCACCGTTGTTAGGCACGTAACCGTAATTATCATAGTTGCTGCGAGCTGAACCGTTGCTCATCTGTGAAAAACCCGACGTGTCACGATAGGGCTCACCACTTTGAGTATCATAGAAAGTTTCAGGTTGGTCAGTCTGAGCCTGTTGAGCCTGTTGAGCCTGTTGAGCTCTACGCTCACGTTCAATCAATGCACGCTCGCGTTGCTCAAGAAGCCTCTCCCGCTCACTCTCTTTGCTCTCGGAAGTTTGTCCACGGCTTGTCGGTTGAGGTTGATTGTTGATGTCACCGTTCAACACTGCACCGTAAACAGCAATGTCCTGGAAGTCGGAGAGATCAGGAGTTTGCATCAGCAGATAGTCAATCGTTTTGCTCTTTGGATCTTGTTTGTCATTTTGCTTGGGCAACTCAGCCGGCTCGCCACCCAGAGGCACGCCCAGTCTCTTAGCATGCCCGTTCGGAGCGGCACTATTTGCATATTGAGTTTCGGCCTGCCTCTGTTGTTGCTGGTCCTGAACGAGAGTCATTTGTGAGATTTTGGACTCCAATGCCTCGAGCGAAGCCATTTTCTGTCTCAATGCCCTCTCTAAATTCGCGAGCGACGACTCCTTTTCACCATGAATACCTTCAAGCTTCTTGATTTTGGCGTCAAAATGACGAGAGTCTTCCTCAAACTTGCGTTGAAGAGACTCTCTCATTTGTTGCTTCTGAAGTAGCGACGCCTCGAGCTGTTTGATTTGCATCAGCTTGTCCTTGTGTTGCATCTCAACATTGTCTCTCTCTAACTTCAAGCCTTCCAACTTCTCAGAGAGGTTGTTGATGTCTCTTGCTTTACCTTCGGCGCCGGGGGTCTTGCGCATAAAGAACAAAGACTGCTCGGAAGAGTTCATCTTGAGCAACTGACACAACATGGAGTACAAATTCTCCAAGTAAGGGGTACGGACCCCATGGTCGTCGCCCAATAAAATGGGCTGCAACAAAAGCAAGTCCACGTCGACATCCATTTGGTGGAAGAAGTTATAGAAAACGGGATTCGCGCTGCTGAACTCAGGCAAAGACCTAGATTGTGTGCGCCGGTAATGGTTCTGCCAATTCTTTGTGATGTTTGCCTCGTTCTCGTAGCCCTTGATGAGTTTACAGTCCATCTTTTTGATGATCTTGAAGACCTCGTTGACAAGACCCGTGATCAAAGGCTTGGCCAATATTTGGTTTTCCAATTCAGCAGGATACGGCTCTTCGAAGATGACCGACAACGGATTCAAGACGATGCGGGGCAACGCAAGCTTCCATTGGTACGTCATGAACTCCTTGAAGTTGTTGGATTTGAGAAGACTGATGGAACCATTGGACTGCTCTTGCACCATTTGTAAAAGTTTGTAGAAGCTCATGTATGTCTCCGACGCACTCACCTTGTTGGTCGCCTTGGATTCGTCTGAACAGGTGCCCAAATACACTCGTTGGTCGTGATCCAAAACTTCGTGCGTGAAGGTGTTGGAACCGGGGAGTCTCTTGATTTCGGATTCGTTCATGATAGAGCAGACGGTAATTTTCTTCGACTTTGAGAAGCACGGCGCCACAAACGGCTCCAACTGCACGTATCCGGTCGACTCCACCACAATAAGCGAGCGTGAGTGGAGGAACGGAGAAAATGCCGTGCAGGCGTCCTGGAAGCTTTGTAAGTTCTGGACGCTTAGAAGAACAACGTCGAATTTCTTTGCAGCGTCGATGTGGGAGACCGAGGGCACTAGGATGTTTGGTGTAAACAAGGATTCGCCGAACAGTTCTGACTGCCAGTGTATTGGCGCCAGCAGGTCTAGTGTTTGAGAGGCAACAGTGACAAAACACGCTTTGGTGGATTGCAACCTCCACGCGTAAAACGCCAAGTTAGGACTGTCACCCACTGCAACGTTAGTATTTGGGACGGCAAGACCGAGACAACGAGAAAGACGTACCTGTGAGCAATTGTAAAGCCATTTCAACGAATCAGTATAACGAGCGCTTGCCCACCAGTAGCAAGACGGGCCAGGGGGAGGGAGGAAAGAAGAAAAAGAGGGAGCTGTGAACGCAAGAAGGGAACAAAAAAAAACCGTGAGTATTCTGAGGGTTCCCAGCGGTTTGTGATGTATTGCAGAGAAAAAAAAATCAGTTCAACGAGAGAAGGCAAAGACACTTCTCAGTGTCCGGCATGACTATGATGGAGGCTGTTCGCAGTAGGTCTTGATTTTTGGTTATTTTTTTTTTTTTTTTTTTTTTTTGCACTTATTATTGCCAAGCAGGCTTTTTTTGAATTCTATACAGTAGCGCCATTAATGTGAAACTTAGGGCTTGTAACAGATCTGATACGGGCGGTGCCCTCCCCCGTACATACATAGACGGCACATATATTCCGTCCGTTCTTCGTGTGGTGCTTGTTTCTAGACCCGGTAGAAGCGGGTTCCGGTACATCCTCGTATAGTATGTGTCTGTCGCGGGTGAGCCCGCGCCCGCTAGAAATGTGCGGGACTCCTCCCTGCGACTCCTTCTGCAGTCACGTTCGTTTTGACACACACGCGCAGCGAACTGTGCATGAGAATGGTGCAAAGTGCGAGCGTATGCTGCTGCCACGTCTGCCGCATCTTTTACAACAACTCTGGGGACCGACTGCCAACAGTGCTCAGGTTTGCTAGAAAATGACACGTCACACATACATCGCCGTTTTGGTTTCGCGTGTCTAAGCAGCACGGTGCTGCGGCGACGTCCTCACGCACCATCCTTTGCAGATCAAAGAACGCAAACAAGGCAGCCTTCGCAAGGCTTAGCTCCGCGCCCCGATCCGAGATGAGCACAGCGGGGCCCCACCGGGTTTTTTCTGATTGTGTCAAATTTCCGACCGGCGTGAGCCCGGCGCCTTTCTCAAAACCATCTGCTTGCGGCTGGTTGCAACAATATGTGTAGTGTTGTCGTGGAGCGGAACTGTTATCTGTAAAGTGTGCAGGGCGTAGACCGCTATCGCAGGATGACTGAGTAAAGTGTAAGGCGCAACTGCCCACGACATCTGAAACGAGCGAGCTCAAGGCACTGTCGCCACCTCCTGAATTTTTCTCCCAAGCCGTGTTGTCGCAGTCCCAAAATAGCGCACATTTTTCCGTGTTTCTCGCGGCCTCACCTGCGCTCTCTTGCTCCATCAGCCGTGGCCTTTGTTGCGCGAAACCAGCAGAGGCTCCGCAGCACAGGCTCGGCCGTAGCGCGCGAACAACTAGCCGCGAAGTTTTTTTCCGTCCAGCTCTTCTTCTTCTCTACGAGCCTTCTCAGTGGCGTCGTTGTGAAACACTCCATTTTCTCAACTGGATGCTCCTGGCCTCCTTGACCGGCTTGCCTGCGTGCATGCTGTTTGGGGCTGCTTGCTGGCTTGTAGAATAAAGCAAGGTGGGGTGTATCTCCGGGCGATGAGACAATCTCTGACTCACTCGGTCATGATCCCTGGCACATTTTGTAAACTCAGCGGGGCAATTAGTGGAACGACGCCGTAAAACATGCGAAACCACCGTGAGCCCATGCTAGATCCGGGCTGGATTCTGACGTCGGCATCGGGGCACTGTAGGCGGCTTGTCTGGCCCGTTCTGGTATTTTCTTGGCTTGGTGCACCTACCGCGCGACGCCCGACGCGCTATATGGCCCGGCTGATGATCTGGGGATTCCGCTACATGCCATGCGTGGAAATTTGATTCTAATAGAGGGTTTGGATCGCTCGGGCAAGTCTACGCAGGCGGAGCTCCTAGCCGCCAAGCTCGACGCCCCGCTTTACAAATTCCCCGACCGCTCCACGCCAATTGGCGCCGTCATCCAGGAGTACCTCACAAACCCAGACTTTGAGCTCTCGGACGAAGCAGTACACCTACTTTTCAGTGCCAATAGATGGGAGTTGGCCGCCCAGATCGAGCTCAATTTACTCTCGGGGTCGCACGTGGTGATGGACCGGTACGTTTACTCAGGTATAGCATACTCGCTCGCAAAAGAGCATCTGAGGGGCCGCGAGTGGCTCTACAGTCCAGATAAGGGCTTGCCCCGGCCTGACTTGACGCTATTCCTTTCAATGACGATGGAGGAGTTGGCCCTGCGAAAGAATTGGGGCGACGAGCGCTACGAGAAGATGGCATTCCAGGTGAAAGTAAAACAGTGTTTTCTCGATGTCTTGCAGCCGGAGCAGGACGACAGAATAGCTATCGTGGATGTGGGCCAGCTTCTGATTGATGAGGTGACAGAGAAGCTCTGGGGAATCATCGCCGGCCGTGGCTTGACCGCGTGTTCCGAGTCACCGCTAGGCAAATTTAAATAGAATAATCCGTTTCGTTTTATGGAATTCGTTTCCGCTCAAGTGGGATCGTGGCAATACATAAAAAATGTAAGCTTTGCTTGACCTGCGAGTCGTCAAAATTTGCCGGCATCAATTCGCTACTGAGTCTATATACTGAAGACGCTGTAGAACCTTGTTTTTCAGGATCTCCAAGAACTCTCCACCTAGATATATTTCGTCGATCACAAGGAACAACTTGGAAAAGTTGAACACCAAGTCTAGCTCGCACACATTGTCGAAGTAGGTGTCCAAGATCTCAACAAAAAAATGGATAGACTCCAAGTAGCTGAGCTCGTTGTCTACGAAATCGATCAGCATCACGAAATATATGCCCGCATATCGCCGGTAGATCAATTTGCCTTCTCTCATCTCCACAAAGTTGCTCTGGTACTTCAGGTCCCTCGCAGACACGAGTCTGTGCACCTCGCTGACAATGTTCTGCTTCTGCGCTGTTGTGTGAGAATTGTCGTACCATTTGGCGAGACGTGTCTTTCCTTGCCGGTTAAGGACAAGTATGTAGTGGATAGCCATCGCTCCTCAGCTTGTTCTTTCTTGCCACGTATTATATAGAGTCAGGGTTCTGCTCATGGGTCCGGTATCACCAGTAAATGGGGCTCAACTTTTTTACCTGTTTTTGTGTGAATGGCTGTGGAGAAATATCAATGTAGTACTGCGATCCACGACTTGCGACTAAAGTGCTCACGAACATCACTGCGAAACTGCGTAATCGTCTCGACCCCAGGTTTTTGAAAACTAGCAACGAGCACAATTTGAAAAAATCATAGCTCAGCTGTCCCACTACACCAAAAATGAACACCGAGGGCAATCTTTATAACCAGTACGAGATTAAGGAGGGAATCGTGTTCCTCATTGAACTCTCAGACGCGATATACGAGCCAATCCACCTGCTTGACAGCCACAGCCAACTCTGCGAAATCCTAAGCAGCATCAATGACTTGCTTTCTGACATGGTCATCGCTTTTCCAAGCAATGGTGCCGGAATATACTTCTACAACTGTGCAACCACCGGGTCCAAGTTCAAGAAGGACTCGCTGATGAATAAGATCTTCTCGCTTAATGACTTGAACAGCTCGAACATGAAGATCCTCAATAATATCGTCAACGACGAGCTCGACCAATTCCGTCCGTTGAAGAAAAGATTCCCCGTTGCCTCGCTGCGGCTGGATAACCTTCACACTGTTCTTGAAACAATATTGGATGCCTTTCAACACAAACCGCAATATAACTCTAAGAAGCTCTTTTGGTTCACCAATAATGATCGCCCGTACAAGGACGAAAACCTCAAGGACAGCCTACGGACGTTGGTAAGTGATTTTGAGGTTGAAAAAATATATATCAATCCATTCTTTCTAGATTCATTCGAGGACGAAGAGCAAACCGTGGCCAAACCTTTTGACACGTCTCAGTATCAAAACTTCTTTCTCAACACGAACTACTTGAAGGATAGCTACGACCAATACGAACCACACGATGGCAACGAGCAAAAGGTTAACAAGCGACTCACGCAGAAAACCGTGTCTAAGGAGATTCGTGATGCCATTTTCCGGCTTAAAGAAGTGCGCAGGGTACAGTTCACTTGTGACTTGATAATGAGTGACGGCCCGAAGCTCGAAGGAAACTTTGGCTGCTCAATACGAGGCTACACCTTGTATAGTCACGAGAAAGTGAGACACATGAAGAATGTGTACACGGAGAGCGACCAAATGAGGATAGTGCACAACGACTCGAAGACAATGAGGCTTGACCGCAACGAAGAGATCAGGAATGACGAAAATACGAAGGCGGAAGTTTTCCACGGAATACCGCTCAGAGACGGCGGAAATGCACTCGAGAAGATCCTATTGCTCAATTCCAAGGTTTACAATTTCGTAAGAACCTATTCCTTCGATCACAATCCCAAAGAAGCCGCGGAGACACCAGAGGTCGGCTCCGTGAGCCCCGAAGTAGAAGAGGAAGGCGACGATGAACAACCGGTTCAGTTCACTAACTCGCCTTATTTGAAGCTTTTGTGCTTTCGAGAACTCAGCCTGTTCCAACCTTATTTCTGTATGAAGACCCCGTTGTTTGTTACTGCAGACTTAAACGACGGGCTAAACTCCACCAACAGAGACGGGGGCTACTCGCACTCTCTCAAGACATTCACGGCCCTCTATAGATCTTGCGTGAAGTTGCAAAGAGCCGCGGTTGTCTTTGGATGCATAAAGAGATCGTCTACTCCGGCTTTGCACGTTCTATATCCCACTAACACCGCAGGAACAACGAGTCCCAAAGGCACGAAACAGATGCCAGATGGGTTTCTTCTTATCCAGTTGCCCTGGTTGAGTGAGATCAGAAGCCTACCGGATTACGTCATGGCAGAAAACGCAGTTCGTCCAGGAAACGAGGTCGACGCTGCACCGCCTCGCGAGTTAACGTCAATTTACGAGAAGTTGCTTTCGCAGTTTGACCGCTGGAGCACATACGATCCCAGCTGTCACGAAAACCCGACCTTGCAGTACTTTTACCAGACAATCAAGCAGGAGGCACTCCAAATTGATATCAAGTCAGAGGACCGCAGTCTTCGTGCTAACGACTGGAGCGTAGAGGAGCTATGCAAAGTAAGAGAGAGAGTTGAAGACGACGCAGATATCGCAGAAATGTTCAAGGTTGCCAACCTGGCGTTGACTCAAATAAGCAACCTGGAATTTTTGAAGCGCAAGGCTGAAGAGGTGAAGTCTCCAAGCAAGAAACCAAGGACTGAACCACTCGACGAGGCAGCTATAATTACGTTGTGGAAGAACAACACGTGGGACAATGTGACCGCCGTGCAGCTACGCGAGTTCATTGGCCGGTACGACAAAATCAAGACAGCGACAAGGAAAGCCGAAATGGTGGCTAACATCTCAGAATTCTTGGAGAGTCGCCGGATCTAGGTCGTGGCTGAATGTATGCGCGGGGGAAGCCAAAAGGGTAATGCAACGTCTTGGCATGCGACCTAATTCCATGTCTGGGTCTAAACGCGAGACCCAGCGCTAGATGCGGAAATATAACCCAAGAAAGAGAGAGAGAGATATAGAAAGAGGGAGAGAGCTCACAATAGACGCGGCAAAGTACGGATATCTGCACAAATATTCCGTGACACATAAAATGACAGGTCCGCGAAAGGCACTGGCGTGACATTCGGTATGCTAATATTGGCATGGCTTGCTTATCGCGAGACACTGGGCCACCGGAGATTTCGCTCTGGCGCGCGAACGCGCAAAACATTCGGAGGACAAGAAAATTGGCCCGGTGACTTGCAGGCCATCTGAAACGGGATTTCTTGTCGTAAACGGGATTTCCCGTTTCGCTCATATTCGATTTGGTGCCGAGTAAGAGACTTTACATTTGCGTGAGTTCAATTTTCATTGTGGCACTTGCATTTCTAAAGGCTGTCACTTGATTGCTAAGCGCGTCAGGCGCGAGCAAAAATACAAAGGCTGCTTGCACCCTTTCACCGCTGCGGCCGCAAATTTTCTGCATCCGGTGTCAGCGTGTGACGTCGCATTGCAGGCTACTCCACATTGACACTCGAGAGATAACTCTACCGCCACATAACTACCACAACTTCCGGTTTTATTTACTTACCACAGGGCGTTCTTCCAACGTTACGCTCGCGTACCATTTGTTCATTTCTTGTCTGTTCTAGTCATAGTTGATCTTGAGATCATTCCCTGAGAGGTCTCGTTACACCACAAATCCGAAACACACTACCGATGTCTCCGGAACGCACACCTTTTTCCGACGGTCTACCTCCTTACTCAAACGAGAGCCCCCCATATGTTCCGTCGCTCGAATACTACGGCCTAGCGCTCCTCAAAGTCGAGTTCGAGACACCCTGGAGCGACAACCACTCGTCGCTCAAGCCAGTGGTGGTGGAGCTCAACTCAAATCAGATAAACATCCACGAGTTTGTCGCCAGCAAGACCGTCAGAAGCACCGTTATGGCGTTGTTCAAGCACCAGAACTACAGCGAGGAGGTTGTCGGCCGTGTAAGCGACGCCGATATATCCGAGGGCTACTTCTTCGACTGTGACGCGTACGGAGACGTGTCAGCGTCGGACAATCTGCCGCTTTTCTCCAAGCTCCGCAGCCACTTGGGTAAGAGGAAGACGCAGAAGCTGTTGAGCACGGCGCTCCCACCCGAAGTACTCGAAAACAGGCTTTTGTTCGAGCCTACGTCGGACTTTCTGAAGTATCAGCAGTTTGCTCGACAGTATAAAGGAAAGCTTCTCTCTTCCTCTACTCTCCTGAACATTGCCGTGGGAGAGGCGCCTTCGTTCCTGCTGGCGTACTACAAAGAGGACAAGCCTTTGCACGCCAACACATACGCATTGATTAGATACCGCAATGCTCTCCGGCTCCGGGTCGAGTACACCCAGTTACTTCTACATTTCTGGTCTTTCCACGGAATGGTGCACTGGTACAGAAACATCTGCGTCGGAAGGGACCTCACCAGCCCGATCGAGAGCCGCAAGGTAAATTTGTTGAAGTCGATTCCACGGCACTTCAGTGCTGCAAACAACGCGTTATTAGAGGCTGTGAGCCGAGACGCGGTCGAGAGCGGCCCGCGAGACTGCAAAATCGTCCGCCTGGAGTCTGAGCGTTCCCTGGACGAGTGTTCCGAGAAGAGCAGCTGCTTCAGCGAATGTAGTCTCGAGACGAATAGAACAGACCGCCATTCGGTCGACAGCAACACGGCGTTGCAAAAGTGGGACGTGGACATCTATGGATCAAAAATTGTTTGCTTGGAGGACTACTATTCCCCCATCGAAAAGCAGTATATCTCGAATTGCATCCCTGACATGAATTCCTACGACAAGTGGGTTGGGTCCAGGTTGACCATCTCGGACTACAAGTCGTTCTTGCCGAAAGACGACAAGCTGAATCTCAACTCTGAGGGCAAGGTCTTCATCCTGTACAACACATTCAACAACATGGTCAGGAACTACAACAAGCGCTCACAGCCGCACGCTGGGGTTCCAAAGGACTGCAAAGACTACATGGTTGTCGAGGCCGGTTTGGTTGGTCTAGAATACGATATTTTATAGTACATACGGCTAAGCCATTGCAGTGTCGTCCGAGTCATCTTCTTGGTCTTCCATGCCGAAGTAGTGTTCTTGCTCCTGAGCAAATTGTTGTGGGACGTCGTTTCGGCCGTACCCTTCCATAACGTAAGTCTCAGTTTCTGCCGAGGGACTGATGCGGAATCTTTCCTCTGGCGACGGAGATGCCGGCGACGAACTGGGTGGATTTAGCGACATCGGTGTGCTGGGTAACTCGTACGCCGGGCTTATGATATGATTTTGGGGTATATGGAAAGAAAGGTCCATAAAAGTACTGTCTTCGAATTTGGTATTCGCTTGGCCAGTCACCGGGTCAACCCATTGTCGCAAAGAGCCCCACGGAGTGATTTTCACGGTACCGCCTTCGGGGTGATTATACGTGGGCCATTCGCTTGAATTCGAGAGCATTTCACGCTCCTTTTCTCCGAACGTGGCTTTGGGCCGTTTCAGCTCTGGCTCTGCATCTCTCTTTCTCTTGTTGGAGTAGAAGCTCATGGTGAAATTGGTACAAAGCGCGTCAGAAATTTACGTTGAACGAGCGGAATGAGGCTTGCAAAATGAAGTTTGGGTTCGTAAATAGCTCAATATATTTGGAGACGTATTCCTTTTCTTTTTAGTGGGATTGACTATGCTGCAAACGTCTGCTGTGGAGTGTAGTCGAAGACGCGAAAGTGGTGGGACTTTTCAAAGTATCGAGCCTCTTAATTTTGTGAATGTGAATATCTTAAATAAGCCGGACGCAAGTGGCTGAGGGATTTGCCCTTTTAGCGAATTGTCTTTTGGTTGTAATGTTTGGAGCTCGTGTGCGTGAAGCCTAGCGTGCCTAACAAGATGCGAAAGAAGAGATAGATATAAGTACCCAGAGCTCCACACTGTGAAAAATATAAAAAAAAAAAAAAGAAACTACTGGTATGGCCCTGCACACTGAAACGCGCTGGCTGAGAGGCCAGACACGAGAGAGGCGTGGCCTGGCGTGCGAAGGGCCAAAAAAAGACAACTGATTCTGCCCAGGATCGAACTGGGGACTTTCTGCGTGTAAAGCAGACGCCATAACCAACTAGACCACAGAACCGTTGTACAGGTTAGTTTTTAACATTCGGAACAAAGCAAGAGGCCGGCATGTACGAGTTTGACGTGACGTAAACTTTAAGTGTCCCATCACGATCGCGGGCCCGCCTACTCCAGCGTAATGCTCATAAAACGTGGTATATCAAGATGTTTTTGAAAATTCGTGACATCCCATCCTTTCGGAAACAGAGTATCTTCCGCGACCTGTGGTGCTGCGGATCCCGAAATAACCCGTTGCGCGGCGGGCATCTTCCATAGACGAGGAGTACGCAAGCACAGTACCCCGAATCAATCTAGCATCTCCAAAGCAAAGAAAGCCTAGAACTTAGTCGAAAATACTGGAAAAGGCTTCCAGAATACGCGAGCGTCGAACGGCTAAAATGCGCACTTACATCACTAACGTCACCGAACCGAGACACATGTGAGGCTTTTCAGCCGGTGCGGCCAGATCGGCCCATTAGCCACGGCAAATTATTCCGGTCACGTGACTTCCGCGTCACGACATTCACCTGCGAGGACGTCGGCACGGAGCGAGTAAGTTTTGCCCGAGATCTGAATGTGCAACCCTTCACGCCTAAATTAGAGAAATTTTCTATCGTACGTCATGTGCACAAAAGCCGCCATGCCTCTGTAGCCTTGCTAACCTTGCTGCTTTCCCCATTCACGGCAGTCTCTAGATTGGGCTGGGCCGGAAGTTTGGCCTATGTACTCGCATAATTTAGCCTCTCGCTTCATGCAAACCTGGACAAACGCTCTGCGACTCGCACCAATTGGTAATGTCGTACTAGTCTGGGGTACCAAACCCTTGGAACGTTTCTTTATAATTGTATAGGGTTTTCTTTTTGACAGTTGCTTAACCTTGCGTTGAAGTGCTTATTCAATGCCGTACGTGATGTGTAGACGGCTGGGGAGAATAGCGTTCATTGGACGAAGATCTGACTATTTGGCGCAAATCCGCGTCATTTTGTGTCAATCTAAACCTCATCGTAAGTTGCTTTTTGCTGCACTGAGCACGGCCAACGGCCGGAACTTGGTAGCCTTATGACAAAGCTAACTTCACGGCTTCTGGAAATGACCCCCTGCCGATTCAGTACCTGTCGCTCTGCTGGGCGTAGCTCGTTGTAAAAATCTAAACCCGGAGATAGTATAAGCTTTTTTAATTTTGATAATACGCGAGGTGCGTTTTCGATGAGCAATCGCAGCCCCGGAGCTGTTTTATTTTTTTTTTTCTTGTCCGAGAACCTGGAGGTGAGAATCTGGAACCTCGAGGTTACTCGCCGCGCGGAGGTATACAGATGCGGCGCGCTTCTTTTGCCATTCCGAGCCGAATGTTTGCTTGTCGGCCATGTACATTTTTGGAATTTGCGCCGAGCGTGGCTAAATCGCTCACTTAATCGCTCACTCGAGCCTGTAGCATCCCTACGCTTAAAAGCCAAACGATGATGCTTTGCAGATTTGTATATATTACGGCAGAATTCCCTTTGATCCCGTTTTATCGTTTTCAAAATATTCTTATTTCTGTGCTGCTTTAACTTTTTAGTCCCTACCTACAGAACTTCGGTGTCGTACTATACTGGGCGTCTACTTACTAATCAAAAAATCTATAAGTTATCGGCTGACTCTTGTTGCCGCCTCGGAGGTAGCGCTAAACAGGAAACAGGCGTTCTTACTAAATTTTTGAAACAAGCTTTACGGATTTTATTCGTTCCCGCACGCGTGCATAATTACTAATATTGGCATACGCACAAGCTGCCCCGGGCGGTTAAGATACTACTCGGTAATCTCATTTTATTAAATTGGACTTAACTTGTACCAAAAATAACACCTAAAAATTTCGCGTCTGTTCCCAGGGCCATGAAGTCAGCCGGAAATGAAGATGCCTTTCAGCATCATCTACATGAGAGGAAAAAAAGAGTTGGCAAGGCATGTGACCTGTGCCGTGTGAAGAAGACCAAGTGCGATGGCAAGAAGCCGTGTTCCAAATGCATTGCCGACAACAAAATTTGTGCATTCACAGACAAAAAGAGGTTGCGGGAAAAATCACACCCAAGCGGCTATATAGACTTGCTTGAGACGCGAGTCGAATTGCTCACACGGTCGCTCGAAAAAGTGGTTGCAATGGCCGAGCCACATGTTCCAATCCTCAAACAGATCATGGAGAAGTCAAAGGAAAGACAAAAATTTCTGCCGGCCACCGATGACTCGCTCTCGGACTCCGACTCGATTCTTCCCATCAACGACTTGGTCAGTGTGCTTATATCCGACTTGAATCTTCTAGAGACGGACCCTTCGCAGCAAGTCGAGAAGGATGTTGCAGACATCAATTCGGGAGTTGCAATTCACCAACCTCAGCAGAAACAAGTGGTACAGGGGCCCGCGGTACCAAAACAAGAAACCACGAAACGTGCCGCAAGTGGGATGCGCAGAGGCTCTTCGTCGCACCCTCCGCCCCAAGGGTGGTCGTTTCCTGAACAAGGGTCGCTTTTCCACTCCCTTGATTCGCCCAACAGTGCGACCAGCTCGACCAACCTGCTCAATTCACCCGTGTTGAAGTCCTTGCCGGCGTCTGCGTTGGAAGAGGTGCATAATGAGAGCTTTTCAATCGATGGGTTGTTCAGCTCGCACATGAGCGGCTCGGACTTTGAACGGGAGTCTCCTGTTGGGTTGAGCGAAATCCCCAGCTTGACGCGGCTGTCGATATTTGGCCACAGCCGCTCACACAGCAACCTGCGGCTGTCGCTCTCGTCCATCACTAACCGGCTTGAGAGCCAGACGTTCGACGACTCCCTACCCCAAACCATCAGGCGGCTGCACTCGACCAAGGGTCTTATGGACCATTCGTCGTCGCTAAAGAGACGTACCAGTGGGCATGTGCACAAGCCGTCGATAACAGCACACTCTCTGCATTCCGTCGTACTCCCAATGAACTACGGAGACGGGGCCGGTGTGACGGCGACAGCCATGATGAACTCCCCTCCGTCCGAGAGCCTCCTCCGCAACAACATACAGGTGGCCGGAGAGCCTGGGCCTGCTATCGATTTCGATAATATATTTGTGGACGATCTTCCGTCGCACGCGATTGACCGCAACTTCGTCTTGCCTGGCGAAGCGGAATACTTGAGAGCGAACCCTCTCTTGGACTCCTTACTTTGATGAGCTCACGACTGTATTTTATATATGCCGAATGTACATTATATGATGAAACATTTCATCGCATTGTAAACATACCACTCGCTCACTTCTTGGTGGCCTTGACGAGCACTGGAATCATGCCGCCCGTGCCAACGCCAAACGCACGATGGCCCAAAACCATCAACTGGGTGCGAATCGAACCCGAGTGAGACGTCACGCTGATGAAGTAGTCGCTGTGCTTGTCTGTCTCGTCGAAGACGTACTGAAATCCGCGATCCTGCCTCACGGCCTGCTCCCAGACTTGCTCTCTATAATCGTCCTTGAAGTAAATGTCCTCCTCGGCCAAAGAATCCTCTATAACGAACCCTTTCTCCAAGTACTTGCTCTCTATAACGCGACGAGGAGACCTCTTGTCGCAGGTGTGAACGCCGATGGTTTCACGGAAATCCTCCATGATAAGCGGGTGGACTTCTTTTAGATCTACTATCCCGTCCCACGTCCCAACAAGCGTGTCGATAGACCGGCGGAACGGAGACGAAAACCATCTGGTGGGAAGGCCCATGCCTACCTTGATTTCCTCCAACAAACAGTTATTGTTGTCCTTGGCTTGCGAAACACCCAACTCGGTGAGCTCCGGGTCTGGGCCCCACACCATTTTCCCGTCTCCGTTGAGGTGCAGCCATTTTCTGTTCCACTCTTCATCGCCGTATATCAAGTTCGCAAGGTTATGGTAGCCCTGGCCGTGGCGCCCCAAAAGCAATAATTTGTAGCACACATCGGGAGGGCTGCTGGCATTGAGATCCTTGAGCTCGCTTTCGATCTGAGCCCATGGTTTCATGCGGCCTAGGTGCTCCTTGAAGTAGTTGAAGGTGGTCTCATCTGTTTCGGGCAACAGCTGCTTGAAGTAGTTAGGCACCACCTCGAACCTCCACTTCGTCGCTGTGTCCAACTTTTGGGCCGCGAGGTACTGCTCACGGTCCGTGGGGAGGATTTGCGAGTATAACAAGTCCAATACGTCAGGTATGGTCGACATTGGGTCTAAAGGTTTGGGGATCAATTACAAACTGTGATAGATAACGAGTGGATGCGCGTGGCCCGAAATACCTCGGGGTGGCTGCGAATAACTGAGCATGGATGGCGTGTTCTTTTTGCATGCTGCGATTCACAGACGAGCTTGCGGCCCATATTTGCAACGTAGGTGACGTGCTTGATCAGTTTGGACCGTAAGACTTGGCTCTTGTTCCGTTGCGTCCATCCCCGCCTCGGTTTACTTTACTGCGCCGGATCATTGCGTGTGCTATCTATGAAAAAGAAACGCTAGTCGAGCGTGCTGGGGCCGCAAAGACGCGGAAATACTCAGACGTAGAGGCGTAACACCGAGTGCTCGAGTGAAACAAAGCACATGCGAACACGCAGAAAAAAACGCCAGAAGACGCCAAGAACAACATTCACAGTCACGTCCCGCTCCGCCCGCAACTCGTGTTTCCACCATAGTGTTACCCCCGCCGTCTGCCCTTACCCAGAAACTCCCAGAAACCCACCAGGCACACTCGCACGTCATGGTCGTGCGCGCACCGGGTGCCGACGACAAACCGCACCTATTGCGATCGCTCTAGCCCCATAGCTGATTCCCTCAAAGCAACATTTCCCCCGAATCCAGCGCATCTGCCTCGTCCCAACCGTCTTCCGCGATAGCCTCTCTTTTGAAAGTACACAGATCCAACCATGGAAAACTTGAACGACGACTTCTATCCGTTGGCTTTGCTCATGGACGAGTTGAAACACGACGATGTTGCCAACAGAGTCTCAGCCATGCAGAAGCTCGACGCCATAGCAATCGCTCTAGGTCCAGAAAGAACATTGAACGAGCTACTTCCCTTTTTGAACGACGTGGCCCAGGACGACGAGGAGGAGGTATTCGCCGTCATGGCCGAAAAGCTCGGCTCGTTCGTCCCGTTGATCGGCGGACACCAAAACAGTGAGCCGTTAATTAGAATCTTGGCGGTTTTGGGCGCCATGGAGGAGCCTATCGTGCGTGACATCGCCGTGGAGTCCTTGAACCAGATCAGCTTGGAGCTCACCGACGAGGAGATCAATGGCATATTTTTGGAGTTGATCCGCTCGTTATCCCAGGGCGACTGGTTTTCCAAGAAAGTGTCTCTGTGCGGTTTATATAGGGCAGTCATCGTCCGTGTCGACGCAAACACGCGCAGAGAGTTGTTGATGCTCTACTACAACCTCGTGTCAGACGAGTCGCCCATGGTGAGAAGAAGCGCTGCGAAGCACCTCCCTGTGTTGATTGACAAAATGACAGATTTCTCCACCAAGAACCCAAACTCCGCCGAGAGGGTGGACGGCAACGACTTGGAGATCATCTCCAAAATGTTCCACAACTTGATACATGACTCGCAGGACAGCGTGAAGTTGTTGAGCGTGGATGTTTTGCTCTCGATCTTGCAGTACTTCCACTCCGTAAACGACCAGTCGCACAATCCCGACTGCTTGGTTAGCGCATTGAAGTTGATAAAGGACGAGAGCTGGAGGGTCAGGTATGCAGCCGCCGACAAGTTCGCAAGCATAGCGTTCAGCCTCTCCGGGTCGGACGCTGACTTACACAAGCTCATTGACCCTTTCATCGACATGATGAAAGACAACGAGGGCGAAGTGAGGAAGGCAATCGCGAAGCAGCTTCCGGACTTCTGTAAGTTGGTGAAAGACTTGAATATCATCGAGAACAAGATCATCCCGGTCGTCGCACAGTTGAGTCAAGACTCCCACGAGAATGTGAGAGCCTCCTTGGCGTCCACCGTGACGGGCTTGTGCCCAGTGCTCGCGAGACAAGCCACAATCGACAAGTTGTTGCCTATATTCCTCAATATGTTGAAAGACGAGTTCTCGGACGTCCGCTTGAACATCATATCTAACCTTTCCGTGGTGAACGAGACCATTGGAGTTAGCTTGTTGTCTACCAGCTTGCTACCAGCGATTACCGAGTTGGCTCAGGATGGCAAGTGGAGAGTGCGCCTCGCCATCATCGAGTACATTCCTAAATTGGCTCACCAGTTGGGAGAGTCCTTCTTCAACAATGAATTATTGACTTTATGCATGTCGTGGTTGTGGGATCCTGTGTTTGCCGTGCGCGAAGCCGCTGTGAACAACTTGAGAGAGTTGACGATCATCTTTGGCCCTGCGTGGGCCGAAGAACAGATCGTTGGTCGCTTGTTGAGCATCAAAGACGAGAGCATCAACGAGGACGACGCGGGCAGCACGCAACAAGTTGACTTTTCTAACTTCATTATAAGGATCACGTGTCTTTTTGCAGTATCAAGTCTCATCCCAGTCCTTGATATAAACGTGACAGTGGCTAAGATCGTGCCTTTTATCAACCAACTCACGGATGACCCTGTTCCAAACATAAGGTTCAACGCTGCTAAAACGTATCTTGTTCTCGCGGAGACTTTAATGAAGCCACCACTGGCGGACATGACCAAGTACATCGAAGACGAAATATTGGTGCACTTGAACACCTTACTGACTGATGCAGATGTTGACGTCAGGTATTATGCGAACAGCAGCATCGAGAGCATCAAATTAATCACGCAAAAGTGATCTGTACGATAATCATGACAATTTTTATTAAAGGTTTTGCCATGGTGATAGAGACATATGAGGGAAGCAAAGTGGTATGGATATCTCAGCCGGATAAGAGGTCTCATCTCTCGTTCTTTTTTTCCCACCCCGCGGGTATATGGGACGAGCCAAGACGAATATAACACCAAAATGCAAAGTGGAATGCATAGCGGATTTACGAGAGTACCGTTGTAAACAATGCTCCGGTGGGTATGTAGTAATGACAGGTATGTACAGTAGTTCCGCTCAGCCCCGAGCGTGTACTGTGATTAGTTCGTGCTATGTTCATGCGCCTTTCTGGCTCTCCTTCGCCTTTTCAAGCTTTTCGAAATCAAAGTCGAACGAAGCCCCGCATCCGCAAGATGTGGAAGTGTACGGGGAGTCGACCATTTTGAACGATGATCCGATCAACTCCGTTGTATAGTCAAGTTTCGAGTCTTGGAGAATCTCAAGTGACGAGTCGTCAAAGACCACGGTTGCCAAGTCAGAGTCCTTCCTTTGGAAGACTACGAGGTCGTCGTTATCCGCTAGTTCCTCCTTCAAACTCACTAGCGCAAAGTTGTACTGAAATCCGTGGCACCCGCCACTCTCCACCTTGACCTTGAGCGCCTGGTCCGTGCCCCTGTCTGCTTTAGCAATGGAGACCAACTTTTCCTTGGCTCTCTCCGTTATACCCACTTTCAAATCTGTTGTGCCGCGAATGAGGGAGGTCATGTCGAAATCCGTCGCCTGGACAGATGAAGGCCCGTTTTCTGGCGTGGACTCGAGTTTCGGCTCATCTCTCGGTAGAGCGAATGTCGAGGGCTTGAACGATCTGCCGGGCACTGGCTCCGAGTAAAAACGTTTCGTCGCTTGGTAAGGGTGAAAAGCGCCCGCCAATAGCGTTAATAAACCGGGATTTCTCGGGACATATTGTAACGCTGACATACGCCTGAGCGGCAATCTCATTAGTGTTTTCATGATATAAGGCAGTGCCTACCGTGGAGGTCAATTTTGTTGACTATACCAGGGATTAGTGTTGTACGTTTGTACTCGCTTCTCCGTCATGCTGACTAAATGTTCGATTACTGGTGCGAGTGGTGGACTCGATACAGGATGAGCAAGACACCTACCTTGGACCAAAGTACACGCGAGAAAAGAGTGAGAGGTCTGCCTATAGATTCAGCATGGCAATAGATTGTCAGTTTTAATGTCGTATAAAGCTTGGGGCCTGGGCGAATATATATAAGCGCCTGATGGGCAAGGGAACACGCAGAGTGATTGCACCTGCTTCGCTGCGCACGGTGGTTCCCAGATTTGCGGACTCGCAGCACACCAGTAGCTGTCGCGCAGCACAACTAAATGTAATTGTCGTCGGACACCCTCCACGACTCCAAAAGCTTCAAGTGGGCCCAGTCCTCCTTTGGCCCCTCCATTCCCCACGAGAGCCATCTGAAGTGCCAGAACGTGCCGATCACTAGCGCGTATAATCCAGCGTATACAGCAAGGTAGATGTACTTGTGGCTGTTCTTGGACGAGTACTTCAAGGGCCTGGTGAAAGCTTCAACCACGTAGACAAAGATGATCATCGCGAAGTACAATGCTGGAAGGTAGTGGTGAACGTACGTGACTCTTCCCATGATGACGAAGGGCATGAAGTGCAAGCCCCAACCCAACATTGGGTAAATTCCACCCATCACAAACACCTTGACGGAGTTGGCAGAGTCGAAGTCGTGGATTTGTCTCTGCCATCTGATCAAGTGGTACACTGTGATGAAACAGAACAAAACAATCGCAACACTGGAGGTCCATGTAGTTGCAGGGGACCCAATCAAGTAGTACTTGACTCTGTCGTCAGCCCACGAGCACATTCTGATACCAGTGTGCAAAGTGGGCCACTGCCACCATTCCGAAGCCAAGTCATCTTGCTTCTCGTGGTCTGGCAACAAGGCGTTGTTGGTTGCCATCATGGCCAAGTTGATCTGGATAAAGTCCTTGAAGAAGCTGGTCTTGGGCAATTTGAAGTCCTCGGGGGCATCATCAAGAATTTCGTTTCTGTTGTTCTCCACATTCCACCAGGTTCTCTTGTCCTTACGGAATGGGTTTTTGAAACACACCACTTCACCTTGTCTGAAACCCCACTGGGGGAGCACGTTTCCTGTGACTCCCAAGTAGCAGTCCATGACACGGTTCTTCAACCTGAATGAGGTGCTCAATGGGTGCAAGACCGACTTGTCCTCGGAGCCAAAGTTCTCCATGATTTCGACCTTCCAGTCGTCCTTGAGGTCTCCGATAGTCATGTTACCGTACCCGGCGACTTCGTACTCAGACTTCTGAACTGGAGCCTGAATGTCGTGGGTGTGCAAGTTTCTTCCACTCATTGGGTGCATCAATCTGACATACATGCCATCCTTGACGAACTCGACCTCCTTGTTCGTCTCGGTGTCGTAGAACTGGAGTGCACGGGATCTCTGGAAAACCCAGTTGTTGTTAGAATCCTTGTGCAAGTAGGTGGTCACCTGCTGCTGCTTCGAGCCCTCGGGGTAAGTCTGGACATGGGAGTGAAGCAAACCGCCGGTCAAGCCTTGGTTCTTGAGAGTCACAAACGAGTGGCCGATCGTCACATCCCGTGGCCCGCCGCCGACGTCGGAGCCGATCAAGTTAGCCTGGAAAAGAGAAGACATGTTTGCGTCGCCCGTTCCCGTCTTGTACAACAAATCAAAGTGGATTCTGAATGCCAACAAAAACACACAGAACGGAATAATGATCAACGCGACACCACGCGCAGCCCAGTGGCACGCGTACCTTTTCCACGAGAGGGACTTGTCGCCAAACTTGTTCCACAAGTCAACAATGGTGTAGATGCCGACAAGCGTGGTGACGAAGAGGCCGACCATCTTCGTCGAGCATGTGCAGCCGATTGCGATACCGTTGAGCAAGAGCCACTTCCACCACTTGCGCGAAAACTCCTTGGACTTGATGTTGAAGTTGTGGAATCTGCACATGGTGTACATCGTGGCCGCGGTGAAGAAGAGCAACGGCGAGTCAAGCAAAATGAACTTGCCCAACGTCACGTAAGACAACTCGAACGTCACCATGGAGGTGTACAACCACACGGCCGGAATGGAGAAGCCGATCTCCTTGGCGGTGAAGTACGCCAACGGCGTGCACAACGCCGAGAACGTGGCCTGGAACAACCGCATTTTCGTGTAGTCAATGTAGTCGGGATAAACCTCGCCCGAGGGGAAGTCCCACGAGCCGTTGTAGTTGGCCAACCAGCCCGAAAGGCCGACCATGATTTTGGCCAACGGAGGGTGGACGTCGTGGTAGAACTCGTGCCTCAAATAGTACGAGCCGAACTTACCAAAGTGCGCCTCGTCCCACACAACACCGTTGTTGATGGAGATTCTGTACATTCGCAACACAAACGACGCGATGGTGAATACCAACGGAGCCAACCATGCCTCCAAGTCGAGTAGCGCTTTGGAGGTTGACTGCTCGTACTTCTCTGCCGCAGAGAAATCGGGCGTCTCCGCGCTCTCGGTGGCTACACTTGGGCCCGGTGCTTTTCTAGACCTCGCCTCGGACTGGCCGTCTAGATTCACGCCAGACGCAGACATTGGTGATTGAGGATAAGGTTGGTTTGATCGTCGTGAAAAGTTACGTGGTGAACACGCGCGATCTGTGCAGGAGTGTTAATTGAGCGGGCCTGAGCGTGGGCGGCGTCCGGAGATACTACTTTCGGCCGGCTTGCGTTTGCTTCAGGTGGGCCAAATTGCTCGGGATGTCTGAGAAACCAGTTGGCTTTGCCCTATTTGGGGTCTGTAGCGAATTTGTTTGGGAAATTGCTGCATTTTGCTGGACCTAGGGCGACGCTGTTTGGGGCCTGCGACGCTGTCCGGGCCTGCGACGCTCCGCCGGCCGCGGCATTCTCTGCATGAGGTGAAAGCGAGGCTCAGTGGACGAGGCGCTGTGCCAAGGCAGCTGGAGCCTTTTCGGCCTTTCTAGCATTTTTCGCAAGTAAGCAGCCTGGCGTAAATATAGAGGACAAAGTGGAGCGGTCAACAGTCGCTCGCTCCGTGCGCTGTTTGTGGTGAATTTGGGCCAGTAGAGAATTGCTGCAAAATGACGCTACGGCGTAACAAGTGCCCCCAACGCGAAAGATACGTAAATTCCAAACCGCTGCAGTCACCGCCCACACGCTGCTCGCGCAATGCCGTCTCCGGCGGCCAAACTCTCTCTCTCTCTTGCAGCCCGGATTTCTCTCTCTCCCTCTCTCTCCCTTTCTCTGCAAAAACATACCCCAAGCACTTCACACCTATTTCCAGACCTCTCTCCGACGTGAACCAAGTGTAGTCACGTGACAAATGCGTAACACAGAGAACCTGCAGTAACTGTCAGCCCGCGCGTTTGACGGGCTTCTTGTTGCACGCACGACCAACATCGCTGTGCGCAGTTGTGAAAAAAAAAAACCCAGTGAAAAATCTGAAATACATTCCTACCAACTAGCAAAAATGGCTTTCGACAAATCCGCTATCAAGACCTCTGCCTACTCTTCCAGGTTCCAGACCCCTTTCCGTAGAAGACAGGAGGGTAAGACCGACTACTACCAAAGAAAGAGATTGGTCGCCCAGCACAAGGCTAAGTACAACACTCCTAAGTACAGATTGGTGGTTAGATTCACCAACAGAGACATCATTGCCCAGATTGTCTCTTCCACCATCACCGGAGACATTGTTTTGACTGCCGCTTACGCCCATGAGTTGCCTCAGTACGGTATCAAGCATGGTTTGACTAACTGGTCTGCTGCTTACGCCGTTGGTTTGTTGGTTGCCAGAAGAGCTTTGCAAAAGCTCGGTTTGGACGAGACCTACGCTGGTGTCGAGGAGGTTGAGGGTGAGTTCGAGTTGACCGAGGCCGTTGAGGATGGCCCAAGACCTTTCAAGGTTTTCTTAGACATTGGTTTGCAGAGAACCACCACCGGTGCCAGAATCTTCGGTGTTTTGAAGGGTGCCTCTGACGGTGGATTGTACGTTCCTCACTCCGCCAAGAGATTCCCAGGTTGGGACATTGAGTCCGAGGAGTTGGACGCCGAGCTTTTGAGAAAGTACATCTTCGGTGGCCACGTCGCTGAGTACATGGAGGAGTTGATGGACGACGATGAGGAGAAGTACAAGCAAGTCTTCAAGTCCTACATTGACGACGAGATCGACCCCGAGGATGTCGAGGAGATCTACGCCAACGCTCACGAGAAGATCAGAGAGGACCCATCTTTCAAGCCAACTGAGAAGAAGCACACCAAGGAGGAGTACGCTGCTGAGTCCAAGAAGCACAAGGCCAAGAAGTTGACCAGAGAGCAAAGACAGGCCAGAGTCGACGAGAAGATTGCTGCATTCAAGGCTGAGAACTAATCGTGTTACTTTAATATCACTATTTTTATTCCTTTTGTGTAGATGCCCGTACCTAAGCTGCCATTCGGTGGGGCCTTGTATGGGCCTGACTCTTCGGCAAGCGTGAACCAAAATAACGCGCCTAGGCGTCGTTCTGTTTGTTTGAGATGACTCTTTGTGCCTCGTTGAGTAGCTTGTCGTACGCCTCGTCCACCACGGGATGTATCTCGTGGTCTTCTGCAGAGCTGATAGATAGGTTCTCCAGATCATCGATGGGCTTCTGCACAGCATGCGACGATACCTCATTAGCAGGCGTATCTGCGTTCGCCGCCAATGCAACATGGGCCACGTGCTTGTCTTTGTCAACCTCCTCTGGCAGTTCGGCGGTCCTCGTCTTGTAGATCTTGTCGAGACTCACTCGGTTTGTGTTGATCTTGCTTATCAAATCCGTGACTTTGTCTATGCCTTTGGCGTCGATAATGGCTTCACGTAGCTCCGACCCAGAGGGGACTGCTCCAAAAACTGGAATCTCGAGTTTGCTCTCTTCGTACTGGGGGTCTGACAAGTTTTCCTCGCTCTTTCTGTGTTCCATGAAATAACCCCATCTGAGAAACTCTCCTTCCTCCTCTTCTTGCTCTTTAGCATGAAGCGACGCTTGTGACACGGACTTCATCAAAACTGGACGTCCCGTGAGGTTGTCAATTATCACGTTTTGCCCATCTGACGCGGCGTCAATCACAACCAGGTGGGGCTGCAAAGTAGACTCGTTGCCCTGAAACATGTTGCCTTTGTTTGCATTGGTGCTCTTTGCCATCAAAATAGGGCCCGCGTCAATCAAGGCGGAGGAACCCTCATGGAGCTGCTCCCGATCCATCACCGGACCGACCGGAAGCGAACTATCGCTCTCGTGGATCGACGGAGAAGGACTCAACGGAGTAGAGCTATATAATTTCGCTTTTTGCTCGAACATGTGCACAAGCTTCTCCAACGAGGCGTCAAGTAAGCAAAATCTCAACAAGTTTTCTTTACCCTCAAAGGACAACTTGCCTTTCTCCTTCTGGTCAAACAACGTATCGATGATACGGTGCATTTCCCTTCTTACCGAGTTCGTTCGCTCGATGACGGCATTCGTAATTATTTTCTGAAGCTTGACGTCAACTTCGCCCGAGGTTTGGTCGCTTTCCATCAACATCTTCTCTGCGGTCTCCATAAGCAAAGAACCATCGAACATAACATCCTCTTGTTCAGTGTCTCCCGCATAATCGTCAATGTTTGGTTTGATTGCCTTGTCGAAATTCTTCATAAGGTACAATGCTAATCTCTGAGACAACTCATCTGGCACTAACTCATAATCCAAGTCCAACGTGTGGATGCCTGAGAATTTCACAGCGGTGTAAAGTGCACCAATAGACCCCCGGTCCAAGTTCCGGTTTCCCAAAAGAGAAACGTGCACCAAGCTGGGGACCTTCGGCAAGACGTCTGCAATCGCTGCAATGGATTGGGATGAAAGCTCACATAAATCAAAGTGAATTCTCTTGAGACTTTGGAAGTGGGGAAGGTGTTTGCTGAGTTTGGATATCACTTGAGGAAAGAGTTGGGGGAGCGAGCTGAAGTCGAAGAAACGAAGAGTATGCACCCTTGACAAGCCTCTCAAAAGCTCGTTCATTTCGTCAACGTCTGAGATGGATGTCGAGTTCAAGGAGAAGAACACGAGGGACACCTCCTTGTGAAGAAAAGTGTCGATGAAAGGTCTGAGTTGTCCGTTGCTCAAGTCGTTGTAAGCGATATCAATGCCAACGCACTTGGTATTCGGCATGCTGATCCAGTTGGCGATAAGTTCGCATTTGTAGACGTTGATTTCTGTCCCCGCCATCCCAAGCCTGCAAGTGGAGACCGTTAAAGCATTTTCCAAGAGGCTCTTGAACGCCTCGTCACTCAACTTGCACCCGCCCATGACCAACTCCTCGATGCCGTTTCTGGCTTGGAGCGCTGCGATGAACAAGTCCCAGTTCATTGCCGATCTGTAGGATGTCGCTTTAGTCAAATGTTTGACTCTCTGTTGGGAAATATCCAACTTTCTCACGGTGTGGTTTCGTGACAAAAACTCGCAAAGATATTTCCATCCGTCCTCGTCTATAGCGACGTTCCTCAATGAGAGCTTCTCGAGATGCTTGTTGTGCACCAAACTCGAAAGGACGTGCTTCAACATTTCGGTCGTCATCGAAACGTTGTCAAAAATGATTGTGTTGATAGGTGTAATGGAGATGAAGTCGCTGAACGAGAGCACATCAATCAAGGTTGGTTTGGGATTCAACATCTTGAGGACCTGGAGAGGCTTGCTCTTGTGTTTAAGCTGTTTCAACGTGGCGGGAATCGGGAGAATCTCCCGAAGATGGCAGCATCTCGTATATATCACCTCGGGGCTCGCCTCTTCGCTCTCTTCGTCTGACACGTTTTCATTCGCTTCTTCGAAATGATGCTCGTGCATATGCAAAGGGTTGTCAATCTCGATTTTCTCGGCACCGACAGAAAGCTCCTCTTCTTCTTGGAAGGCGGCCAGAGTCTTGGTGCTGGTTTTGTGGTTTGCGATTTGAGCCGCGAGTTTCTTGGCGGACAAATGAGCTTCAGCAGCGTGTCTCTCGGCCTCTAGGAGTGCTCTGCTCTGCGCCTCAATCGCCAATTGAAGCTGCTTCTCGCTCACCTTGTTTTCCGTGGCAGAAGTGCGTGAGCCATCCGTGGTGGAGATGCCCTGCGCTAATCTCGGCACTGGCGCCTGGAGGTCTTCCGGAATCAAGACATTGCCCTTGCGCGGGCGTCTCGAGGGAATCTGTTGCTGCGGGTCCTCGTCTAGCCTGTCGAGGGCGAAGGTGACCCGGCGCAACTGCAACTCGGAGATGCCAGGAAGTACGCTCCTCTCTCTGTTTTTCAGCCTGTTCAACTTCGCAGGCTTTTGACACGCGCTGCTGGTGGACTCGGCAACCAGAGACTTTCTCTTGAAGAAGCCTCCGCGTTCCTTCTCAACAGACAGACGTGGAGAGGACGAGAACGATTGCTTGCGGGGCTTGGACCCGATGCCGATGCCAACCTCCGGCGGTAGCCTCTTGATTGCCGCAGAAAAGTCTTGGTCTTTGCCATTAGCAATACTGGGGACAGCTTTGGGTGAGACGCTGGCGGGCGAAGACGTAGGAGACCCGCCCTGCAGTGTGACGACCGGCGACGGCGAGTTTGCTGCTGGTGACGAAAACGACGACGGCTTAAACTTCGACGAGAGGGAGCTGAAAAACGATCTGCCGCGTCCAGATCCTGCCCGCGGCAAGTTCTGGCCCCGTTGCGCCAGCAGCAGCAGGACGTCTGGCTCGGAGCCGGCGCCTGAGCGAGCTGCGACAATTAAGCTGCTTCTTCTGCCTGCCTGTGGTGGTTTTCCTGGTGGCGTGGACTTGGGGGGCTGCGGGGCAGAAGAAGACCGGGATCTTCCTGCGCCGGAGCTCGGCAGCTCGTCGTCCTCGGCAATGGCCGAGTCCGCTAGCGTCGTTGCTTCACGTTTTGGGGCAGGTTCGGAGCGTGGTTCTTGTGTCAGGCTCTTGGCTTCGGTTGTGGTAGTCGGTAGACCCTGTTTCTTTGCGGACGGTGGTTTTGAGTCGTCGTGTGAGTTGGCCGGCGGGATTTCCGAGCGGTCCGGCTGGGAAACAGAGGGACGTTTCTCATTGTTGAGTTTCTTGACGAGCTTTTTCGATTTGCCTCGGAATAGCCAGTCTACCTCTCCGTTCGATACGCCAGTCTCTATGTCAGTTGGTGGCTGACCTGACATTGGAATCGGCAGAGCGTCGATTTATGTGGACAAAATTGGCTATCAGTGTAGGGTGTGTGCGAGAGAGCTTTTGGAAAAAAGAGAGATGGTCGTGGGGAGTTGTTTTTGTGGAATGTGTGGTTGATATGCTTAGGTTCGTCAGCCACTGGTTTTGAGTGAGTGCTGCTCGATTTCGTTCCTCCGCATTAGAAATGTGCGTCGGCAGCAGGTGCAAGGAAAGAACCTTGCTTGGCCAATTGGAGAGCATAAAAGCACAAAAAAAGGAGAAAAATGCAGATTACACTCTCACTAGCTATTTTACCCCAGTACCGAACATGTCGATAGTCTAAAATCACATTTATTCGGCGTTTTTTTTTTTGTTTTGCAACTGGACGTAAGCTCCACACTGCAGACCCGGCCCGCTCCGAAGGATCGTAAGATAGCCCAGGTCGATTTACCATTGTTACATTTTCTAATTAAACCAAAATTCTAACACCTCACGCCGCTGATCATCTTTTTTCCATTTGCACTCACGAGCAAATCGACATGGGTTTTTCTGGTGTCGGCGCTGCACTTGCCCCTAAATTTGGTGCCGGTTGCAAGCCCACGGCGGTCCACTGAGCACGCGCTTAAAAGCTTCTCCGCATCGAAGACACCAGGCACCCTGTCACCCAGGCACCATTTTACGACAGAGCCAAGCAAAAAAATAAAATAAAGCTACAGTGTCACAACGACAGAGCCAGAGGAGCAAAGCTGAGATAACCAGAATCTGAAAACAAGAAAATCAGGCCACACCGCAAAAGCTAGCCCCCGCCCCATCCGTATTGATAAGATACAGATGCCCTTGCCTCAGCACAGATAAACGGAGGTATACTAGCGCGCGCAGCCCATGTGCTCTGGAATAATCGGCGGCTGCATCGCGGAGAACGGACTCGGCCCTTTTGCTGTAACGAGCGAACGGAAGGATGACCGCGCTGACAAAAACGGCTTCCGTCTCGACTGCATGTAATCGAAAGTCGCAAAAATGTCGCGCCTGGCCGTCCTCGGCACCGAAGCGTCTTGGGGCCGCCGGTGGCGGTCAAAGCTCGAAAGGGTTCTCAAGACTGGGAGAAATCTACTGCAAGCAACGCTTGGCATTTCTTGGAAATATTTTGGCTAAATTCGGGCAAAACGGGCACGTTTTTGCGGCTTGCCACAGCTTGTCTAGCCCTCTGCGCCTTTTTGCGATATCCCCTCAGCGAGACACACGGGCCTGTACACAAAAGCTTATATTAAGTTATGTGAAGAATCCACCTCCTCCCATCACAGATCGACTACGAATTCTTTAACAATGTTGAGAAACCTTTACAGACCATTGGCCTTGCGCGCCACCAGATCGGCGCTTGCCCCCGCTACGGCCCGCGTGGCCTTCAGCTCTCCCGCTCTTGTTCCCAGAACCCAACACAGATCTTACCACGAGAAGGTTCTTGATCATTACGCAAACCCCAGAAACGTCGGTACACTTAACAAAAACGACGAGAATGTGGGAACTGGCCTTGTCGGCGCGCCAGCTTGTGGTGACGTGATGAGATTGCAAATCCAGGTTGACCACGAGACCGGAGTTATCAAAGATGTGAAGTTCAAGACCTTCGGTTGCGGGTCCGCCATCGCCTCTTCGTCGTACGTGACTGAGCTCGTGAAGGGCAAGACTCTTGACGAGGCTTTGAAGATCAAGAACACTGCTATTGCCAAGGAGTTGTCTTTGCCACCCGTCAAGTTGCATTGCTCCATGTTGGCTGAGGACGCCATCAAGTCTGCAGTCAAGGACTACAGATCCAAGAGGGCCAACGCAGCCAAGCAGCCCACTTTGGGCCCTGCTGTCGCATAAGTGTTCGTTCTGAAGTGATTTGAACAAACCTGGGAAGTTTGGGTTGATTAACCCTGGCACTGCGGTACTGTCTGAGACGGAAAAGATAACCGGAGGTGGCCAAGTAAGCCAAATGCTGTACAAAGTGTGCGGAGCATGTTTTGAATATCCTATTTATTTAATACAAGACTGATTACTATACTGTTCGTCACTGATTATTATTCTGTTCATGTTCGTTCGTGTGTCGGTCATTGCGCAAACAAGTATTTGCCAAACTGTTT